>CM053617.1:68505426-68539324 GCA_028646535.1 Procyon lotor | reverse complement strand
AAAACAAAACATGGGTGATATGAAAACATTTTCAACTACCTTGACCTAGCGGATATTTCTACCATACCTGCAACTTCAGAATGCATGATATGTCCTGCAAGATGGAAGACCACATGCTGGGCCACATAACAAGTCTTACCAGATTTAAGGAACTCAATTAATGCAGAAGATGCACACTGACAAGTATGGAGTGAGATTAGGTACCAAGAGCAGGAAGAGATCTAGGAAAACCCCCATGGTAGACAGAAGGATGTATAAACTCACCACCCCAAGGTGTCCATGTCCTAATCCCCAGCCCCCATGAATACATCAGGTTACATGGGAAGAGAAATTCAGATCACAGATGGAATTTTTGGTTGCTAATCTGCTGACCATAGGATAGGGAGATGATCCTGGACTGTCTGAGTGGGCCCGGTATCCTCACCAAGGTCCTGCGGAGTGGAAAAGGGAGGCTGAAAAGGCAGTGAGAGCAATGTGATGGGAGGACTACTCAATCTGCCATTGCTGGCCTTGAGGACGGAGAAGGACAGCCAAGGTCGCAGGCAGCCAGGAGAAGTCAGAGAAGAGACACGCATGGATTCTCCCCTTGAGCCTCTGGAAAGGAGGCCGGCCCTGCAGATGTACTTTGACTGCCGTCCACTGAGACCCACACTGGCCTCCTGACTTACACAACTGTGGAAGAATTTGGGTTGTTTTAAATCAATCAGTTGGGGGTCATTTGTTACATTGGCAATAGAAAGCTGCTAAAATCCTTGATTTCAATTCACTAGGGTTGTTGCAATAACTGGACTTAATTAAAATAAAAATCAAGGAGGTTATAAAAGAAAGGGGAGGTCCTCCTTGGAGGAGGAGTCCTGGATCCGTGTCCTTTTGGGCCTTCCTTCCCCACCCTGGATGGGTGTGGACACATCGTCCATACTGTTCCCAGTGGACTCTAAAGCAATCCCCACACCCACCCTAGTGGGTTCAAATAGTGTTCCCCTAAAAAGTCATTTTTGCTCAGAACCTCAGAATTCAGCCTTATTTGGAAATGAGGTCTTTGCAGATGTAATCAAGGATCAAGATGATATCCAACTGGACCAAGGCAGGCTCTAAGTCCAGTGAGAGGGTTGTTAGAAGACCCAAGTAGGGACTCAGAGAAGACCATCTGAAGACAGAGGCAGAGATCGGAGGGAAGAATCTGCAAATATAGGACACCAAGGACCAGGAGCAGCCTCTAGAAGGATATGCAGTCCTAAGGGGGACTCTCCCTGGGAGCGTCCAGAAGGAGCCAACCCTGCCGACACCTTGGTTTTGGACTTCTGACCGCCAGAGCTGGAAGAGGATCCATTTCTCTTGGTTTAAGTCAGCCAGTTGGTTACAGTTTGTGGTGGCAGCTCCAGGTCACTAATATTCAGAGTGTCGGTCCTTTGAACCATTACCACCAGAAGCAGGTGCCCAAGGACTCCAGGGAGCACCTGGCAAAAGGACCAGTGGGCAGGGGATGGCCCCCAGGGATCAGAATTGCTTCCTTCTTGTGCTCCCCTGGATTCCCTCTGCCCAGTGAGACTCCGAGGCACAGGTGGTCTCCCCTCAACCTCCCAAGAGCTGCTTGCCCTTCTGCCTCGGCCTCTTCTCAGGCCCGGAGAGCTGCTCCTCCTGGGCCGTCCCACCTGCTATGATAAATGCCGTCACGGCCGTGTCCCCTCAGAGCCCTACAGTCACCCAGGCCTCCGGACGTGGCCACGTGGACTCTGGGCCCACACACTAGCTGGCAAGGACTTGCCCAGAGCCCGCCTCATACCGTGGTGTGTCTGGGAGGGATGGAGGGTGATGCCGGCCGGCCGCGGAGCTGCCCCTCGGCGGGGCTCACCAGCCTGCGTGCCCAGCACTCGGCCCACACTCACAGCACGGCCAGCAGAGGCCGTGGCGCCCAGTGGGGCTGGGAGGGCCTCCCGAGGGAGCTCCTGGCGCGTCAGCTGGGAGGTAGAGTCTCAGTCTTCGGTCTGGAGTCCTTGTTTTGGTTTCTTGCCAAGGCACACGAGGGCAGGTGAGCAGTGCCTCAAGTGTCGGGCCCTGGGAGGGGACAGCCGTCACCAGGAAAATGTAGCTGTTCTCAGGACTCAGTACCCTGAATCTGGAGCATGGGGGGGTCCCCCTGTCCCGGGACCCTCAGGGTCTGGGAACCTGACCTGGGACCCTGGCGGTTTGTGAGCCATCACCGAGGGCTCACTCCTTTCCTTCTGCTGCTCTGAGGCACAGCCTGTGGAGCTGTGTTGGCCAGTGTCATGGCCCCAGGTGGCTGCTAACAGCAGGCTCTGCTCCTGGAGCACCTTGGGCCTGGGTTCCCAGCCATGGGCGCCTATTCCTACTCAGTGGTCTCAGGATTCATAGGACCTTCTTCATGGCCAACAAGCATCAGAAGTGGGGAAGCCCCCAGGCACTGTTCTCAGTGCCCAGGAGGTTGGGCAGAGAGGTGGGGGGCCGGTGGATCTCACAGCTGGGCCAGGCTCCCCGGGGCACCTGCCCAGCCCCTCGGGGCAGCCACTGGACCAACAGGCCAATTCTCATTGGTGCCCCACAAGGAAATGCTTGCGTGCTGCTGACTGCCGACTCCCTGCTCCCTTTGTATATTTCAATATGCAGAAAGAGGTTTTATCGCCGTAATGGGGTCCCTAAATTGCCCGCTCCACCTCCTGCGGCAACAGCCAGCGCTGGAGCTCCGATCCAAGCCTGAACAGTGGGATCGTTTGTGCAAATTTTTGGGAGCTGTGAGAGGAAAACATTTCAAATTAGGGAGAACATTCCAGTAGTTGGGCGCGCTTGGAACCCCCAGCTTACCAGTACAGCCGTTCCTAAGCGCATTTTAAAAGAGAGGAAAACATCTCCTCTGAACATCCCTTGGAGCTGCCCAGTGGAGAGTACTCTGCGGAGGCCTGTGGACACGTCCTGGAGCTTTGGGAGAAGGTTCGAGGAGCTCCAGGGTCGGCACCTCTGTGTAACGTTGTCCAAGCAGGGTGCGGAGAGGGAGACCCGACCAGGCGCTGGGACAGCACAGTGTCCCCACCAAAGACGTCCCAGCAGCTTCCCTGCAGCCAGCCCATCAGCAGCGCTGCAGACCGGCGCCCCGAGCTCCGCGCACCCCGCGGCTCTGGAGCTGGCAGAACCACACACTGGTGGATGTGAAAGGCTCATCCTCAGATGTGCGGGGAGCTCCCGAAAATGTCCACGGGGACCACTGCCCTCGAAACATTGCTTCTGAAATCCTTGAGTCCATCTCAGAACACGGCAGGGTACCGGTCAAGGAGTCCATGTGAAAAAAAGGACCGGGAAGGAAGATCAGGGACGCTTGCGGTGCTTGTCGGCTAGGGCGGCTGAGTGCAGTACCACCCACCGGAGGTCTTCCATGGACCCTGACCTTCTCCTGGCTCTGGAGGCTAGAAGGCCGAGGTCCAGGTGTCGGCAAGGTTGGTCTCTTCTGAGGCTTCTCCCCTTGCTTTGCAGATGGCTGTCCGCTCGCCGTGTCCTTGCGTGGTCTGTGCTCTGTGCACGTACATCCCTGGTGTCTCTCCTGTAAGGACTCTGGTCCCACCGACCCCCTGGATCCTTAGTCACTTCATCTCCAAAGACAGCCCCGTGAGGGCTCGCGCTTCACCCTGGGCAATACGAGGGGGCCGCATTTCCATGCATAGTTCACTCTTCCTGCTGGCTGGAATTTTGCTTACGGTTTGTGCTTTCGTTTGGTCACAGGTCCCTAGAAGAGAGCGTTCCCTCGTCACTCTGAAACAGGGAGCGGGACCGATGACCCTGTCCTGTGGGCCACCTGTGTGCCCACCCATCTTTGATCCTCACAGCACCTTACAAGCCCAGCAGTAAGCTCCTGTTCACGAGGGTGGCCGTGGGGGCCACCGTGGGGAGCGAGGCCATTTGCCTGGCACCCGCTGGTGTGTGCCAGGCCTGGAGACGATGGGCTGAGGCCCCTCCTGGGCTGTCAGCAGGAGACAGACGTGGGAGGTGCTCTCCCGACCCTGGGGGTGGCATTAGACAATGTCAGGGGGCCCTGTGTCTCTGTGCCTTCTGTGGACGCCCCACGTCTCAGGTTGCCTTTGTCACCGATCTGTGGAAGACAGCTGGCGACCTTTGTGCAGTGGCTATAAGAGACCGTGAACTTCTAGCTGCCTCTTCCGCGTGTCCTCCAGCCCCGGGAGCAAGAGTTTCCAGAGCGGCCACCAGTTGGTCCTGTTATGAGCTAAGTAGGCTCCAGAAATACCATGTATAACTGTCCGGATTGAGGGGAGTCACGGATGCTAGTGGCCGTCACCAGCTGCCCGTGACCACAGTGGGAGTGGGGCCGGGCGTGTTGGAGAGGCCGCCATAGGCCTCGTCCGGCGTGTGCAAGGGAGACCCCGGGAGGCCCGGCGTGCCGCTGGAGAGTCGGGGTGGGATGGGGGCCGGCCGCCCTTGGACGCGATGCCCCGTCACCTCACCCATCCAAGGGCACCTGTGCGTGTCCCCCACGGAGGTCGTGAGGAGAGAAGGGTCCACCCGGGCAGCCCGGGTCTGGCCCAGCGCTGATACCCATCAAGCCCGTGGTCAACAGGAGCGATTGTTTCTCAAATCCCTGCTCTACCAGCAAAGCCCCAGCTGCTGGTGCACGGTCAAGGTCTGTCTGCCGAGGGGTCGGACGTGGCACCCCATTCATGAAGTGCCTCTCGGGGCCGGCGGGGGTGGCCGGGGCCCTGGGCGGCCTCCAGGAGCTCGCTGCAGGAGAGGGGCGAGGTGCAGACACTGGTGCCCCCTCCTGAGATCTTCGTGCCGGGCCTGCGCGGGCACAGGGGACCCGGGGGAAGGAGCTCTGTGGGTCCGTGGGTGCCAGCAGGATGGCCCCCAGGGCTAGAGGGGATTTCCCAGGAGGGACAGGGGCGCATGAAGCATGTGGCAGAGGCAGGCTTTATGCTGAGGGAGCAGCTGGCCACCGGGAAGGAGCAGACCAGCGTGCACGGAGGGCCCTGGGGCCCCGCAGAGGGGGACCCCCCGACCAAGGAGTGTCTTTCCCTCAGCAGGTTGGGCGGCCCGCTGCATTAGTTTCTTGGGGCTGCTGTAACAAATTACCGCAGATTTAGATGGCTTAAAGCAACAGAAATGTATTCTCTTCCGGAGGCTGAAAGTCGGAGATCAAAGGTCAGCAGGATGCTTGCTCTGAAGGCTCTGGGGGGGGGGGGTCCCTGTCTTTCCCTGGTTTATGGGGTTTGCTGGTATACCTTGGCTTGTCGCCGCATGCCTCCGACCCCCGCCTCCACCGTCGTCCCCGTGTGTTCTGTCCTCTGCTCTCCTTGTAAGGACATGAGTCCCTAGATTCGGGGCCCACACTACGCTGGCATAACCTTGTCTTCACTTAATGCATCTGCAAAGATCTATGTCCAAGTAATGTCACCATCCGAGGTTCTGGGGGGACTATTCAACCCTATGCAGAAGTTTGTCCCAGGGTGTTGTGACTCTGTTGTTCATTCCCCAAGTCATGCCTGTGATGCCCAAGCTGCAGGTATATTTACAGAGGCACAAGTGTTTTCTGGAAAAAGGGCTGGTGAAGGGCATTCTCTCCGTAACGTCTTGTTGGGCAGAGTTCCAGCCACGCAGCCCTCAGATTCCCAGATAAGCTGCTCCCGTGAGTGGGCACACCTCCTGCCCCCCTGGCTGGCAGGCTTCTCGGCGTCCCGTGGGAGCAGGCAGAGCAACCTGCCCAGGAAGATGAGTGAGCAGGGGCTTCCTCCCTGGACAGCAGAGATGCTGCCCGCCGCTGAAGGAAGCCCCGAGACAGTGGGACCATAGGAGGCAAGGGAGGAACTGAGCCTCCAGCCTCAGAGAGGCTGCTGCGCCCGTGGACTGAGCCCCCCTGGTGTCCCTTGCCTTTCTCAAAGCCCGTGCATTCACTGTGACTCCCGCCCACCTGAGTTAGATCGGGCTGATGCAGTAGGACTCGGCAGGACTGCTCAGCTTGTACTGGTTGGAACAAACTGGGAACTGCTAAAGCAGAAAGGGGCTTATTGAGAGACTTGGAGGTGTCCCTGAGAGCCACTTAGCCACTAGAAAAGCGAGAGTGGGCCAGATCTGGATATGAGATCCAGGAACATGCATGCCCACCGGTCCCCTGGCTACGTCCCCACTGGCTTCACTTGGCATTTCAGCCACTGGCTTCCTTAACTCTCCCTGCAAATTGGCTTTCTCCAAGTCCAGAATCCTCAGGGCAATGACTCATTGGTCTGGTGTCCCCCAGTCACCGGAGACCAGCCGGGGACCAGGAACCCCCCGTGAGAAAGGGAGGGGACGGGCAGGCTGGGAGGCCCGCTGCGTGCCTCAATTCTGTGATGATCATTTGGCTTCGAGAATGGCATTTGGGAAGCACTAGGCTAATGTTTGTCACTTGGAAATCGTTTCCTGTGCAGGGCTGGGCAAGTCCCTCTCCTGGAGCTGAAGTCAGATGCTGGAGCCATCTGGCCCACAGCGCTGTGTCTGTGAGAGACGCTGGGGCCCTGGGTCAACCAGCTCCTCCAGGCCTCAAGGCAGCCCTGGCCGGGGAGGGAGGCAGAGGAAGCTTTTCTGAAGACCCTGGAAGCCCGTGCGCTTGGCGGGCCCTCCCGCCTGTCTGGCCAGCTCGCTCCGAGCCCCTGACGGTTTGCCCTCCTCCTGGGGTTGCGGGTTCCAGACCCCTGAGCAACAACGCCGCTGTCACGGAAGTCAGCCTCGCATCCCTCCATGCTTTTCAAATGCAAGAGGACCAGCCGACGCCTCAGAGAAGGGAACAGGAAGGGAGTGGAGGTGCCGGGCTCTCAGGGAGGATGCAGGCTCGGAAGGCTCTCCGAGGAACGAGCAAGAAGGCTGGGTGGCAAGGGACGCAGAGGAACCTCTGCGAGCCGCCCAGCGCCCCTCAGTGGGGTGGGGGCCTCAGACGGCCGCCGTCTTACTCGAATCATCTTAAGTGAATTGCAGAAGAGGGCTTGTTGGCTGGAACCAGAGGGTCGGGAGGTGGGGATGGCTTCCGGCACAGAATGACCCACATCAGAGGGTGGCCGCCTGTCCTGGAAAATGCATTTTTATTCGAACATAACCACAGCCATTTGTCTAAGTATCATCTGTGTCTGCGCTCCCACAGCGGCAGACCTGAGTCCGGCAGAGCCTCAAATAGTTATCATCTGGCCCTTTCCACAGCTTTGCTGACCCTGGCTCTCTGGCTGGGTTGCCCAATAGGGTGGCCACTAGCCGCACGTGGCTCTTGTGTTTTGGACAAGGCGTGAACGGGTCTAGTCTGCACTAGGGTGGGCTGTGAGGGTAAGCGGTGCACAGTTTCAGAGACCCCATGAGGAAAAGGATGTCCAGGAGCTCACTGAGAACTTGCGCGTATGGATCGCTTAAGATGATAGTTTTCATTTATTATTTTTTAAGATTTTATTTATTCATTTCAGAGAGAGGAGACAGAGAGAGCACAAGCAAGGGGAGAAGCAGAGGCAGAGGGAGAAGCAGGCTCCCCACTGAGCTGGGAGCCCGGCGCGGGGCTGCATCCCGGGGACTTGCAAACATGACTGGAGCTGAAGGCAGACGCCCAGCCGTCTGAGCCCCCCAGGTGCCCCAAGGTGATAGTTTTTAATAAATAAAACATGCTATTAGAATTAATTTCAGGGGCGCCTGGGGGGCTCAGTGGGTTAGAGCCTCTGCCTTCAGCTCACATCATGATCTCAGGGTCCTGGGATCGAGCCCCGCATCGGGCTCTCTGCTCAGAGGGAGCCTGCTTCCCCCCCCTCTCTGCCTGCCTCTCTGACTACTTGTGATCTCTCTCCTCTCTGTCAAATAAATAAATAAAATCTTAAAAAACATTGATTTCACCTTCTGCTTCTTACACTTCTCACGTGGCTGCTGGAAAACCGTCGAGTCCTCTGTGGCTCCCGCTGTGCTTCTGTCCGAGGGCACGGAGTTAGCCGCCGGCCGACGTCAGGCTCCCGTCCGGCTCTCCCGTGGCCCCCTGCCCGTGGCAGCGAGATGGCTCTCCGCGCCACCCTTTCGAACTGCAGGTCACAGTCCGCTCAGTGGGCCAGCAAATCGGTGGAGCGGGTCATGGCCAGAGTTTTTAAAAAGTGAGGGAGAATAGGATAGAAAATATTCCCAGTGCCTTGCGCACCACAGATGAGTGTTGGTTTGCGCCGTGGGTTCAGTTGTGCGTCCTCTAGTGCATCAGTGAGCGCCCTGATCTGGAGGCCGTGCTGTGATTTTTATGAATAAGAAGAAAACACGCAGCCAATCACACCACGACGAGCGGTGCTGAATGGCAGACTCGAGAGACCCCGGAATCTGCCATAACGGCTTCTTGGTGCTCTGAGCTTCCCCTCCGTCCCGAGAGACGTTGCTCCCGCCTCCGGCTGCGCGGCTGAGTGAGCCCAGGTCCGTCCCTCGGCTTGTGTCTCGGTCACCAAACAACCCAACTTCATCTACTTGCGGGGGGCTCTTCTTCTTAAGGCTCATAAGGCACTTGTGGCTGTTTTAGAGAAAACAAGCGTGTGGCCTCAAGGTCATTCTCCCAATGATGAATATTTGCTCCCCTAATATTGCATCTGGTTTTTGTGACCTAATGCGAATTAGCTGCCCCGCTTTGCTATTTTTCTGCAAATTCGAAATCCTTCCATTTCCTTTCAATGAGGAATCATAGCCGCTCCCTGTGAAGAGATTCTAGCACAGAGGGAATTCAACCCATGTGGTCCCAATAAGATGGACAGTCCTAGAGAGGTGTGGAAGGCCCGGGGAGCTTTTGACGGCAAGGCTACATTTTAAAGTTGCTAGAAGGTGAAAGGTGTGCATGTCAGGATAGACAGTAAGTAACTATGTGAGCGGTGGCCCAGGGCCAAATGCATTTCCCGCTGTGGGCTGTGCAAAGCATTGAGAAGCACCGAACAGGGGGGTGGCCCCCACGACGAGTCCCAGCCTTCTGCAAACTGGAGGCCGAGTCCCATGAGGTCGGTGGGACACACACCACCCGGGGTCCGCAGGGGCCGGCAAAGCAGCTGGGGTGCCGAGCCCGGGCCGGGCAGACACCCGCCGTGGGGTGGGCCACGTGGATTCCGAGACCGCACCTTCCTTACGGTTTTGTTCCCACTTCATCCTCACCTCGGCTGCAGG
The DNA here is from genome assembly GCA_028646535.1 of Procyon lotor. NCBI lineage: Eukaryota > Metazoa > Chordata > Mammalia > Carnivora > Procyonidae > Procyon > Procyon lotor. The sequence goes on along the minus strand of CM053617.1, from coordinate 68,530,183 downwards.
GAAGGTGGGATGCGGCGCGCTCGTGCTTCACCGCGTGAGCCACGCCTCACGGTCACTAGTTCTTTCCGTCGTTCAGGAGGGAGTCCCTGAGCAGCTCCCGCATGCGAGGCACAGCCGAGCTAGCACCGGGGAGGGCAGCCCTGGGCCTGCGGAGAAGGAGAAGCCCAGAGGGAAGCCGCCAGTTCCGGGATGTTCTGCGAGGCATGGGGATTAAAGAGCGTCACGGGCTGAAGGCACCACAGTGAGTAGAGACCTTCCCGGAGAGATACCGGATGGGGGTGGGGGGGGAGCAGTGCTGGGCAGAGAGAGGAGGGACCATACGACGGAGTAGTTGGCCAACTAACAAACCAACCAACTCTTCAGCCGCCAAGTGCCATCGGAAGCCCTGTGTGCCCCACGCCTCCCCCGCCCTGCCCGGCAGCTCCTCATCCTGAGCCGCCGAGGTTCGTGGGAGGGGCTCTGAGTATCTGTGCGATAAAGGATCGCTCTGAGACCGAGCAGCCCCCTCGTCCTCTTTGTCCCCGCACAACCCCGGGGCTCATCTCCCCTGAGGGACTCATCTCCAGCGCCCGGGGTGGGTGGGGGCCCTCTGCCTGCAGGTTCTCCCTGCACGTGGCTAGTTGGCCCTGCAGGGTGCTGACTGCCTGGGGAGCGCTCAGGTCTGGGCCAGGGTCCACCGTGCCCTCCTTGCTGTGGGAGCCGCTGTGACCCCGGGCATGCACGCCTCTGGGTTAACTTTGCTGCTGAAGCCTGAAAGTTCTTTGAACAGAAGAGTTTCTGCTCCTCTTGGGGACGCACAGAACCAGCAAGGCTTCATTTCCTGTTTCGGCTGGTGAGCAGTGGTAAATTCTCACCCGTCCCCCAGCGTCTTTCTCCCGTGCCCGCAGCCTGGATGTTGCGGCTTCAAGAAGAGGCTGAGGAGCGACGACATGTCTTTGGTTGCAAGGCTTGAGCACACAGCTTTATAATGAGGTTGGAAAGTTTGGGGCTATGCATTTAATGAATTTTGTATTAAGATATAACAGCTGCTTTCATTTGCATTTCACAGCGCTATTTAGAACAGATGTTTAATACTTAATGAATTGAATATTTAGATATGGTGACACATTTGACACCTACCATTAAAGAAGAGAGCTTCAAATGCAGTGAAGTCCTCCTCGGGCAGCGGTTTTGGGGTTTAGGCAGTGAACTCTCCACAGCGGCCCAAGGGGAACGAAGATCCCGAAGGAGACGCCCCCCTGCACCCCAGCTTCCTGTGCTGTTCCTGGGGGCTCCCCGAAGGGCTCTGGAGGCCGCCTCTGTCCCAACTGACTGCCAAGGCCGCTCCCGCCCGACGCCCCACCTCTTTCAGGTGAAGCACTGGGTAAGCATTCCTCTCCAACGGGGATTGTTCTAGAAAGGCACCTATCCCTTGCAGACCAATTCGGGAAGTTAAAACAAAGTGATGGGTCTCCAGCAGCCCTCTGTGTGTTATGATGTCTACTGCGCTCTGTGGAACACTGTGGTGTGCTTATTATAGTTTATTCCATGAGTAGATGCACCTTAAGAACAATTTATTCGAATATTAATACCTCTTAAGGGAGACACCATCAGGCTGACTAGAAAACATTATCATGGTAAAGTTCTGGGGAAAATCTCACATAGCAGGTCCACAAAACCAATAAAAGTCCCCACCATGTGGCCCAAGTGATGAAAAACACGGAGTTCGCCCCCTGCTGTTGCCAAGTGGCCTTGGCGGGGGGCGGGGCACACACCTGCCCCCCGCCCAGGGCCCCCCAGACCCCCTGCCCCAGGGACCGCGGCTCTCCGACTGGAGCCCGTGGAGACCAAAGCCAGTCAGGATGGGCCTGTGTGGCAGGGTGGGCCCCGCCCTCCTGGGGACGGCCGCTGGCCTCAGTGGGGCCCGTGGATGGCGGGAGGAGCCTCGTCAGCTGAGCAGCGGCCTGGGGTGGCAGGCGGAGGGTCGGGGTGGGAACTCCTGGGGAGCAGGAGTCCGCCAACAACCCTCTGCCAGGAGGGCGTCTGGCCTGCACTTCTCAGCATGGGAGGCTGGAGCCCGGGCCCCCCGGGGCAAGTTGCAGCCTCGGAGCTGCCGCGTAGCCTGGGAGCGGCGTGGGCATAGCGATTACTAATAGCAGTAACAGCAGCATCCTCATAAACACGGGAAATAGGATGATGTGTTGTGGGACCGATGCCCGGCCCGTGGTGACATCGGCGTTCTGCAGGGGGCCCCCCTCCCACACGGAGGGCCCCACCACTCGCTGCCCACGCCTTCACACTCACCTGCCGGGAAAGAGGCAGGCCAGCTACAGCCTCAGCTGATGGGCTCATTTGGAAAATGGAAATGGGTACCCTCACCCCATTTGTTATGCTATCAGTGCCTGTGACAGCCGCATGGCACAAACCAAAGGAAAGATTTAGACCTAACCCGCAAAAATCTGTTAAAATTGACAGAGCCGTTAGAAGATTTTAGAACTGAAAACATATTCTTCATGGAGTGTTAGGATGACTTCTTAGGTGATGCTAAATCAATAGCTCATACTTGGGATGAATTCATTATTTTGTTTTATGAGAACTGTCTGTTTCCTAAATTCTCTCCTGTTCAGCCTTTTCCAAGGTACCCCGGGAAAGCCGCACATGAATCTCGAAGACACCAGCGTGGGTGCAGCCTGAAACCCCCTCAGCCAAGTGGCCCCTGACCCCAGTCCTGGGAGCGATGCCACACGGGGATCGGGTGACGCTCTTTCACCGGCCTCTGTCCCTGCGAGCCTCAGACGCATCACGGTACTCGGCCCCTTTAGCCTCTTCTTGCCCTCGTGGTCCCTGGGGCCCTCTGGTCATCGTCCCTCGGGAACCCAGCTCCAGAGCTAAGTTTCGGCCACTACACGTGGACACTGGCAGTGACTGCAGAGCCAGAAAGGCTCCGGAAGGCCTGTGGGGAGTCCCGGTTCCCCCAGGGCCCAGCTACGCGGCCTCCGCAAGGTGCTCAGCTCCCATGGGCCGGAATTCCGCATCTCCGGGCAGGCCACCCCCTGCAGGGCTTCCCACGGCTGCGGTAACAACTCACCACACACCTGTCTCACTGAAATTTATTTTGACTCAGTAGAGGTTTCTTCCCAAAGAGTTCTGGAGGCCGAGAAGGTGACATCAAGGGTCTTTTTGCAGGTCCCCAAGTGGGTCCTTCCTACCTCTGGAAGCTTCTGGAGGCAGCTGGCAATCCCTGTGGCTCCTCGCCTTGTGGCCACGTCCCAAGCTGCGTCCTTGGTGTATCTGTGGTCGTCCCCCACTGTGTCCCTCTAGAGGATGGCGGCTTGTTATCTATGTATGTATGTATGTATATATGTATCCATCTATCTATCTATCTATCTATCTATCTATCTATCTACCCATCCATCTATCCATCCATCCATCCATCCATCCATCCATCCATCCGTCCGTCCGTCCATCCATCCATCCATCCATCCATCCATCCATCCATCCATCCATCCATCTGTCTATCTAGAGGGCCCACCTGGATAACCAAGGACAAGCTTGTCTCAAGAACCTGAACTTACAGTAAGTCAGGACCTTTTGCCATAAAGGTAATTGTCGCTCGTTTGCCATGTGAGGCCACATTTGAGGATCTGGAGATTAGGATAAGGACATGCTGTTGGGAGGGCATCATTCCGCCTGCTCCCTGCTCCAAGTGACGTGGGGGTTAGACGCAGTGTCAGTGTCTGATCCTGGTCAGATCCGCAGTCGTCACTGTTGAGCCTGCGGGACACCGGGCCTCCGAGCCTGGGTGTGAAATCACGGGGACGGTGCTCCTCACCACACACCGCGCTCTGAGCGCCGACATGCCCTGGGAGGCAGGGACCCCGCTCCTGTCCTGGGGGCCTGCTCGGCTCTGCGGGTCATGCCAGGAAGGTGCCACCTCTGCCCCCCACTTCTCAGCGCCAGCTGCCTGGGTGCTTCCTCAGCCACGTGCCTTCTGTCCTCGCAGGGCAGTGACAAGGGGACAGCCTAGGTGGTGCCTGCGTGACCGTCCTCCCGGGTCCACACGCACCGGCCCCCAAGGCTGCACCTGGCCAGGAGGACGTCTGGTTTGGGCCACTCTCTGTCCCCAAAGCCACTGTCCTCCTTACCTCTGGGTCTCGGTGCCGAGTCCTGCACGAAGGGCGAGCCCTCGGCGTCTCAGCAGCCACGCGTTTATCTGCCTCCTGGCGTAGGATGCCCGGAGGTCGTGGTGTCCACCTCGCCCATCAGTTCTGTGAGCTCCCGACTTCCTACCGAGAAGTAAATGGCCCACCAGGACGTGTGTCTCCAGACCAAGCCCCACCTGGGAGCAGCGAATAACCCCCACACCCTTAGTGCTTCAGTTTGAGTAGATTATCTCTCTTTCCAAAGATTTTATTTATTGAGTGAATGAGTGAGCGGGTGGGGGGAGGGGCGGAGGGGGAGAGAGAGAATCTCAAGCAGGCCACCCGCTGAGCGGGGAGCCTGTTGCGGGGCTTGACCCCACGACCCTGAGATCATGACCTGAACTGAAGTCAAGGGTTGGACGCTCCGCCGACTGAGCCCCCTAGGTGCTCCAGATTTATCGTTTTTGGCAACTAGAAGAGCCCAGTCCGAAATGCCTAGCACGTGCTGGGAATTGTAGCCCATGGATGCCTTTCTACTTGCCGTGGCCCGTTGAGAGAGAGACATAAAATGGCCAGTGACAAGGCCTTGTACTGGAGCAGCGTCTCGGGCCCCCTAGTCCCGGGAGCCCACCCTGGGTCAGCTCGTCCTGAGGACCAGGCGCTGAGGCTTGGAAAGGAGCGGCCCCTGCCCGGAAGAGAACGTCTCTGGTGCAAGCACGGCCTGGCACTCCCAGCCTGCCCTGACCTCCAGGTCCCCATGGCCATCGCCACGGGCTGCGCAGAGCTGGGGAGCTCCTGAGCCTGTCCTGCTTCTGCTTTGGGCTGGATCTCAGGGCCGGCCGTGCCAGCCAGCGGTTTCCTCCCGGAGCCCCGGGGAGCAAGAACAAAGCAGAACATCGGACCCAGATCATAGGACCCAGATCCCAGGGCTGCCGCGCACACCTCTGTGGGATTCTGACCAGCCTCTGGCCGTGGGGCTCGCCGGATGTGGGAGTGTCCCGATTCCAAAGCCAGACGTGGCCCTCCCATCAGCAGGGTCCTGCTCTTGCTCCACGGGGCCCATCGGGCTCGCACCTGGCATGCCTTTCTCCGGGCCTCACTTCTAAGGTCCATTCGAGACCCTGGCCAGCTTTGCAACTAAAAGTCCATTTTGTCAAAAGCGAACAACTGAGAACCCATGGGAAGTGCTGTTACCACGTCCGTCTTACCTACGACACCAGCCCAGACCCGTACGTCATGATGATTAGGACGAGCCCACCAGCTGCAGGCCTGCCTCCGAGTTCTCTGCGGCAGGAACAGGTGACGTGCCCTCTGTCTAATCCATCTTTTAATTATCCTCCCTGAGGACAAGGTTTATAACCGGACCCTCTCAGTAGTGATAGTGTTGGTCTGGGGCCATTCAGAGGTGATGAGCTCGCCGTGTTGACTTAGGGGAACGTAGATGTGTTTTTCCAGGTGTACTAGCGCCTTTGCCGTGGTTTCGAGCCCTGCCCTTTCCAGCCAGGCCTGCAGACGCAGAGGTTACTCACAGCAGCAAAGCTTTTTTAAACAGCAGGAAGAGAGCGTCTGGATTTGCAGAGCACTGGGCTAGCACTCCTTTTTCCTCCTCCTTCCTCCTCATTACTGGATTCCTAAATAATAATTGCTTATTGCAAAAATTCATGCGATTCAGAAATAAAACAGAGTTAAGTTTCGAAGCAAATCTCCCCCCCATTCTCCCTTGTCCCCCCTCCGTCCCCCTCCCTGGACCAAATGCTATCAGCAGGTCCTGTCCATGTCAACACAAACACACACATTTCTCCTTTTAGCTATTTTTATTGAGATGCAATTCGCTCACGAAAAGCATACAATTCCATGGTTTTTAGCCCGATCGTAGAGATGTGCCTCCCTCGCCTCTGTTGAACTTAGGACATTTATCACCTCAAAGAGAAGCCTGTGGCTTTGGCCGCCGCCCCCATCCGGCCCCCACACCGGCCATCTCTAAGCAGACGATTGTCTGACGACTTCCTGTCTATACAGTTCCCCGCCCTGGAATTTCATGTAAGAGGAATCGAATACTGTGTGGCCTTAGGGGCCGGGTCCCTTCACAGATCACTCTGTTTCAGGGTTCATCCCTGTTAGGGTGCGTGTAAGGGCTCCACTCCTTTCTATGGCCGAGTAATAGCCCATCGTACAGAGGGAACAGTTTGTCAATGCACTGTGTGTGCAAATATCCACTCTTCATCTGTATGCTTGCTTCAGATGGATCCTACATTTGGATGGGATCCTGGGCCACGCTGGTACCCGCAGGTGGACCGTCTTCTATCTTCTGGCCCCGGAGCGCCCCCTGTAGGCACACACCTTCCTTTTTGTGCTGCTCAGTTTCTAGCTGGGGGCCTGGGGGCCACATCTGATCCCCCACGGTGTGTCGTTCTGCCTGCTCCATAGTCAGAAAGCACACGGGGTCTGCAGCCTCGTGGCTGCAGCGTGACGTGGCCGCTCTGTGCCCTTGCCATGTGGCCATGGACACTGCGCAGCAGCTCTGAAGGGCCCGCGGCCCGTCCCTCAGTGGCCACACTCCTGATCAGGTCACCTGCCCACCGGCTGCCCCGTGTGGGACATCTGGCCCGGTCCGCGCAAGGCTCAGTCTTGCCTGAGATACTCGTCACCTGGTCCGTGTGTAGTTGTCCCGTCCATCATCAGGCTGAGCCACATAATAACTCCAACTCCCAAATCATAGTGGCTTAAAATAACCCGATTCAGTCTTGCTCACACGGAGTCCAGGAGAACCCAGGTCCTCCAGAGAGCCCCAGGCCAGCTCGCCTCCTGCAACAGGCTCCACAAGGCTCAGAGAGAGAAGCAAATGGCCTGTGACACTAGAGCTTGTTCGCCAGGAAGTGAAACGGGCCGGTGACCCTCACACAGCCACGACAGAGGTCCAGGGGATGCGCTCCCCTCTGAGCCTGGAAGATTTCCCACATGGCACCTGGGGCTCCCCTGGGTGTCCGTTGGGCGGTGATGACACGCGGCACTCGCACCCTTGCTGCCTTCGGGTTAGACGCAGCCAGACGGCCTTATTTTGCCTTGCTCAGCAGAGCTAAGAGGAAATGCATCCCTGTCTGCTGGGCTTCTTCCCCTCTCACTCGCACCGCTGACCTGGGAAGCGCTCCTTCCTCCAAGGACCTGAGCCCCACATCCCGGGTGGTCCCCAGGAGCCGTCATCCGGTCCACAGTCGACTAGATGGGGAAGGGGAACAACCAAGATGACCCAGACCGCCCCTGGATCCATCTCCTTCTTTGCGGTGAAAGCCGGGGAGCTCCAGTGGGGACCCCGTCACCGGGCAGAGGCTGCCTTGCACCGGCCCTGAGCCTCAGGGGTGGTCGGGGCCCAGTCGCCCGGCCTGGGTGGCCACGACAGGGTGCATGGACGAAGCAGCCCCTCAGACGTCCTCGTCTTTGCCAGCTGACCCAGAAACAGGGACACTGGTGGTAGCTGCTCTGGACCAGGGAGGTGCCCGGGTGCCCTTGTTCAGCCCGAGACTGTCGGCCTGTCTCAGCCTCAAGGCTGTTGCAGAAGAGCATTTGTTTCCTAGGCCTGTGGGACCAGGTGGCCCAAACTGGTGGCTTCCAATGACAGAGACGTGCCCTTCTGTGGCTCCGATCAGCAGGGCCACCGTCCCTTTGAAGGCTCCGGTGTGGACATCCCACGTGGCCTCTGCCCCAGCTCCTGGTGGTGCTCACGTTCCCTGCTCTTCACTGCGTCTCTCGCATTTCCGCCTCGGGTTCCTCTTCTGATAATGACGCTAGTCGCTGATTTGAAATACAGCTTTGCCCACCCCCCCGGCTCTGTCCTTAGCCTGAGTTCCAGAAGTGACGCTGCTGGACTTTTGATCATGTTATCCAGCTGGCCCACGGCAAGCTGTGCCTCCAACTGCAGAGCCTAGTGGGAGGACGCCCCATGCACAGCTCCCCACATCATATTAGCTGCTCTCTTCCCCCCCCCCCCCCCCCCCCCCCCCCCCCCCCCCCCCCCCCCCCCCCCCCCCCCCCCCCCCCCCCCCCCCCCCCCCCCCCCCCCCCCCCCCCCCTCTTCCCCTCCCCCTCTCTCTTCCCCTCCCCCTCTCTCTTCCCCTCCCCCTCTCTCTTCCCCTCCTGCTGCCCTTCCTCTTCCTCCTGCTTCTTCTCCTCCTCTTCTTTCTTCTTCAATTTTGCAAACCCCGAGGTAAAAATATTAATTCACTATTTTATTTGACGATTTTTTATTTCTTCTTTGGTGAGATACTTTGTATCCTTTATCCATTTTTTTTTCCCTGTTGAGGTATTTAAGAAGTTTTTTTTTTTTTTATTAATTTGAGAAAGTTTCTGTATATAAAGAATGTCAATCCCTTGTCCTTAAATCTGTTGTAGATATTTTTCCCTGGTTGAGACAAACTTTTTTCAGGTGTGAAGTTCCAGGAGACGTTAGTGGCATGAATCCTTGTATTGGGGACATTAGGTGACATAATAGACATAATGTCTTTTATTGCGGTTTTCAAACAGTATAGATATACTCTTCAGATGGCCATTTTTTAATGTTGACCCTCTATAAAGTCCAGTGGCATAAGACTAAGCCATAAATAAGTGAAGACATTTTTACAGGAAACCAGGACATTGAAGTCTGTGTACATGGCTTTTTTCCCCACATTTTTTAAAATTATAAAAGTAATAGACAAAAAGCAAAAATATTAAAGCAGTGTAGACTGATATTAAATAAAAAAGAAAAGTTTCCCACACCATTACCACTCTCAGGAGAGAACCATTTTAACAGTTTATGTTTTCAGATCCTGTTGTTACCACCGTAATTCTAAATAAAATGCTTCTGCCTCTGTTTCTGCATTTGTCAATTTTAAACAATTTCTATTTGACTTTTCAGTATGATAGAGAAGTTTAAGCCATTTCCACTTTCTATAGTCTCCCTTTAATTTTATTACGTTATTTTTCATTCTCCCATTTTTCGTTAATGGCTTAGAATTGTGCACAGATCTCTGTTTCTATGAGCAGCCTTGAACATGATCTCACCACCCCTTCTGTGTCAGGTGATGAGGTGAGGGCTCCTCCGCTCTGTGTCATTTCCCTCACACCGACCTGTGTCGACGATTCCTTTACATTTAGATTGTTTAGATGTTGTTTCTCCGCAGACCATAGTGAGCACCTGCTAAATGGCAGGCACTGTTGTAGGCAGCAAACAATACTGATGGAGTCCCTAGACTTACAGGACTCACTTTCTATCGGAGAGACAGACAGTGAACAAAGGCAATAAATAAAATCTACACTGTATCAGATGGTAAGAGCCATGGGAAAAAAGGAAGGGAGATGAGGAGTTGCAGTTCAATAAATGGCCAGGGAAGAATTTATAACATTTATTCTCTGTTCCAAATCTGTAACTCTGTGTGCTCTGTAAATGCCAATATGTTTAGTCTATAATTCTAAAGCTAGTAAACATATAGCGTGACTTCATAAATATTATTCCTTTCTGTACTCAGGAAGGAAATGAAACTTTATACCGCTAGGTGTAGCTGCCAGCAGGGGTGATGATCCAGGAGCCAATGTTAAAATGCACATGTACTTTTTACATTGTATCAGTTGCTCAAGTCATGTCATGATGTTTTATCTGGGTCCGTGACAACCTTCTATAACTCTTTGTTTATCCTGGGATTGCTAATTGCCTTTATGTTTTCATACTGATGGTATAAGTACGCTTTCCTCACCACATTAGGAAGATCATTCAGCTTCTTCATTACACTATTCTGAATGGCTAATTTGTACCAGTTGCTTTCTAAGCTCTCAGACTAGAATTTCTTTCTATACTGCACTCTTGGGTTAATGCAACTGTTTTTTGGATTCCAGCTTTTTCTTTTTCTGAAAGTTCTTTTGTTGCTGTTGTTGGCTAAATTGGAGTACATCCTCAAGCAATTTTTCTCTGAGAGAGCACAAAAGGTGATGCAAGAGGTAAATGTCCCTGATATCTTAGAATTGCTCAAGGCTGGTATGAGCCTCAGTTTCTTTTTTGGGAGGAGGAATCAGGATCTCATAGGACCAACAGAGTTGAGTGGGCCTGAAACATGAGTGCAGGTTGCTTTGACTACCATGCTGGGAGGGAAGCTGTGTATAGGGTAAACGATTTCATACTAAGGTGCAAATGGCTGATAGGCTGGCAGGTCCCAGGAAAGGAGGGAAGGCGGTACTGTTTGTGGTAAAAGGAGAGTTGTAAAGTTCAAGGAAACGAGTTCTTTTGTTTGCTTATTTGGTTTTGTTGTTGTTTTTTATATCTGTGGGAAGCTCTTCTGGGTAGGGACTCGCTCCTTTTACCCCACCTCTCCCTTTATCTGCTCTCAGCACCCTAGCACAGTCACCCGCACAATGAGAGTCAGCGGGCTGGCACCCTAGTTCTAAAGGCATGCCCTCCAGCCAGGACTGATTAACAAAGCCTCTTACAGAGGAGCTCAGAACATGAGGTCAAGCCCATAACATCACACGTATGGCTGTGAAGTCATGATCACGTCACATGCATGTGTGGCAGGATCGGGGCACCCCTGGGATCTGGGTTTGGGCTGGACACCTCGCCTTGTGGCGCAAGCCCCGCCTGGCCGAAGGGCAGACTGGGAATTCCCCACAGGCTCCAGGGGGGCCAGGCCCCGGCCCTATCTCTGCCGGCAGCTAAGCTGACTGGCTCGGTGCTGCCCAGACAGGTGTCTGGGGGTCAGCCCAGCCTCAGAATCCAGCCTGTGCCTGAGAGTCCGAGCCAGGTGCCGGCAGTGCCTGGCACGCCCGGTGGGACAGCCTGCATGGCTGGCCTCCTTCCTGGATGGGCCTCTCCCCGTCGGAGGGCAGGCATATGCCCACCTCTCAGCCAGTCACGGGGCTTCTGGACAGGCTGAGGCCCCAGGGTCCCAGTCCAGACGTGTGGCCGCCACTTCTTGGCAGGAAAGCTGCTCTTGTCCCCACCCATACCCAGGTGAAGGCCGTGTTCCTGATCAGGGTCACGGGGAGAGGCTGGCAGGGCACACGGCGGGAGTGGGGTCAGCCTCTCAGCCAGGGGCAAAGCCCTGGGCTCGTGGTTTCTGTGACAGTGGCCGTAACCTTCACTCCCCCGTAGGCCCGGGGGAGGGTCCTAGCTGGGCGTGCGTCCCTGAGTGTGTTGGACAGCTGTTTCTGTTTGAATGAGAGAAGCTGGTCCTGCATCCTCCCCAGGGCCCAGGCCCCCGGGTGTCATGTTGGTGACAGCACCTTCCCAGCAGGCTCAGGGCCTGAGCTGAGCCTGCTGTCTCCTGAGAGCAGGAAGGGGTCTTCACAGGTGGGGCCACAGTCTACGCCCTGGAGTAGTACCCCCTTCATCCAAGGGGATGAAGCCCTGATCCATCCATGCCGCGATGTGAATGAGCTTTGAAAACATGACGTTCAGGGAAGAAGCCAGACACCAATGGTACATGGTGGAGAACTTCGTTTATGCGAAACGTCCAGAACAGGTGAATCCACTCAGAAAGCAGCTTGGCCTTGATGAGGACCTGATGGGAGACGCATGGACAGGTAAGGTGAGGCCCCATGCAGCTTTTCTGGGGTTGAGTTGAGCAAACATTGGTTCATAGGGAAGCAGGGGACAGAAGGTGGTCGGGAGCTCTCCCCCGACAGGGGCTCAGGGAGGGGTCTCTGGAGAGGAGCCAGGAGGCCAAGCAAGGTGAGGACGGGACTGGCCATAGTGGGAGCGGCTCCCTTCCCGGGGAGAGCCTGGCCAGCGTCTGCGGTTGATGCTGTCAGTTTCATCTTCATAGGTTCTAGTGCGGGACTCTGGCCTGCATGGGTGGGGGCGAGATGACAGCCACCCCAGCCCAGAGGCCTCCTTGTGCCATTACCATGACCGGAGGACGGGGCACTTGCTCCGTGGACTCCCGGTTTCCTTCTGTGGTGCTTGGAACCAGACGGACGGAGTGTTCACACGACTTCGTGAATGCGCTCACTAAATGCACTAAATGCACTCGATTGTATGCTGTAAAAGGTTAAAATGGTTAATTTTTGGGTATGTGCAGTCTACTGCAATTAAAAAACAATCTCAAGAGCACAATCATGGGCTTGGGACAAACTCAGGGCCTCAGGGACTTGGCCTCAGGGTCACTGGACACTGGACATGACCGTGGAGGGGGACAACAGCTTACAGAAAGGGCCGAAGTGGCCAGCACGTCTGAGCCCCGCAGCCCTGGGGGCAGGCGCCGCTGTGGCCCGTGGACCAGCCGAGTCTTACCCTCAGAGCTGCGGCCTGCATCCTCGTGAGGGGCCAGGGGCCAGCTGCAGTGTCCCGGAACACACGCCACAGTGCTACACTGCAGGGCACTGCTTAGGCGGAGCAGGGCCAAGACCTTGGGGGCCCGCACCCCTCCTACCAGGCCAGAGGAAGGACGGGCCTACGGCGCTGGGGCCAGAAGCTCCAGCCAGATGGCCAGCTCTTTCCAACCTGGGCTGAGCTAGTGAAGGAGCTACTCCTGGTGTGACCCAAAAGCCCTTTGGGCCAAGATTTGCCTTTCAGAAGCCGAAGGGAGCAGGCCGAGGTGGTGTGGTCAGTGATGCATAAGCCAAGCTCCCCTCGAGGCTTTGTGTGCAGCCGGGAAACCGAGGCGCCCTCGGTGCGTTTGCCGAGAGCACGTCTGTGTCACCGAGAAGTAGGTAAACGGTTAACACGTGAATTACCTTTATTAAAAATAAAGGATACGTGAATTACCAAAATGCCCACAAAACATTAAATGACAAAGTCCGTGGGTGTTATTAAGTGTCAGTTAGACGCGACGCAGCACCTTAGACGGGGGACAGCCTTGACTCCCGGCTGTGGGCACGTCCCGGCCGAGAAGACAGACAGACTCCAAGTGGAGAGACGGTCCCGACACTGCGGCAGACACAGCTTGTCAGTGCTCTAAAAGGACAGAGAACAAGCAGAAGGGGGAATAGGCCTGTGATGGGGACTGAAGCCGTACACTTGGACGAGCGCAGTGACCGGCGACATCCAGGACAAAAGCCCTTCAGTCAGTTCACAATTGGCCCAGGGTCTGCTGCGATCCCCAGACAGGGATCGAGTCTTAGGGGACAAGAGGGAACACTTTGGAGGTGGCTTCATATGCAGACGCCTGGACAGAAGGGGTGGGGGAATGCAGGGATGGGGGCGGAGGCCTGGAGGCCCCTGGTGTTTTGGAAGAAGAGCCCGAGAGAAGGGACCCCACAGCGAAGGGGGGAGCCCCAAAAAAACCTCTGAGTCCTGGCCACAGTGGGCAGTCCTGGGTCGGCAAACGGATCGTGAGCCATGACCCTGACTGACCTCCCGTCCCACAAGTGTGCCAGGGTCTCTGGGCTAAATTGGACGGGCCTGGGGGCCAGCCCAATGCGAAGGCAGTGACGGGGGAGGGTGCCCTGATTTCTGGCTTGGTGGGCAGAATGGGTCTTTCAGCCGTGGTTACAACTGCTCAAGGCAGTTTAGGTGAAGGACGGAATGATGAGCTCAGGTCTCGACTGGACAGAGGTCGGGAGGACGTTGGGGGGTCCGACTAACACCTGCCCTAGAGATGCCAGGTCCACACCCCAGCAACCCATGGTCTTACCCTGTAAGGGGGAGCTCCCACGTGTGGTTGAATTAAGGCCCTAGAAACGGAGAGAGGGTCCAGGTGGGCCCTAAATGCAATCATGTGTCTTTATGGGAGGGAGGCAGGAGACGAGATGGAGGCAGAGATGGGGCCGGAGGAGCCGGCAGCCTCTAGAAGCTGGCGGACTCGAGGAGCCAGTCCCCTCGACTCAGCCCCTCCATGCTGATGCTGGAATCTGGCCTCCAGACTGCGAGAAAGTAGATTCCTGCTGCCGTAAGCCTCCCGGTGTGTGCTGGAGAGTCGGACAGCCCAGGACACACACAGGGAGACCGCCAGCCCCGGGAGGTGCTCGGCAGGCGTGGTGCGTGTGCGCAGACCCCCCGGGTGCGCAGGGTGCTGTGTCTCCGGGATAACGCCCAGGGGGCCGCTGCCGGGCGGGTAGGCTGCATGTGTAGTTGGCTGCACCACTGTGTCTTCCTGCCCACGGTGCCCGAAGCATCTTTCCCCACGTCTGCGTCAGCATTTGGTGGCGCTATTTGCTACTGTAGTCATTTTGTAGGAGTGTACTGGGATCGCACTGTGACTTTAACCTGCATTCCTTAATGAGTAGGTTTTTCATCTTTTTATGTGACTCGTTGCCATCCGGATACACTCTACTGAGATGCTTCTTCATGTTGTCAGTTCGTGTCCTAATTAGATTAGATTAGATTACGGATGAATTTTGAGAGTTCTTTATGTAGTCGAGATACTAGTCCTCTGTCAGATTTTCAATTTGCAAACATTTTCTCCTAAGTCTGCAGCTTATCGCTGCATCTCCTTTCCAGGCTCTTTGGCAGAGCAAAAACTTATGTTCACACAAAATCCTATACACGAATGTTTGTAGCAACTTTATTCATATAACAGCCCCGAACGGGAAACAGCCCAGATGTTTTTCAACGGGGAGTTGAACGAAGTGGGTTTTTTGTTTAAACAAAGCGGGTTTTTTGTCCTTCGGTCAAGCCAGTGACATCTGTTGCCTACGAGCAGGAGCAGAAGCCTGAGCACGGCTCCCGCTGCATCTTGGTACCGGAGGTGCCAATGCAGACACAGCGCAGACGAGCACCGGACAAACAAGGCTTTCCTCACACAGAGAGGACACTTGGCAAAATCCGCGTCAGTAGTGGGCATCAGCCCCTCCCCCATGGCCAGCAGCTTCCCCGTGGCGGTTGGTACGGGGCCATCGGCCTGCATGCACCCCTCTTTTGCTGCGTCAGATGGACTCTGTCCCCTCCCGGCATGTAGGGGGGCCCGGGGCTCTAGGATCCACACACCTAAGCAGGACAGAGAAGGACACATTGAATCTGAAACAAGGAAAGCTATCGACACAAGGTGACAAGTCAGCACAGGCGGTGTGGGCTCTCCACCTCTTGCTAAGGAAATGTTCGGGGCCCAGTGCCCCTGCTGTGCAGCTGAGTGCAGGGATCGAAAGACTCCGAGTGGGAGATGCCTTCCCAATGTATTTTGACTAAGCCCAGTTTGTCCATGTTGCCTCTTACGGATCATGCTTGTATGTCGAGTCTAAGAACTCTTTGACTAGCCATAGAACCTCAAGATTTTCTCCTTCATTTTTTTTCCTTAAGGTTTTGTAGATTTACATTTCACATGAAGTCCAGGATCCATTTTGAATTCATTTTTGTATAAGATGTGAGACTTGTTTGTGAAAAAGCATTATTCTCTATGCATTTAATGCTATGCTTTTTCCTCTGGGCAGGCATTAGCTGTGTCCTCAAATTTTGATATGTTGTCCTTTGGTCTTCATTCGGTTCATCTCTTCTTTTTTATTTCACTCAAGACTTCCTTGATGCATGGGATTATTTAGAAGTGCCTTGTTTAATTTCCAAGTGTTTGAAGATTTTTCTGTTATCAAACATTAGATGGATTCCATTGTGGTCAGACAACACACCCTGGATGATTTTGATTCTTTAAATTTATGGAGATCAGTTTTTATGTCCTAGAGTATAAGGCCTATATTGGCATATGAATATTTGGAAAGAATGTGTATGACGCCATTGTTGTGTGGAATGTTCTAGAAATGTCAGATCCTAATTGGACTGAATTGTTGGTTAATTGTGTGATTGAGTTCTGGGTTTTTGCTGGTTTTTTAAGAGTTCCAACAATTGTTGAGAAAATTTCCAACTATAATCGTAGGTTTTTTTTTTTTCTATGTTTCCTTTCTATCACTCTACATAGTTCCATCACTATCACACAAGAGTTCTATCACTCTTGGCTTCACCTATTTTTGGCTGTTTTTGCAGCAAACACATTTGGCATGGTTATATCTTCTTTCATCATTATATAATATTCCTCTGTCTCTGAGTTCTACTTTATCTGACTTCAGTGAAAACAATTCTGCTTTTTTTAAGGTTCATGTTTACATGATATGCCTTTTTTATCCTTTTACTTTCAACCTGCCTGTATCGTTACTCATTTGAAATGAATTTCTTGTAGACAGTGTATTACTGAGTAACATTTTTTAATCCACTTTGATAATGTCGATCTTTTTATTGGTATATGTAGAGCATTTACATTTAATGTAGTTTTTTTTTTTTTTAAAGATTTTATTTATTTGACAGCGAGAAACACAGCGAGAGAGGGAACACAAGCAGAGGGAATGGTAGTGGGAGGAAGCCGAGCAGGGAGCCCGATGCGGGGCTCGATGCGGGGCTCGATCCCAGGACCCTGGGATCATGACCTGAGCTGAAGGAAGCTGCTTAACGACTGAGCCACCCAGGCGCCCCTAATGTAGTTTTTTATGTGTTAGGGCTTGAGTCTGTCATTTTACACTTTGTTTTTAATTTATTCCTTCTACTTGGTATTTCCCTTTTTTTAAAAAAAAAAGATTTTATTTATTTATTTGACACAGAGAGAGAGATCACAAGTAGACAGAGAGGCAGGCAGAGAGGGGGGAAGCAGGCTCCCCGCTGAGCAGAGAGCCCGATGCGGGACTCGATCCCAGGACCCTGGGATCATGACCTGAGCCGAAGGTAGAGGCTGTAACCCACTGAGCCACCCAGGCGCCCCTATATTTCCCTTTTTATAATTTCTGTCTTCTTGTGGTTTGCTGGAACATATTTTATTTTTTAAAATTATTTTTTAATTTAAAATCATTTAGCCAACATATAGAACATCATTGGTATCAGATGTAGTGTTCAGCAATTTATCAGTTGCGTATAATACCTGGTGCCCATCACATCATGTCCCTTCCGTAATGTCCATCACCCAATGACCCCATGCCCCTACTCACCTTCCCTCCAGCAACTCTCAGTTTGTTTCCTATAGTTAAGAGTCTCTCATGGTTTTTCTCCCTCTTGATGACTTCCCTCCCATTCAGTTTTCCCTCTCTTCCCCTCTAATCCTCTGTGCTATTTCCTATATTCCACATATGAGTGAAACCATGTGATAATTGTCTTTATCTGATTGATTTATTTCACTCAGCCTAATACCCTTTTTTTTTTTTTTAAGATTTTATTTACTTTGACAGAGAGAGATCACAAGCAGGCAGAGAGGCAGGCAGAGAGAGAGGGGAAGCAGGCTCCCCACTGAGTGGAAAGCCCGATGCGGGGCTCCATCCCAGGACCCTGAGATCATGACCTGAGCCAAAGGCAGAGGCTTAAACCTACTGAGCCACCCAGGTGCCATGAACCACATCTTCTTTATTCATTCCTCTGTCAATGGACATCTCAGCTCTTTCCACAGTTTGGTTATTGTGGACATTGCTGCTATGAACATTGGGACACAGGTGCCCCTTCAAATCACTGCATTTGTAGTGTATCTTTGGGGTAAATACCCAGTAATGCAATTGCTGGGTCGTAGGGTAGCTCTATTTTCAGCTTTTTGAGGAAACTCCATACTGTTTTCCAGAGTGGCTGTACCAGCTTGCATTCCCACCAACAGTGCAGGAGGGTTCCCCTTTCTCCGCATCCTTGACAACATTTATTGTTTCTTGACTTGTTAATTTTAGCCATTCTGACTGGTGTAAGGTGGTCTCTCATTGTGGTTTTGATTCGTATTTCCCTGATGCCAAGTGATGTGGAGCATTTTTTCCGTTGACCATTTGTAGATCTTCTTTGGAGAAATGTCTGTTCGTGTCTTCTGCCCATTTCTTGACTGACTTATTTGCTTTTTAGGTGTGGAGTTTGGTAAGTTCTTTATAGATCTTGGATACTAGCCCTTTATCTGATATGTCATTTGCAAATATCTTCTTTCATTCTATAGGTTGCCTTTAGATTTTTTGACTGTTTCCTTTGTTGTACAAAAGCTTTTATCTACTAAAATACTATTTATTTATAATAAATAAATAAATAAATAGTCCTTAATTTTCAGAGATTTGACTGTGTTGAGCCTTGGTATGGATTTCTTTGGGTTTATTCAATTGAGATTCCCTAAGTTTGTTGAATCTGGGTTTATAACTTTTGCCAGATTTGGGGAGTTTTCCCCAAATAATTTTTCCCAGATTTGGGGAGTTTTCCCCAAATTATTTTCCCAGCCATTATTTTTCTCAGTACTTTTTCAGCAGTGTCCTCATTTTCTTCCTCCTGAGACTCCAATATCATAATGTTAGATCTTTTGTTATAATTCCACATATCCCTGAAGCTCTGTTCATTTACAATTTTTCTCTCTGTTTGGATTGAGTAGTTTTTATTGTTCTGTCTTCAAGTTCATGGATTACTTCCTCTGACTCTTCCATGCTTCAGTAAAGCTCATCCACTGAGTGTTTTATATTTGTTATGTTTCCATTTTAAAAATTTCCATTTGGTTCTTCTTTATATCTTCTATATCTTTGCTGAAACCTTCTCTTATTTCCTGATACTTTCCATCTTTTTGTTTGTTTCAAGCATATTTATAATTGACTGTTGAAGCATTCTTATGATGGCTGCTTTAAAAATATCTGTCAGATAATTCTAACATGTCCATATCTCAGTGTTTATATCTATTGGTGATCTTTTTCCATTCAGTTTGAGAAATTCCTTGTTCTTGGTATGACAAGTGACTTTCAGTTGAAACTTGGACATTTTGGTTACTGTGTTCTAAGCATCTTCTTTAATCTTTCTGTTCCAGTTGGATTTCTCTGGCATTGCTCTGGCAGGGGAAAGGGGAACTATCACCTCATTGCTACCAGGTACGGGGTAGAAGTCCTTGTTTCCCACCCAGCCTCCATTCACAGCCAGTGGGGGGACTTCTCATTGCTTCTGGATAGGGTTGGGAGTTCTGGCTGCCCATGAAATTTCTATTACTACCTCCCTGTCTGGGTGAGAGTGCCTCATTATTCCTCCCCACATGACCTCTACCGACACCATGAGTGGTAGCGAAGTCTCCAAATCCCCACTAGACCTTCTCTGACACCACCCTGCTGGAGCACCCCCTCACAGCCCCTCGAGGATGGAGTCTAGACTCCCCACTTGGTCTTTGGTGGCACGAGTGGGGTTGGGCCACAGGTTTTCTGTGATGTTTGGCCAGAAGAGAGCAGCGATAGTCTACAAGTCCTCTGTCTTACTAGGATGCTTCTTTCCCAGTCCTTTGGCTGGAAAGAGCAGGGATTTTTTTTTTTTTTACTCTGTACCAGTGACCCTTCTGGACTGACAATATTGTTAGCTCCAAGTCTGGGATGTATGGTGCAAAAAGAAAACCCAGGAAAATCACCATTATGTAGTTCCCTGGCTCTCAAGACTCCTTGCTGGTCTTTCTTCTCCTTGACACTTTTCAGTCTTCTCACGTATGTTTTACACATAAGGTCCAGGGTTTTTAGTTGTATCTAGCAGGAGGGAAAAAAAAAGTTCATATACTCCATCTTCCCAGAAGCAGAAATCTCTTATTTTTACTACTTTTTAAGAAAAAAATTTAGGTGCACAAAATGCACTTGGTCATAGGAAAGTGTGTATCTCCAAATGTCTTTTTGAAAAGACTGGATGGAAATACTCCAATGAGTTAACCAGTGACTTGTTTTTTTTTTCCCCCCTACTTTCCTCTAATTCCCAAATTATTTACTATATGCAGGTACTACTTGTAATTTTAAGTAAACATTAAAAATTTTCACTTTTAAAAAAAAGCTGCTGTTCTTTGTGCTGCCGCCGCCAGTGGACATGGAGTCGCACATTCCTCTGAGTCTTTCCTTCTGCCCCGTGGATTGGGACCACCATAAGGTTATGTACAGGGTCACTCCCAGTGTACAGATAGCCATTACGGTTTGCAGAACATAATTTTCCGGCCCAGAGTAGCACCTTTTTCTCTAGGCCATTTACAGCTGACACCATGAACTTTGCATGAGTTAGTTACTGTAAATGAGGCTCCAAAATTTCAGCAGCTGAAAATAGTTTAGTGCTCACGTACGTAACAGTCCAGTTAAGGTTTGCTTGGTGAGGAACCTTCCTCCCTGTGGTGACCTAGGGGCCCAGGCTCCTTCCAGCTTGTGGCTCTGCTGTACCCTGACCCGTGGAGACCTTGCATTCCAGCCAGGGGAAGGTCAAAGAGACTGGAGAAGCCATACATCGTCTTCAAAGCTCAACCCAGAGGATAGACATAGCACCTCTACTCACACACCACGGAGGGACAGGGCCACACCAGGATGCAAGGGGAGAGTCTCTCCTAAAAATACAACTCAAGATGTCCTCATCATAGCTGCTGCAGCCAGAACCGAACAACGGAATTTTATTGAAAGAGACCCTGTGGCTCCTCAAGGGGCAAGGCTTCCAGGTTGCTGTGGTGGACTCATCTCATTGTCCTTCATGCTTTCCTTTGGGTCCACTCCTCACCAAACAGTTTTGGGATAGATGCTGACCTGGCAAAGGACCCCCGACTCCTGGCATCACCATACTTGGTTCGTGACTGGTTACATGAGCCAATGCAGACAAATCTGAGCTCTCCCTGGGATTTTTAAGGTAGGCAAGAGTTGCTAAATTGAAGGTATGTGAATTAGAGGCCATCAGCACTGTGCTAGGTGCTGGGGGGGTTGGAGGCTGTAAGGACAAGACTCACGGGGCTGTTCTCCAACCAAGGGGTAGTACTGGGGGCTCTTTCCTTTAGACCTTTGCAACCTCTTCATCATCCATGACATCCTGATAGGGCTGATGGGCATCTCTAGGGCTCAGCAGCTGGGTGGCCTTTTCCCCAGGTACCGGCAGTGTCCATCTGGCTTCCAGACCACAAGACCAGGTCTGCTGCAGCCTATGGTCGACCTGGAACCAGGGACCCCCAGAAAACACACTGGCCCATCCGCAGTCCTACTGAGACAGTCTCTGGCTCCTGCCTGGATCCTGATCAGGAGGGAGGGCCCCTTACAGTCAGAGATACTGCTCATTTTATGGTAACTCCCTCACCCCCACAGTTATTACAGGCAAAGCATCAAAGTGGAACCAGTAAAAGGGGGAGATGCAGTGCAATCTGGGAGTCATCCAAGCACAGAGCTTTGGTCTTCCTTTTTCTGTGGGGTCCTGGACAGTGTTACCCCCGGCCACAAGGTGTGACAGCTAGTACTGGGTACTGCCAACCGGGGGAGCCCATTGACTTCAGCATCCAGAGCTGTTACTGAGGCTTCGTTACACAACTATGCTCCATTGGTTGATTTGCCCATGAACTCCAGCTCCGGCTCCCCTCCCCCAGGAGTTGGACCAATACCCTGTGGCTGGCAGCCCCCACCCTCTAACCCCATGGCTGTCTTTTCTGGCACAGCCAGCGCCTGCCCTAGTCATCCATTGGCACAAATTCAGGTGCAGTGGGGGCTCATGAGTAACAAACACACTCTGTCACTTGGTCCTATCACCAAGACAAAGTCCAGACCTTTCTATGGAGGCCAAATTTTCTGTTCTGCAGCCTTTCTCTGGGGCCCATCCTTGCAGGGCATCCTGCCTTGGCCCCAAGCCCACTTGCTGGTCCTCTCTCTCACAGGGCATGCCTAGCAGCTGGGAGGGGGCCCCCGCAGGCAGGGTGCAGGAATAAAGTCTGGGGCGAAGTCACAGGCAGCAAGAGGAGGTACAGGACCAGGCAGGACTGGGCAGGGGCCTCTGGCTCTAGAGATCAAAAACCACATGTGGGCAGTTGGCCCCTCTGAAGGCCCGAGCTGGCTTTGTAAGCCCACAGGAGAGTATGGGATGAGGGGACATAGGAGCCCAGGACCCAGGAGAATGCGCCTGTCCTTCTCAGGGTTCCAGAGTCGAAGGACTTGGGGGGTCCACACACGTCTTTCAGAGTTCTTCTGCCAGTTCCTGTCCCAGTTCCTCCCCTCGCATACATACGCTCTTTGTCAAGGATGTTAGCTGGGCCACATGCCTTATTTGGGTCCATGGGACACAAGCGGAGTCTTGAATGTGCTTGTCCCCCTGTGCCCCTGTCTTTGCCACGAGAAGCGCATGCCCAGGGCTGGCTGGTCCCAGAAATTGAGGGACACACGGAGCTGACCTGAACTGAACCTGCGGTCTGAAGCCACAGGGAGCCCCGCGCAGCCGGCGGGCCCGGGTCAGCGCAGTGGCCGCAGCCGCCCCACCGGCACACGCGAGGAATGTGGCTGCTGTCTACGTGATCGCACGGGCCAGGTGAGCAGCACCAGCGTGGCCAAACTGACCGAGCCACAGCGTGAGCCCGAGCGTCGGCCTCCAGGCGGCAAAGGTGGGTGCGTTCCTTGTCCATGGTGGCCGTAATAAACGGCCACGAAGTCAGCAGCTTAAGACAACACCGTCTACTATCTCACAGTTCTGTATTTCAGACGCCTGGATGGGCTTGACTGGATCCTGCCAGAGCACCTGACGTCACTTTCTTGGAGTCATGGGCGCACGGCTTGCTCTCTCTCCTTGGTGGGCCCGGGAGAAGAAAGCGAGAACACCGCTTGCCTCTACCTCCGCAATGTGCACGACCGCCGGATACTAGAAATCCTGCTCATTTCCCAGGCGTTGAGCAGCTGAGCTTCTTTACCAGGTGCAATTTGCAGTGGGCTCCAAACCATAAAAGAACATGAGGCTTTGCTACCACAGGCCGGAGGGGCCAGAGGCGTCTTGTCCCCTGAGGCCGGCCCCCAGCTGGGGACCACCAGCCGCGGTGAGGAAAGGCCCACTCCCTCCCCTCGGGCAGGAGAACCGAGGCTAACTTACACTCTGAGCATCTCGAGGGACCAGGCTGAAGCCCACCCTACGCTAATGCTGCATAACCAGCCACCCTACCCCACTGCAGAGAGGACACTCTCGTGTGGGTTGGGCTCTCACACCCCTCCCCCTGCTGGGCTTTGGCAGGGCTGCTCTGCTAATCCTGGTGGGCTCTCTCCCCTGCGGTGGGCCGGCTGGCTGCCGGCTGGTCTAGGACGGCCTTGGCGGGGCCGCTGAGCTCCCTGCCACCTGTCCCTTCCATACCAGTTGCTGGTCGGGTCTGTTCCTACAGTGAAGACAGGAGTGGGGACATCCCACACGGTGGCTAACAGCCAGAGGCCAAGGCGAGTCGGCCAAGGGGTGGGCAAGGGGATTCGCTCCACCCTGTGATGGGAAGGTCTGCAGGGTCACAAAGTCAGGCCATCCTCTGCTTAGCTGCCACATCCTCCCTGCCCCCCTACCCCCTTCCTGGTCCTTCTAGGCCAACCACCTGGACGCAAGTCCCTGCCTCAGGCAGTCGTTTTGTGTCCTGGCTGCCGTATTTAGATTGAAGGGTTCTATGAAAAGAGCCAAGATGCCCTTCAACAGATGGATGGATAAAGAAGATGTGGTCCATATATACAATGGAATATTATGGCTCCATCAGAAAGGACACATATCCAACTTTTGTATCAGCATGGACGGGACTGGAAGAGATTATGTGGAGTGAAGTAAGTCAAGCAGAGAAAGTCAGTTATCAGATGGTTTCACTTACTTGTGGAGCATAAGGAATAACACGGAGGGCATTAGGAGAAGGAAGGGAAAAGTGAGATCAGAGGGGGAGATGAACCACGAGAGACTGTGGACTCTGAGCAACAAACTGAGGGTTTTGGAGGGGAGGGGGTGGGGGGTTGGGCGAGCCTGGTGGTGGGTATTGAGGAGGGCACGTACTGCATGGAGCACGGGGTGTGGTGCACGAACAAGGAATCTTGGAACACTGAAAAAATTAAAAAAAAAACAAACTAATGATGTACAGTATGGTGACTAACATAACACAATACAAATAAGTAAGTAAGTTAGTAAATAAAGTGTTCTTCTGAACTGAGGTCTAAAAGAGTTGACTTTCAAGACTTTACATAAATAGAAGAATGAGAAAGGAAAATATAGGGGCCCTTATTGAAAAAATGAGGAGTTGGATACACTTACGTTTGGGTGAAAACCGGCCTCAACAATCCCAGGACTTTCTCTCCCATTGACATATATGTCTCAGTCTTTCTTTCTCAAGTATTAGGTTTCATGGGCCTAGAACACAGCCAGGGCTTCCAGTCCTAGGATTTCCCTTCACGAACGCTTGTGGGAAGGAACCGCCATCATTCCCTGGGACGCCAACCGTGGGGGCCTAGGAGGGCCAGGGTGCCTTGCGGGGTCACCCTGAGCGCCTCCCTTCACACCTTGAAAACAGTCTTGAGTCGAGTTGCTTGAATCTAGTCTCGGGAAAGCCGTCTGCCGTCTCCACAAACTGGAGGAGTGGGTCTCATCCTGGAACCACCGCCCCAGGGCCAACAGAAGAGGCCTTAGGAAGCTGGTTCCCATCGCCCCCGGCCTGGCATCACATGGGCCTGACTCCTACAGGTGGCTTTTCCTGGCTGTCTTCCGTGGACAGTGGGTGCTTTTCCTTGTTACTCTCACCCAGGTTACTCCACCGGGACAAAATGTCACAAAGCAGGTCACGGTATATTTGACCAAATCTGCTGCCATTTTAATTAAAATATTCTTTTCTCTACCGACAGGAAGAGATGCGGAGGGACGACAATGTTCCGAGCAGAAGAGCCACTTCTGTCTTCCTGGTCTATCAACTTGGGTGTGTGTCTGAAACTCTCCCCAATACCAAGTCCCTAAGGTGGAATCACATCCGTATTACTCAACAATTATTTGCTGATGCCACGTGCAGTATCCAGCTCTGTGCTGGGAA
>CM053617.1:68463903-68499083 GCA_028646535.1 Procyon lotor | reverse complement strand
GTCGAGGCGCAGCTGGTAGGCCGGGCAGGGAGCCTGGACAGCCCCCTGCCCTGGGATGGGTAGAAGCCTTGGCGGCTTGGCTCTGGGCTGCGCGGCGACACTGCTCTCCCCACCCCAGGAGGCGCTGTTTGTCAAACTTGGCCACTTAGACAGGAGGCGCCTGCTTGTTCCAGCTTGGAGAATTGAGCCTTTTTCGGTACTCAGGGGTCGGGCTTCACCAACCTTAACCTTCCAGGATGACAGACCTGGGGGGAGGGAGGGCGATGCAGAGTTCCCTTCAGTGTTCCCTTTTTACCTGTGACTCTAGCCAGGCCTCCCCCCCGCCCCGTTCTAGCAGAGGCGAGAGGAGCCCCGTTGGGGCGCCCCGTGTGTCCTGGGCGAGGTGCCCAGTTCCTTGCCTCTGAGGGCAGGCGGGATGCGCGGCCTGGCTTGGATTCAGTTCTCCACATGACTCGAGGGCCCCGCGGCTTCCGTCTCTGCCCGGAGATGGCGAAGGCGCGCTCTCTGGCCCTGGAAAACCCACCGGAACCTGGCCTGGCCCCTTTGTGCGCAGTTTAATAGGTTGGGGTGGCCCGAGACCGGAGCCCTTGCCTCCCCCGCCTCCTGCGGCCCACGGGTGAGAGTGACCCCGCGGCACAAGTCCAAGCCCTGGACGCACTCAGGGGCCGCATGACACTGACTCGGGGTGGCCAGGGTTTCCCAAGTGCGTGGCTGTTCCACCCTATCCCGCAGTTCACGGGACTTTCTAGGTGTGTCTTCCAGGATTTCCCTATTCTCTGGCCCTCCCGGCCCCTGTGGCCTCCTTCCCGCCGGGGCCCAAGGGCTGTCTGGCTCTCCCAATTTCGGGTTCTTTCCCCGGCCCCTGCCGGTGCGCTGTGCCGGGTCCTAAGCCAGAGCCAGAGTAGGGCTGGAGGCCGGGTAGCCGGTGCAGGCTGAGCGTGACCCCCGGGCGCGCCGAGGACGTGGGGGCGGGCCGCGCCTGCAACTCGGCACTGGCGGCGGAAACGCGAACTGCGGGCCTTTGGCGCTTTGGCTTCTCACCCTTTCTTGAGGGCCGAGTGGCATGGCGCGCAGCCTGGGCCAAGGCCACGAGCCCTTCGAGGGCGCCGCGCCTGGACGCGCCCGCGTGCCCCGGATCCCTCAGGGGGCTCGGCTTCCAGGAACACCCTGCCGGGCTTCTCAACGCCGGAAATGCAGTTTGTTACTCTTTGGAAGGCTGGTAGGGCAGTCGGCTGGCTCCCCAGAGTGGGCCGCGAGTGAGATGGGGTATTCACAGTGTACCCGGAACGTTGGGCCGGTGCGGGCTCCGCGGCTGGCCTCACTCCCTGGGACCCCAACTTGGTCCAAGTTTCTGGATGACTCTGAGACTGGCACCAGCCCGCCTCTGGCCCTCCAGGCCTTGCATCCCGCAGCAGTGGAGACCCGGGACTGGGGAGGTACAAGGGGGACGCTCACGCCTGGCGGTCGCGGACCGGCCCCTCGCCCTCCCCGAGTGGGTAGTGGCCGCGGGCGGAGGGGCTCGGCGCGCGCGGCGGCCGAGGCACTGGGCGCTGCACGGCCAGCGGGGAAGCCGGGCTGGGCCCGGGTGCGGACGCTGCTGGGTCGGTCGTACCGCTGCCGGGCTGGGCCTCGGGTGGTGCCGAGGGTCAGCGGCCAAGCGCCGCCTCTGCCTGGCGCTCTGCACGCCGCTTCCCGAACAGGGCTCCAGGGGCGGCGGGCGCTGTCTCTTTAAGGTCACTGCCTGCTCCGGCACGACGTGGGGAGGACAGCTGGGCACTGGCCATCTGACTGACTCCGGCGTGACATCTGGGAGCCCACTGGTGTGTGGCACGCGAAGCGCTTGATGCCGCTATTTAAATGCAAATGTGAGGGGGCTCATTGAAGCCTCTCCCCGTAAATCCGCACAAAAGGAATACTTCCCACCCTCCGAGGAGGAGGAGGCGGCGGCGGAGAGGCGGCGGCGGCGCAAGGGCCACCCGTGCAAATCGCGTTGAGCGCGGGGCCCTGAGCGGTCGCCGTCGCCGTTGCGGCTCGCGGGGTTCCCAGCGAAGGTCAGGCCCCGCCCCGCCCGGCCCCTGGGCGTCTGTCTGGCCCTGGGGAGCGCTCTCTGAGCGCAGGCTGGATCCGCGGCCCGGCCTGCGCAACTTCCAAAGTGTCAGCCTGTCTCTCCGTCTCCCGCCCCCACCCCCCACCCCCCTGCATCCCCTTCCTGGGCGCTGAGCGCCCCTAGTTCCCCAGAAAGGGAGAGAGGCGGGAGCAGGACTCCAGAGGGAGGAGGCCCGCGCGCGCTCCCAGCATCTCTCAGGACATCCAGGAATTGCCCTGCAGTCCCCCTCCTCCTCCCCAGCGTGGGTGCTCTGTCCCTGGCTCCTCTCCGCTGCTGCTCCCCCTTCTTTAAAGCGAAAATCTGGGGGTAGGGTGAGGTGGGGGTGAGGGGCTGCCCTCCCAGGCTGCTCCCCAGCAGGCCTGGGTGGAGACCCGGCCGGTCGGGCAGCCCCTGTGCCCGCAGCTCGGAGCCAGAAGTGGAGTGACAAAAAAGATAAAGTTGGTGAATGATAAAGACCGTATTTTCCACGCTTTGGGTGCGGGACCAGATGATCTAGAAAATGAGCTGAAATGGATTCAGCCTCCGAGCCTGTTGTGAGAGCAGCTGATTCCCCCATTTCGGGCCAGATGGCTGCTGAACACAGATTTGCATTCATTTTCGCTTAATATCGTCCAAAATAGTGGGGCAGCTGCATTTGTTGTCAAAAAGGTTTAAAACCCCTTTTCTTTCTGGGGCAGGATCGTTACCTTATGTGATGGGCTTATAGAACTTCTTTCCCCTCTTTAGTCAACAGTATCAGATTTAGAAGGATTTGTTTTTAAACCTTCTAATTTGGTAATCAGATTTAAATCGCCTTGGCGCGTGTAATCTGAATTAAAGATACTGTAAATGATTTTAAGCATGATACTTTCGTTAGTGCAAGGAAGGGGCACCTCCAAGGCGGGCTGGGCATTTTAGGAAGTGTGCTACAAAGGAAGCATTGTTTCCTATTTCCAACTTCATCTTTCCCGAAAAGGCACTTTGCATATTCTGACAATAACGCTTGCCTGGCCGCTCGCCCTGCGTGAGCCCCCGAAGCAGCTAAACACGCAGAGACAAAGCAATTTCTCAACCCCACCCTACACCTATGGCCAACTTTATTTTGTGTTGTCCCTCCACGAAGGAAGCGTTCCTTTCCCCACTCGGTCTGAGGTGGGTGGAAAGCTCTGGGCTTATTAGGAATACAGAAATTTTCTTTTAATTTATCGTGAATAGTTTCCATACACTTTGATTTAAGGTTATTAACATTCTATAGACAGTGGCATCTTTAATATGTGGCGATCGCTTCTAAAGACTAATCTCATTACCCTCAAATAGTCATAAAATATGATTTTATTATACTTACGTATTTAATTAGACGGCCGGCACCGTAATGGATTTTGAGATGGGACTGGCGCAACAGCTTTGATAATTCACTTATCTTTGGCAATAGTCATTAACCCCCAACACCAGCAAAATAGATTGCTTTCCAACACACCTTTTTTTCTCGCCCCTTCCAAGAGGCGTGGGGGTCCCCAGATAACCTAAATCGGACTTCGATTTTTCCCGATTAATTAAAATATTAACGCACACACACTGTCAATTCAAGGGAAAAGGGAGTGCCACCCCATACCGGGCGGGAAAAGGGTGCCCTGCGACGCACTTGCAACCCTGAAACCTGTTTTGGTTTTGTTTTAATCGAAAGGGCCTGATTTCTCTCGGCAGGGAAGTGCCGGGACAGCTCCTGGTCGTCCCCTGGGTATCTGCTCCGTGTCGTGTAGACGTCCTTTGGGCGGGCAGTGCGCCCGGGTGCCGAGTCCCCGCGCCAGGAGCTCGGCCGCCGGGCCCACGCGTTGCCCGTGCCCTGCCGCCCTCCCGATTCCTCGAAACCAGGTCGGGAAGCTGCGCGCCGCGCGCTCACCCGGGCCGGGAGGCCCTGAGGGCAGGACCCTGGCGCCCGCGGCGTCCGCTCGGCTTTTGGAGAGGCCGGCGCCCGGGAGGTCTAGCTACCGCGCAGGGCGCGCAGCCGGACACCCGGCTCCGGGTCGCGGGAGAGGCCGGGCGCGCTTCCTGTCCGTCCGGAGAGCCCGGAGCCTTCTTTGTCACTCGCCGCGTTTCAGCCCAGGCCGGGGGATGGGGTCTCCCGCGGCCACCGGGAGAGAAAGAGCATCTGGCAGAGCCCGCCTCCGACGTGGGTCCTCAGCCCAGCGCTCAGCGGCCTCCGCCGGGGCAGAAAGCACCGGCGCCCGGCGAGGCCCAGACGGGGGCAGACCGGCCCCCCAGCCGCCTTAGGTCTGTTTAGAAACCAGGCTGGGCTGCGTGCCCCGCCTTGAAGAGGGAGCCCTGCCCTCTCCGCCGCGGCCCCCCCACCCCCGGTCCGCTGCCTGCCCCTGCAGCCCCCTGTCTGCGGCCTGCCTGCTTCTTCCCACTTTCCCCCTTGGGCCGCCCCACGGCGAGCCGAGGCCCGTGGCGTTTATTGCATACGTTCGGGCAACTTGGGGGCGCCTCGCTCGGCATTTTACCCACTCCTCCCGACAGTGTTTTGACCGTGTGGCTGATTTGGGGAGGAGGGATTCGGGGGGCCGAGCAGCAGTTGTGCAGCGGCTGGAGAATTATTTGGGCGAGTAGTAACTTCCTGGGCTGCGGGTGGGCGCGGGGAGCCGCGGAGCGCGGCTGGGGGCGGCGGCGGCGGCGGCGGCGGGGCTCGCGGGGCTCGCGGGGCTCGGGCCGGCTCGCGGCGCCGTCAGACAGTCAGTCAGCGAGCGCGGCGGCGGCGGCGGCGGCGGCGAGGGGCGCGGCGAGGGGCGGCCGCTCCCATATATGGCGCAGGCGCCGCCCCCCGACGTCACCCTCTGACAGCGCGGCTCCCGGGGGCTTCGAGTTTTGGCTCCCGGGAAAGGGTCCATTCCTCGGGGAGAGAGGGCTGAGTTTTGTGCGCCTCCGTCCGCTGCGCGCGCCGCTCCAGGCCCCGCCGCGCCCCGCCTGCGCCCGGGACTGCGCCGCGGCACTCACTGCCCCGTTTATTTGTCTTTGGAGCAGGCGGGCCGCGCCAGAAGCGGGCGATCCCGCAGTGTCCTGCAGCCGCGGACGCCGCCCGGCTAGGATGACACCACGGTGAGCGCGCCTGCAAACAACAACAACAACAACCGCCTCCGCCGCCGCCGCGTCCCGCTCCTCCGAAGCGCCGCCGCCGCCGCCGGGGCCGCCGCTTCCGCGCCCGCGTCCGTCCGGAGCGCCCGGCCGCCGGTGTATGTCGCGCCTGCCCGGGACGGGCTGAAGCCGGCGGCGGGCCGGACCGCAGGCGCCGAGCAGGGCGAGCGCGGCCAGGGCAGCCGCCTGCCGCCGAGCCCCGAGCGCCGCTGCTCGCGGAAGCGCTTTCGGCCGGGAGCGGCGGCCGCCGCCAGCAGGGTTCATGTTTGGGATTCAGGAGAATATTCCGCGCGGGGGGACGACCATGAAGGAGGAGCCGCTGGGCAGCGGCATGAACCCGGTGCGCTCGTGGATGCACACGGCGGGGGTGGTGGACGCCAACACGGCCGCCCAGAGGTACGTACCGGCCGCCCCCGCGCGCCCCGGCCCCGGCGGGTCCCCGCAGCCGGCCGGCGCCGCGCCGCTCACCGGGCCGCTGTCCCTCTCCTCCCGCAGCGGCGTGGGGCTGGCGCGGGCGCACTTCGAGAAGCAGCCGCCTTCCAACCTCCGGAAGTCCAATTTCTTCCACTTCGTGCTGGCGCTCTACGACAGGCAGGGGCAGCCGGTGGAGATCGAAAGGACCGCTTTTGTGGACTTTGTGGAGAAAGAGAAAGTAAGTGCAGACACGCGATCACACCCTCCGTCTTTCTAGGAGTGGGAGGCAGGCGGTGCCCCGGCCCCCGGCCCCGGGTGCCCCCCTCGGCGGCGGGGACCGCTCCGCGAGGCGCCCCCGCCGCCGCCACGTGCGGCCGCCCCGGCCCGCAGAGGGCTGCGCGACTTCTCCGCGCCCCCGGACTCACTCGGGGCGAGGAGGACGCTGGGCTTCCAGCAGGAAAGTGACATCACCGCGCCGCTCCGAGCTAGGAATCCTGCCTTGTGCGAGGCCACGGGGCCTCGGTCGCGGAGGGGCACCGAGCGCGCCGGCCGCGCCGGACGCCGGGCACACTAAATGCAATTATTTATCATTACTTTCAGGAGCCCAACAACGAGAAAACCAACAACGGCATCCACTATAAACTCCAGTTACTGTACAGCAACGGTAAGTGGCCGCCGCCTTCCCGCCCCAGCCCCGCGGCTCGCTCTCCCTGCCCGAGACGGCTAAAGGACATAAAGATTTTGAGATTAAAATGACATGGATGTAAACACGAAATCTTCTCATGGCATAGAAGGAAAACAAAACATAAACGATCGATAAGTCGATGGCACTTCACATGATTAACCGGTGGGGCTTGAAGCAGAAAGTAAAAAGGGGATCGATATGGGCTTCAGCAGAGCATCACTTTAAAGTGACTTTTTTCAATTTTGCAAATTAATGTTAATTATGGAGATGGGGTAGCTCCATAAACCTAGCATAACTTACTTCCTGTACACGAGTTTTTTTTTTTTTTTTTTAAATCCTCGAGAGACATTAGAAAGAGCTCAAACTCTCATTTGGTGCTTTCTCTTTTCTAAAAATAAATGACCACATGGGCCCACCGGTGTGGCAACCGGGCCTGCTCTCTGTCTGGCAAATGTGTTGCACCTTTCAGTGCTAAACTCTAAGTCTCGAGGTTCTTAAGGAAAGAAAGCAAGAGAAGGAGGAGTGATTGGGGGTATCTTTCTTGCCTTTTACACGGCCTGCCTAAGTCTGGCTGCATCACTGCCTGCAGCGGTCCTGAGTTACTGACTTCTTGGGCCTCAGGTGCCCTCGCTAAAATCCTGATGAGAATTTGTCCCTGTTTTTTGCAGGAGTCAGAACGGAGCAGGATCTGTATGTTCGCCTCATAGATTCAATGACCAAACAGGTGAGAAAGTTCAAGCCTCCCCACTAGTTGGTGCTGCTTGGCGGGCTTGTCCTGGGGTTGGGAGGAGGGTCCAGACAGATGGATCTGGTGCAGTTGTTTTCCATCTAGTTTCCTTGACATACTAATGAGAATTCCACATTTATTGGAATAAATGATGCGATTGGTAAAGCGGTTTATGTTGTGAGAACAGGACATCTATGCTTTCATTAGATGGCGTGTGGTTGGGATAAAATTCTGTCTTCATTAGTTATGGTAATTAATAGAAAAATTTCAGGATACTTCCCCTCTTGTATATTTTTTTAAATGTTTCTCTCTCTGCTTGGAATCATTTCATCGATTTTTTTCCCCCTATAACAAAGGCAACTAACTCCTTTCTAAAGCCCATTGAGTTGGACTTGATTAGTTCATTTTTTTCTCCTTTCTGGTGTGATGGTCTAGTAACGCGAGACGTTGATTTGGATTTAAAAGTGAAATGTGTTGGGGTGAAAAGTCACCTTGTTCTCCGCTAGTGCGTCTTCACCTCTCAGCCTCCCCTCTCCATAATTCAAACTCCCAGCTCCAGAGGTCACCCACACCCGTCCATTGCTCTGGGAGCAGCTTCTGCTCCTTCGCCCACCCTCTGTCATACCTTGTAAATAACATAATTACAAGCAGTTCCTTATTAAATTATTTAACCTGTCTTGGTCAACTTTTCCGATGATAACTATTGGCTATCAGTAATGTGATTAACTGCAGAAAAAGCGCTTCATTGCTTTTTGATGTTGTGCAGTCTCTGGCTGGTTTTGTGCTGGGTGATATGTTGTGTAGTCCTGGTAAAGACCCCCCCCCCCATTTTCTTAAAATAGTGTTGGGGGAGGGGAAAGTTCAATGTGTACAGTAAACTCACTCGGCGCAGATTGATTTAGCATATACTCCCAAGGTGGGCTTCAGGCTTAGAAGTGGAAGTAACACCTTCATTTTTGATGCTAACTTTAAGAATTGGGAGCCAAGTGAAAAAGAACTCCTCGGTGCTTCCTGCAGCCCAGCACGCTGGCTTCCCACTCTCTGCACAGTAATTAGTTTGGGGGTTTTACTTTCCCTTTAAAAAGTTGGTCCTTACCTAGGCAACAAGCGGGTTGGATTTTAATGTCCGCAGCGTAAAACAGTGTGGTTTTCTCTTAGAGCAAAACAGATCTTACAGGTAAACTACCCTGTTTCTGACAAAGACGGAGGCAGTGTGCCCTCGGTAATTATTCCCCTCGGATCCAGAGAAGCCTCTGGAACTAGGGCTGCTCCTTGACAGGGTGCTTTTATTTCCTTTGTATATAAGGGCTAAATGTTGTCGGAAACCGCAATGGTCTAATTAAGAGGTTGATGTAGGCACTGCTAAGTTTCTCTGTTGCTTACAGAAGGAGGCTTCGTTTTAAGTGTGCTCTTATTGTTCGTTTAGCCCTGTACCTTTGCAACATAAACAGGGCTGAAAATAAAGGCATTTAATCTCCTCTCACTGACGGGGAAGGTGGGGGGAAGGAAAGAAATAGCCCAGTAACTGATCAAAGAGTCAATGGCGCTGAACCGACAGTTTATGGATTTCTGTTTGTGCTACAAAATAAAAAATAAATCAAATATAAATACGGGGATCCATCGGAGGACAAGCAAGCCTTGCTCTCAGAAGTGCCGGTGCCCGCCTCGGCCAAGCGCCCTGCAGCCCCAGGCGGCCCACTGGCCTGCGGTGACACCCATCACTTCTGTGGTTCCGAGCGGATCGGGAGGGAGTCTGGGGGAGAGGGGCTCGCTGGGACCCTTCCCTCTTCCCAGAGGGCTGCCTCAGGCTTTCTCCAGAAAGGGCTTTGTCCGCCTGGAAGTGGAGGAAAGTGTTAGAAGTGCCCGAGGAGATTGGAAGTAATTTCCAGATAATTTTCGGTGGGGGGAGGGAACTGGAGAGGGGGACTCCCCTCCTCCCCTTCCGTGGAATTTTCTGCCGGGAACTTGCGGCTCCGGGCCCCCGCCCTCCGCCCCTCCCCCAGTGACCTTTCCCCCCCCCTTTTTTTTTCTTTTTCGGCGAGGCCCGCGGTGGGGCTGGCGCAGGCGGCGGAGCGGGCGGCCCCCCGGCCCCCCGGCCCCCGGCTCGGGTTCCGGGCGGCGGAGCCCGGCCGAGCGCGGTCGTGAGCGCACCTAGGGCTTCGCACCATCTGGCGGAGCCTCTGCTCAAAACCCACCCGAGCGTGTGCGCAGACACTGCCTTTTTACCCGAGAAAAATCATTGTTAGCAGTTTCAAAATAAACACCAGATTGGCCATTAGCACTTTCTTTCCAAATATCATCCGGCGGGGAGCACGTGGCCGCGCCGGCCCGGGCGCCCCGGGGCCCCGAGCCCTCCTGCGGGCGCCCGGCGCGGCCACGTGCGGCAGCAGCGCCCCGGGCCGCGGGCCGCGTTCGGAGCCCGGCCGCCGAGGGCCTCGCGGGGCGGCCGGCGGGCTCGCGCGGCGCCGGGGCGCGCGGCCCACCGCAGGCACCTGGCTTCGGAAGGCCGGGGGGCGGCCGCGGCGCGCGGGCCTCGGCTCCAGCACGCTGCCGGCCCGGCGGCTCCTCCCCGCTTGCACAGTCGCAGGGCCTTCTGCTTCCACCGCGCGGATGGGAACTCCGGGGAGACAATGGCCCGAGGACGCGGCCGGGCGCGGGCAGCCGGGTGGGAGGGGGGGGTGCCGGGCGCCCCGAGCCCCTTCGCTTCCCGCGCCCGGGCCTCCCTGTCCCCTCCCCGCTTCCCGCCCGGCCCCGGCCCCTGCGCGGCCGGCACCCTCCCCACCCCGAGGCCCCGCGCAGGCCCGGCGCGCGCCCGGCACGGGAGCCTCCCTTGGCCCAGCCCCGCTCGGGGGCGACTCCGCGGGGAGGGTGGCCTGGCCGGGCCCCGACGCCTCCCCTGGCCCGCCGTGCACCTGCCGCCCGCCAGACCCGCAGCGCCCGGGGCGACCCGGCGCCAGAGCCGCGGGCGCCGCGTAACCCCCGCCTCTGCTTGTCCCCCTCCCCCCCGCGCAGGCCATCGTGTACGAGGGCCAGGACAAGAACCCGGAGATGTGTCGCGTGCTGCTGACCCACGAGATAATGTGCAGGTGAGCGGCGGGCGCGGGCAGCGGGGGCGCGGGCGGCCTCGGCGCCAGCTGCGTCTACAAAGGACGCTGCGGCCCGGCGCCACCACCCCGCCCCACTTCGGGCAGGGCATCGATTGAAATGTAATCGGCCCCGGTCTGCGCGCCCGGCCTCCGAGGAGCCCGGTCTCATTTCCCTCCCGGTGAGGACGCCCGACGCGACCGGCTGCTCGGCAGAGCGGGTTAATACGTTGGCCGTGTCGCGGCGGTGCAGTCAAAAAAGGAAAACAGGTCCTGGGTGATGCCTCCGTCCCTGATGCGGGAGGAGTCGGGGAGCGCCCGGAGTCCTCTTACTCCTTCCTTCTCAAGGCCTCGCGTCCCGAGACGTCCAATTGTCTGTTATTGATAGAAAGGAAACTCTTTTGTACTTATTATAGCGCTCGTGTGTGTGAGAATTGGATTGTGATTCTGTCAGTTAACCTCTTCCCCGGAGCAGCCAGGCACCGTTCCTACTGTTGTTAGATTGTGCGCGCGGTACTCGGGATCTGTGTCAGAAGAGCAATTTCCCACCTGTTTTTTTCTAACTACCGCAAGAGTTTCACCCCTACATGGCAAATAAAAATGCATCATTGACTTCGTATGTGCAGCATGTGAAATATAGTTGCGAGGAATAAGGACCTGCTTCCCAGCCTCCCGGGCTACAGTAGCAGGCCGCCGACTCTGAGGGGCATACTCCGCCTGGCTACGGGGCCTAGTGCCTAAATGCCATTTCTGAGCAGACATATTGTTACAGCACTAATATACAAAAGCTGACTTTTTCTCATATCAGGTAATAAATATAAATTACAACCAATAAAGTGGAATTTCTTTATTATCCACTTCTGCATGTACTGCAATTAACATAGAAAGCGCACAGATGTGATTTAAGCTCTAAGTGGAAGACTGTAGACTTTCTTTAATCACTTTAGCTGTCAGCTTTAAAAGGCTTTATATACTTTGCCTACCATATGGTGTTAATTTAGCTAATTTAGACATGTAACCATTATACAAGTATGCTTTTTTAAAATGCAAGAAGCATAACATTTTTGTTTCATTTCTGCTTTAATTAAAGTTTCAATAACGGAGTTAAGGTAGGCTTAAAGAAGGAACAATAGAAGTTTCTGATAGATTGATGCATGCTTTTGTGGTTATAATTAATAAATGCCCAAAAGAAATATTGGTGGAAGGTGGCATCTTGCATCTTTTCCAGAAATAACAGCTTGACAATTAGAGGTAAACAAAAGCCGGAGCTGTGAAAACTTATTCCCAAGCCTCCTGCCTCCCCTTCTCCTCAGTTCATTGCAAAGACAAACACCGACAACATGTTTTCCATATTTTAGCATCAGAATTTATAGAGTAGCTCGGTTAACCTCCTAGGGTAAGAGATGTGTTCAACTTTGCTCCTTCTGGTAGAAACTTGCATCAGAAGTTTAGCCACACAGCCCATGAACTCCCTGGCTTTCAGTCTGCCTGAGTGCTGGGGCAGGGGAACTTGTTTTTCTCGACTCCAACCTCTTTCGTGTCAAACTTCAAAAAAAAAAAAAAAAAAATTACCAGTCGGGCATAAGAGGACACAATGCATATTAAAACCACTGTTTACCATTCCTCCACAGCCGGTGCTGTGACAAGAAAAGTTGTGGCAACAGAAATGAAACGCCCTCAGACCCTGTAATCATTGACAGGTAAGGATGACTTTATTTCTCCAGATAAAACCACAGCAACAACCAAACCCTTTGCTTTGCTTGGTTTCCAGTCGCTCCATATTTCTGAGTCTGGTGTGGAGCTCCTTGTGTGCGTTGCACCATTTGTTTGTCCGCGTGTGTTACCGTGCACAGGTGGGTTGACTTGGAAACCTAGTGACTCGCTCTGTGGGGATTCAGTAATTGCTTGCGAGTTGTCAAGGGAAGCGGTTTCATCTGCCACTGCTCTCACTGTGAGGAGCACTTTATGCCTAGAGAGTTTCTGGCTTTAAACCCAGAGATATGTCATAAAATGCTTTTTGCTAATTTGTTAACAAGTATTTCATTTTTGCATTATTTTTATCTCGGATGATAGCTGAAGTTGAGGCTTGGGTGGTGTGACTGTTGTAATTGTTGCCCAGTGTTAGAATGAATTTAATCTGCTCTCAATTAGTTGCAAAATGTCTCCTAATTTTTTTCCAATTGCGGCTGTCGTTTTATGTCAAGTAGCAAATATGTAACTAACAAACCAAAGTTGTTATAATTGAAACTAATTACACATGCTGGTTACATTTTCCAACATTAATTTCCATAACTAGATTAGCTGTATGCATTCTTTACATTTGCTGCTCTTCAGCTCGCTATTTATCATATTCCTTGGGCAATGTTGCGTCCTTTTAAGATACTAATCATCAGCCCTAATAGTGCTAATGTGCGTTTGGCATTGCTTTAGTTGAAACAACAAAAACACTTCCGTCCACCCTCCTCTTCGGACACTCCCCCAAATCGCTGGCTTTCGGTGACCTGGAGGAGAGGAGGGTTGCTTTCTTCCCAACAATGGGGAACAGCAAAAGGCCCTGGGTATGATTGACTGCAGATTTTGCAATTGGTACCCAAGTCGAATAAATGTTAGGCGTGTACATATGACACCAGTTTTGCGAAGCAGAGGTTTAGACTGTTTTGAAGAGGGGTTGAATTTCAGCAGCTTTCATTACATAGTTATCTTTTGATCGTGAACTTTGCTGTCCAGTGTCTGAAAAATTAAACCCGGAAAACTCTATGAGTTAAGCCTAAAGAAATATGCGCCACCAGTGGAGAGCAATGCTAATGTTTAACCAGCCAGAGTAGCTGTTTGCTTAGTGGAGAATGTTCGGTATCTGACAGAAGGGACAGCTCTCTTATTAGTAATCAAATAGGGCTGACCAGTTGTGGCCGTCACTCAGGCGATTGAGAGCAAGTTCAACACTTTATGGAACTCCAACTACAGAAATTAATATAATTATATTTGTCTTTGGTGTTGTGGCTGTGGAAATCAGACCGCCTCGGAGTGTCGTCTTGTAACTGAATTTATTTTATTTTTGATTGGCTGAGAGTGTTTGAGCAGCTCTTGGAATCTTGTCTGAGTGGGAGATGCTTGAAAAGGCAGCGCATGTTTGCTGGGGATCCAGGACTCTGAAGTGTTTCATCTTTCGAGTTGTCTTCGATTTGTGATGCTGGTACATTCTGAAAAGATGACTTGCTTTTAAGTTGTGCGGTTTTCAGCATGGCGTGATAGTGGGGTAGTCAGGCCGACCCAGCTAACGTTTTTGGAGGCTGTGTTTCCCCTGCAAAATCACCCTGGGTTTGTGTAACAGTCCATCATTTATTATTGACCATCGATACCAAATAACTTTTAATACTCAGTTGTAATCACACAATGGGAACTAGCATCCCTTGATACGCAGGAATGTACACTTTAATTCATGTCTGAATGCTCTCTTATATTTGGTTAATTAAAGTGTTTGCTAAGATTACCGATACCTTTCTCATCTAAGTAAGAGAAGTGTGTGATCGTTTGTTTGATATTCTAGAAGCATGAGAGGAGGGGAAAAATGTAAAAACATTTGGTTAATGGGTTTACCAAGTTTATTTGAATTAGGAGGGTGGCAGCTCCATTTACGCCTGGCGTAAATGCTTTGGAGGTCTTAATTATTGATGAAAAATCTGCTCTGCTTCTAAATTCAAAGATATGACAATTTTATAGGAATTTTAATCACCTTCCATGTTCGGAATTTTAAGGTGAAGATAGTGTCTTATGCAGGGACAAAAAGAAGGTACATTTTTAGCATTCTTAAGAGAGCTGTCACTTATAATGAATAAATATTATTTGCGTTTTGCTGCTTGATGTAAATCCTCGTGAAATGGTTACCGTTTTGGCCCAATGTCCAGTTTTAGGCGTATTTCAAGAGGAAAAACGAAGAATCTCGTGTTCGCTAGGGCAAGTTGGGCTAATCAGAGGAAGAAAAACACAGGAGGGGGATCTCTTTAGAGAGAGCCAGTCTTTCGTGAACTGAGATGTGTTTCAATTTTGTAATGATAGTCATTTCTGTGGGGTGTGTGTTGCCTCCTAAAATTAGGTGCTTATGTTGAGTTTCTAGCCTGCGTTCCCTCTTGAGTATTGCAGGATAAAATATCCCATCAGATTGGTGAGTCAGTCTACAGGTCCCCATCAGCAATGTCATCACTTGGTTAGTTGGCTTAAAAAAGAATTATATACAATGTGCTTCGCCAGCTCCTTGTGGCCTTTGGATACATTTAGCAGGTTCTGACCAGATAAGGCATATTTGTCCTGAGGATATAAACCAATAATTCCAACCTGAATTGAGATCAATGGGCCCACATTTGTTCTAACCCACACCGAGCCTTTTCCGGCACGCCGGGACTGCTTTTCTGTGTTATGAGAAGAGAGGAGTAAGCTTCCCACTCTGGCAGGGAAATCACATCCTATAGACTCCGCTGCCTTAAATCAATTAATTACACAATTTAGTTATCTTTCAGAAGCATTAGATACTCACGGTCAGCACAGAAGACCCTTCAGAGTCAAAAAGAGGAGGAGAAGCATAACCAAACCCTTTTAATTTATTGTGAGGGTTTCACTTACGTTAACTGTTTTCTTCCTCATAAAACAATGCCAAAGAAACCATTTTTTATAGCTCCACAAATATAATTACACTGGAGTTTATGTAAGATAATGTAACAACTTATGGGGTAAAGGAAAGGGGAAACGTAACATTGTAAAGTAAAAAGCGTGGTCCATAAAGAGGCACCAGGGGAGAGAGCATCGGTGGTACGTGGCAGGGACCTGTGGAGGGCCCGATGAGAGGGGGGCAAGGGCGCGCGCGCGTACACACCAGGCACACGCACCGACATGCATGTGTCTCTGCGTGTGCGCGCACATGCATAATTTTATACGGTTCCTGAAAAGGATGGGAGTATCGTTGTCCTCATGGAATAATGTTTTCTGGGAAAACACAAAAGCAGATGGCCTTCATTAGGAACACCCATTGTCCACATATCCCAAGTATGAAGAGATAAATCTCTCTTGTTTCACCCGTGCATTCCAAGGGCTGTAAATGATTACAGGATGTCGGTGTAGCTGCTAAACCAGAACCACACTTTGGCTCTCGTCCCCCTCCTGTGCCAGCCCGGTGTGCTCCCTGAGGCCTTCTGGAAGTGCCCGGGAAGGGCCACGCTCTCACCTCCCGGCCCGGCCCGGCCGGGGCCGCCCGGAGGCGCCCGGTCCAACTGTTGCAACCTGCGAGGCGCCGGGTGCCGTGACCGCGCGAGCAGGCCGGGTCGCACCCCGTGTGCCCGCGCAGCGCCGGGAGCGTGCGCGGCGGGGCGGTTCCAGATGGCACCGTCTCCGGCGTCCTGCTCGCTGGCACCGCTGCGGCCCGCAGTGCCCCCTCCCCAATAAATCTGGCTTGGTCTATAGAGTTTGGGGGACTTATCATTCCAAGTCTGTCCTACTTTCCTGTCTGGAAGCCAGACATCTGTTTATCCCATTTTCTTTCATACAGAGTTTGGAATAGCTTTAGTTTGGGGTGGGGGGGAGTTTTGTCATATTTAACAGCTGTTACAAAATTTCAACCCTGTGGGCTCTGAAAATACTTTTCAGCTGACCTCAGATTTTTGTACATAATTGACATGGGGTTGTAGAAAAATATTATTTACTTAACCTTTCATTGTCTGTGATTTCACATTGTCCTTAGTCAGATGTGCTAACTACCAACAATTTTAACTTCGGCACCCCCCACCCCCGCCCCTCCAAAGCCTTCCTTTGATTCATTTATGCGTTTTAAGTTTACACCTTTAAAGTGATTGCCGAATGGTAGCTGAAGACCGATTGGAGGTTTTCTTTCTTTCTTTCCTCTTTTTCTTTCTTTCTTTCTTTTTTTTTTTTTAGTCAACAGTGTTTCCTTTCACTTCCTGTCACAAAGGTCAAAGAGAGCCGACCTTTGCTGGCAGTCCCCTCACTGAATTATTCATGGCATTGACTTTTTGTCAGCACACACAGTTGTGCTCTGGGACATTTTATTCATTTACCTCATTTAAAGCGCCTTTCTGCACCTGTTCAAGTATTAATATCATGTAATTTGGGCCTAATGCCGATTTTGCTGAACACTCATTATATTTTTTATTAGCTATATTTCCAAACGATTATGTATGATTATTACCAAGCCTTACAAACAGCACCGGGCTATTCCCCAGCCCCTTACATCTTCTTGTCAGCTTGTTTTCAGAAGCGGGGAGGATAAACATTTGACCAGTCCCACTGTTTTTATTCCTACTCCATCTCCAAGCAGAGAACTTAAAGCTTCCTCCCTCATGGCTTTGCACGAGCGTGATTAAATCCAACTCCGAGGGAGCTGTACAAATGCCAGCATTTATAAGGTCAACGCTTTTGTTAAAAATGCTATGTAAATGAGGATCTGCAA
The DNA here is from genome assembly GCA_028646535.1 of Procyon lotor. Lineage (NCBI taxonomy): Eukaryota > Metazoa > Chordata > Mammalia > Carnivora > Procyonidae > Procyon > Procyon lotor. The sequence goes on along the minus strand of CM053617.1, from coordinate 68,482,505 downwards.
AAAGGGACATTAAATAAAATTAAATTCATTGTCTTCTTTAATGTCATTTACATTTTGGCTAAGCCCCGGCCTGTCAAGGAGGATTTTAAAAATAATTTTAATTACACATCATTTAGGGATCCAGGGTTTTCTATTCAGTAGCATTTGGATAACCTGCAAAACGGAGACTGTTTATTAACTTCTTAAACGACAACGTGTCATTTCATCTGCATAACGTGATGAAAACAGTACAGTTTGGTGTTAATTTTTCCTTCTCAGTTTTCTTGAAGATATGAATATAATTATCAGCGGATAGGCCTGCAGATCCCGGAGCCCTTCTCGCGGTGCTGGCTGTGTGTCTGAGACACGGTTCGGCTCAGGGTCTGTTTGCATGCCCTGGGACTCCAGTGAAGGGCAGATACTGGCTAGAAATGTGGCAGTACCAAGGCGCACCCTGGATGAATGGATGTGGCTGCGCAGTCTGATCCGGCCTGGCACCAGCCCCATCTGGCTTCGGCACACTCAGGTGTGAATGGCCGTTTTGTGCCCTGGCACGCCGGTGGGGGAGGCAAAAAGTTCACCGTGCTCATTCAGCCTTTAAACATTTTTGTTCGTCGACTTCTGAAAATAAACAGGAGAGGAAGCCCTACATGAGCGAGTCACAGTGACAGGCTTTCACTTGAATAGGGGGACCCCAGAAACAGATCCCACTTTGTATGTGTTCCTCCCCGGGAGCCCCGGGGTTCGCGGCTCTCCTTCATACGTGCTAAGCCGTGTGCTCACCGCCACCGCGTGCCCCGGGGAGGGCGGCCGGCTGCCACCGCGGCGCAGGGCCCCCAGCAGGCCCAGAGCCCGCACCTCTGGTCCAGGCCGAGGAGGCCTGCGGAGATTTATGGCTCCCTGGCCTGGGCGAGGATTCCATGGCCAAGGCAGGCAGAGGCTGGGTTTTAAAACCAGCCGCACACCCCTAATGACTTCCGCAATGCTCTCAGACAACTCCGGCTCCCCTCCTCCCGTGCAAGGGAGAAGCCTCCTCGCTGCTGCTGCCGCTGCCGCTGCTGCTCCTGCTCACTGCTCTGTTCTGCTCGCAGGAGCCCGGGGCGGCAGGCAGGGCATGAAAATGCAGGGGGCGGGGGGGGGGGGGGCTGAGAGCAGGGCTGTCAGAAGCTATACTCCACGAGGTATGTTGACGCAAGCCATCCCCGCGCCTCCGCGGCAGCCTTATCAGGTGAAAAGCAAAGATATTGGCAGTGCCTGTAATTGTGTTAGGATGGCTTGGATGAATTGGATTACCTTATGGAGAGCCGTCCAAACTCGGGGTTCTGTTACGCATGCTTACAGGAAGCAAATAATTACTCTCTGTGCACCAGGAGATAATTGGGGCTGGCCGGAGGCCTTCTCGTGCCGCCGAAGAAAGCAGGAGGCGCTGGCCTCGTCAGGGCATTTAGGAGACAAACAGGAGGACGGGGGCGTGTGTCTGCGTGTCGGTGGCTTGCATCGACGCCGGGCTTTCGGCTACTTTTCAGTGGCGGTGAATAATTTATCGGAATTCAAACCAACAGTGGCATCGGGAGGCACGTTGGAGGAGATAAAAAATCCCACGCCCTGATGATGGAAATTGTCGTTGCAGACAGGAAGTGATTGACAAGTAGGGCTACAGGAAGTGAAAACTCAGGGAGCTTAAGCCTGCGCTTGGCCCGGCTTCTGGGGCTTAGACTCAGAGAAAATGAAAACCATGCACTCCCGTTAGCCGGCTAGAGCACAAGCTCCTCTTGTTTGTTTATCTTCGTAGCAAATCTCCCAAAAATGTTTGTGGTCGAAAGTCCGCATAATGAGACATTATGCTGGTATTATTAATGCTTTAAAATAAAAAAAATATGACTATAATTGAGAAAAATAAGCAGAGGCATTTTACGCGTTAAGGGTCTTTTTTGGGGTTGCATTTTATAAGCTTCTTAGTCTTTGGGGGTAACCAGGGTTCATTAAATCGCAGCCGCTGGAGGAGAAACTGTTTTCTAAACTATTTATTCAGAAAACAGTCTGTCCTATCTCTCAACGTAATAAATGTTACACATTTGCCAGCAGTCGGGCGGAGAGCACCGTGGAAGCTGGTGCCGGGAAACTCTTACTTTGGTTGGTTTTCGAATCCCTCGTTTCCCTTTCCCTTTCAAAACAAAACCCATGAAAAATATCCCTCTAATTCCTTTGGAAGTTGCTCAGCTAGAGAATACTGCGAGCGCACGCGGGGCGGTGGGGGCGGCCGCGGACGCCCTCGCGGCATCTGAAGGCAGCAGCGCCCTGCTTCCCCAGTAATTCGCTAGGAAATGAGTTTAACATGTGCGGAAAGGAAGGGCTCGGGTTTGTGTTGTTGTAGGACTCGGAGCCCAGGCCCCGCTGACGGAAGGAGTCGGCTCCAGCTTGTCTCTGCTGGGTGTGGAGGGGAGCTCACACATCTGGGGAGGAGGCGTGCTTAGCCCAGACGGGCAGCTCCTGCCTCCGCCCCCCCTCCTCCCCCCTCTTCTCTCTCCACCGCCCCCGCCCCCTCCCCTTCCCTCCTCCCTCCTCGCCTATATTTTTCCTTTTCCCTCTCTCTCAGCAGAAAGCTGTTGGGGGCAGGGTGCCCTGTTAAAACAAGCTGAAACTTGGGCGCTGTTGAAGGCCCTGAAAACATTTGCCCTTCTGATGATGAGATTCCAGAGGGGAAGGATCGGCCTTGACCTGAGGCCCACCATCCCAGGCCAGGCCCCACAGCCTCGTACCTTAATGTCCATTTTCACTGAAATGGAAAACCTTCGCCGAAGTGGCCGATCTGGATGTGCCGGAGCCCCTAAAAAAGGGTCCGGAGGCCGCCCCTGGTGTGGGGCTGTCGGGGGGTGACCTCTGTGCGGCTCAGGCCTGGTGTGGGGTCGGGGCGTTCAGGTCTCCCCAGCCCTGGGTGGCGTTGGCCTGTTAGGGAAGGGTGCCCCTTTTATTTCAAATAACACCCAACAAAACCAACTTGGCACTGCGGAGGGGTCAGGGATACTCCTCCCTGAGGATCCCCTAAGTTCTCTAAGACCTTTGGTCCCAGGGGGTGTGGTCTGCAGGTACCTAAACCTTGTTCCGGCCAATTTACACACCGCTATCCTTCCCAAGTTGTCTTGGCTCAGAATCCCCGGGCCATCTGGCTCCCTAAGTGACATCCCGTGGCCGGGAAGAAAGACCCGGAGGCATAAACCGAGGCTGGGGCGTGGGTGGCTGGGGAGCAGCCGGTTCCACACCCACGCCAGAGACAGACCACCCCAAACTGGCACGTCCTTCCTCTGCATTTGATACAAATTCCGAGATGGTCTGAGACTACTCTTTAGGAAAATTAATAGATTTTTTTTTTTAAAGTAAGTTCTGGGCCGGGTGTGGGACTCGAACTCACAACCCTTTCAGGAGTCCCATGCTCCACCCAGTGAGCCAGCCAGGGGCCCCTAGACTATATTTTTTAAAGCAGTTAAAGGTTTACAGAAACAGGAGCAGGAAGTACAGACTTGCCATAGTCCCTTTTGGTGACATCTTGTGTGTGCGGGGCACATTGTTACAGTTGATGAACCAACACTGATACGTTGTAAGTAAAGCAAAGTCCACAGTTTATATTATATTCTAATACATAGTATATCAGCCCACTGTTTGTGCCTCTCTACCCATACTCCCTGGCCAACACTCCTCTTTCTACTGTCCCCATAGATTTGCCTTTTCCAGAACGTCATGTATTTGGAACCTTACAGAATGTAGCCTTCTCAGATTAGTTTCTTTTACACATTTAAGATCTTCTGTGTATTTCTGTGGTCTTATAGCCATGGATAATACATTCTGAATTTCTATTTTTTTCCCTTTTTTAAAGGCTTCTGGGTGATACTTTCCCTTTCATTTAATGTCTTCGTGTTTTTGTAATAAACTCCCTTACTTCTGAGCTTATCACTGCACACAGTGACATGGTGTTTTTGGATCTTTGCACATTGTCTATGGGTTTCTCATGGCTTTTAGAAGTTTACATGCCCTGCCCATTTTTTTTTTTTTTAAAGCAGTTGGCTCCTTTGCAAAGAAACACATACCTTACCAAGAGTTTGTTTAAGTGGTATGACTCCATTTTGCTTTTTGTCAGGATTGCCCCCCCCCCCCCCAAGTAATCCTTCCTTGGGATATTTAAATAGCATAGGCCATAAAAGGAGAATGATTAAAATATTGGAAGGCAAGTATGCTACACTGTGGCATAAAAATGGAATGAATTCAGCGTTCAGCATAGTTGTTGGCTTTTTTGGTTTAATAAATTAAACTACAAATTTTCCTAATTGCCAAACAAAATGTTAGGCCAGCTTTGGCCATTGCTGACAGTGAAACACAGCATAAAACCTGCTGAGAGTTATATGTGGTATTTAATACGAGACAGAGCAACGAAAGGGTTTTATGGCTAAGTATGAATTCACACCCAGAGCATTTGTTTCACATTAGGAGAGGTTTGTAAATCAGATCAGTGTGCCGGGGTGGGGTGGTCCCAGCAGCCTCCCTCCTGTCTCTCCATCCTGATATTTGGTTATTGGAATCGCTGCCAAAGGGAGCTCCCCCGTCCATTTCCATTTTCTCAATGAAGCGATTCGTCCTCTGACATCAGGAAGATTGGGTCAGGAAATAAGTGGGGGATTGGATTAGACGTGATGCTCATCCCCACCGTCCGAGGTCATCGGCCCGATCCGGCCACCGGGCAGCAGCCATCAGTTACCGAGATGCGGGCTGCCCATCGGTCCTTGGCCGGCGGGGACCCCAGGGAAGGTGAGAAGGATCTGGGAAAGTGCTTTCAGGGGAAAAAATGGCAATAACTATCATTTATTAAATTTGACAAGCAGGTTCTAAATATAACAGCCCTTTTCCCAAAGATCATTACTTTGAACAAATAAATGAGCTATGCAAGTTAATAAACGGCCAGGTTCCCCGTCCAGAGGTGTGCCTTTGTGTAGCTCAGAAATAGACCCTACCCTCTCCCGCTGCCCTCACGAACGGCGGATCCTCTCCCGTGTCTGCTGGTCACCAAAGCTTTTGTGTTGGACTTTCTGCTCTCACAGTGTCGCATGCCCACAACGATCCAAGAAAAAGCTTTGCCATAAAAATAAACTTGCCTTGATTCAGAACGAGATGACACGTAGCTATGCCTTATCGTTTTGAAAAGGCTTTCGTACTCGATTGTGAATTAAGCCGGGTCTATGAGTACATTTAACTTCAAGAAAAAAAAAATTGAGGGGGCTGTTACAAGTCTCGTGTCTCGTGGTCAGAAGCGTATTTGCTAGGGGTGTTTGTCATGACAAGTGACTGCTGCTTATGTTCTCTAAGACCCCATTATAATTACCCCAGCAATTAGAGCATCCAGAACCGCCTTCCAGCCCCAAACACATTTGTTCCCATTTATTAGACTGTGAGCAGTAACTAATTTACATTGTTTCAGAGTTGTGTGTTATGGTAATTTATTGCGTGTGCTGGGGGTCAAACAGAGTTGACCAGTCGGCAGGGCAGACCCTCGCAGGGCGAGGACGGAGGGTCCCCCAACCGGAAGGCAATGAAGCCGGGGACACGTGACCTGAAACCTGCTACGGTCTTTTTAATCATGTTTTGATTTATTCTCTGTTACGTTACTTGCTTTACTCTTGTTCCCTTTCTGTTTTTTAACAAATCAGAGCTGGGAGCAGGATTTTTTTCTTTTTTTCTTTTTTTTTTTTTTTGAGGGAAATGGAAGCGATATCTTCTAACGAGTGGAAACTTTTACTAATGCCCTGAATAAAATATTTGTCAGCGGCCTCCACTAAACGTAAAAGCACTCCGCAGAGGAAACAATGCCGTAACTGTTCCTTCTCATCATAGCAGGTTTCGTTATCAAGTCGGGGAAAAAGGCTTGTTTAGGCGAAAATAATGATCATAAATAGAGCTGTATAGTGGGGCTCGGAGGAAGTGGTGACAGTGCCTGCTATCAAGACCAGCAATTGCAAGGAAATATGAGTGTTCTGATCCAGGGAAGCAGTAATTATCTTTTTGTGAAGAATGTACAATGATGTTGGATGATGAATTGATCGCAGATTGGAAGCGTGGCGTAACTGTCATGTACAGAGATAAGAGGGAGCCCCGGGATTGCTCATTGCTTCTGCTAGTTCACAGCCAGCCAGTTTATTAGCACAAATCCCAAATGTTTAGTAAACTCATTAGGTTCCATCTAATGCTAATTTATCATCATAGATGGAACCCTAGCAGCGGAGGCCGGAGGACTGTACCGAACCCACATGATTTACGGAGCTTTCTGATCAATCACGTCCTTTGCACTGGCCATTTTTCTTCAAATGCTTTAAACGGGCCTGAGTGATCCATAGGATTAGGCCACGGCAATCGGTTAGGGTTCTCCGGAGTTATCTTCCCTGTGATGGTTATCTGAAAGGTTAAGAAATCCTATACAGTCTGACGTGGGCAGAGCCTCGGTTTTGGATGGCTCCAGCCGTCCCTCCCACCTGCCCCCCTCCCCCCTCTTCTCCCCCCTCCCCCAGCCCTCCCCTCCCCATTCTCCCTTTTCCTTTTACAATCCAGTCACAGCGTCGAATTCAGAGAATTTCCTTGCAAAATCAGTTTACCAAGAAATGCATCATGGTACATAAATGTCAAGTACAGTTTATTCTAAACTTCAGACAGCGTTTTTCTTTTAAAAAATCAGGCTTTAAATGCCCAGTTCTCCTGACATTTTCGTACATATTCTATAGTGTTTTCGAAGAGGGTAATAACCTTTGCTTGATCCTAGGCAACAGCTGCAAAGATAATGAAATTCTTATGATATTTCACCAGGTAAAATGTGAATTGCAGAAGAAAAGCTATTGAATTTTTATGGATCTTAATCGCATAAAATGAGATTCATGGGGCATACGTATAACTATACTCGGCGGACCGGCGGGCTGCACTTGCAGGGAGGGCTCGCTGTGCGGTGTGAGGGCCGCTCCAGCTTCCGCTAGGAAAACGCTCCCCAAACGCTGCCTTCAGCTCGCCCTAAGAGTGATAATGAAATATGACAGAAATTTCCTTGTGCTGGATCAGTGGCAAGAGAGGTCCTGCACGGCCTATATTAATTCATCTGACTTATGTTCCAGGTCTTGATTTACCTTATGATTAAAAACTTGTGCAGGTCTGCTCACCAATTGAAATCAGATCTCATCTGCAGCCCAGTGATATTGATCCCTATTTAACATCAAGGCTCAGAATTGATTGGCATTGATTAACAATAAAAACGCTCTCCTCCATGTCCAGCCGCCGAGCCAATATTCTGAAGGAAGTGCATTGGGGTGCTCTCCGCATTGACCAATCCGGAAAGAGAAACGGCCCCGCCCGCACGTAAACAACATATTTTAATGTTATTGTAACTGGATGCCGGACCGGCAGTGCAAATTGATTTTATTCTTGTTGTATAAGATAAATATCTTTAATAAAATTCTCATTTTATTTAGGATTTTACAGGAATAACTTGATTACTAGAATAGTGATATTTTTTTTCTTCTCCCACGGTGTAAAAAAATGGATTAAAACATAAAGGCTATAATAACATAACAGTAGACGTGCAGTGTTAATCAACTCAGAAATCACGCGCGGGGCGGGAAAGTCCGGGGAAATATTTCACCCGTGGAGGCACACGCCGCATTTTGCGTGCCGCCGGTTTTACTGAGCGTTTTACAGTTTCGGCTGGGTCTGGGAGCCCAGAACTGTCGTGTGCTGAAGGCCAGCTTCCCTCCATAATGTCGTGTGAGCATATGGTTCCAGAGAGCGCAGACGGAAACACTGCGCCACGGGATCGAACCCAAAAGCCTTAAAGAGACCGACGGTTTCTCTTTTGTTGTGACTAGCTACAGTAGACACAGCCTGTCAAAAGAATTCCTGACGATTCTTTTACCTAATGGCAGAGGGAGAAGAAAATGTAGTGCGGAAAAGAAGTCAGAAAAGTCTTGCCCGCTGAAACTGGTGGTGCGGATGCCGGGGACCCATCTCGTTCCTGAGCCCGGCTGGTAACGCTGGCGAGCCGTTGGGGCTCATCCTTCGCGTCCGAGCGTGCTGGAGGCCAGGTCCAGCTGAAAGAAATTATCCAATCTCTAACATCCAGAAGTTTACAGTTATATAATGATGGAGAAAACCACAAATCCCCAGGGATGTCAAATTTTAGAGATACTTTTAAAATGAAATTATCCAACCAAGCCTATAAGACAACCTTCTTGTACTTAAGACAAAAACGACAATCTGGAATTAATTTTTTTTGGTGATAGGGCAAATCCAATTTGCTTCTTTAACTGTTGATTAAGGAATCAGTTCTACAAGGCTGTCCCCTGTAAGTATTTGCTATTTATTTGTCTGTGGAGAGCTGCTGGAATCCCCTCCGACCGGGAACACGGGTAACGACTGTACGTCGCTGTAACGACGGGGCCACCTGGTAGCACGTGTGCCTGGCCTGTGCACCAGAAAGAGCTAGCTTTCTGGGCGGCCGGGGGAGGGTCGCACGGTCACCTCCCATCACGCAGGCAGAGTTGTTGAGAATCGTGGACCGAGTCTGTCCTTTCTGCAGCCTGCCTTTTGGAATCGGGAGGAGAACCTCCATTAGAAAGCAGTAAGTAAGTAAATACCTTAAATTAGAATGTATCTCACACCAAAGTCCACTGACTTAATGTCAAAGCGTGGTCCGTCGTCGGTGGAGCAGGGGGTAAGTGGTTTCAGCACGAACGCCTGTCATTTGAGCTTTCGGCACAAAAAAGCCCCCCTCCCCCCCATTTAAATTTGTTTGGGAAAAGTGTCGGTTGTAAATATTTAACACAGTGTTTCATTGATTTCATTTGAAAATGAGATCTTACCGAAGATGTGTTCCAGTGCAGTCACTAGACTTGTCAACAGGCAGGTGCTGTTTGGAAGAAATAAATGTTATTTTTACACCCTGTAGAAAACAGTGATGCCCTCTCCCCTGGGCTCCCCGTTTCCCTGGGTGCCCCCGGGGCCCGAATTACCTACTTTGCAGGTTGGTTTGCCCTGTGGATTGCAGAACTCTTGGGTGCCGGCCTGAGCTCCGTGGGACATGCTCGCGGCCCCGGGGCAGCTGGCAGGTCTGGAAAGGGACGTGGTGGCCCCTTAGATGGGCTTGTTTGGTTTGGAATCTACCTACCAAAAGCATTTCCCACCAGCATCGGCGATAAATGCCTTTTCTGTTTTTGTGATTTCGGAGGACTTGTATTCGTCAAGGTGGTCATCCTGGGCTCGAGACCCATGGGGCTGGCGATGAGGCCTGGCCACCCCAGTCGCTGTGCTCCCCGCTGAGGGGCAGTTCTTAAAATTGCTCGACATTCACAGAGACTTGTACCCCCCGACGCACCACCACAACGTGGTCTCCCTAAAGGGGGTTGTGAGTGAGAAGCCTCCCGCGCGTCAGGAGCCACGGTGGGCAGCTGGAGGCCGGGGCCGGTCTCTGTGCTCTGAGTGCGGGGCCAGGCTCCCCAGTGGTACGAGGCCTCTCTCTCGTGCCTGGAGGGGCTTGAAAGCAGGTCTGGGTCACTGGTTTGCCTTGGTGGCCTCCCTCCCTGCGTGGCTGCCCCAGGGAGCCCCCGGCTGCCCCAGGGAGCCCCCCTGCTCCCCCACTCTGCACCCGGCCCTGGCATGACCCAGCCCCCACTTCTGGGAGTTCTGACTCCTGCAAAGCCACTCTTGGGTGCCTCCACCGGGGCCCATCCCTGTCCCCATCCAGAACTCCTGCAGGGCAGCCTGACCCTGGTAGCCCCGGTCACAGTGCTCCGAGGTCTGCCGTGCCCACAGGGCCGCTCCCTCCGGCACCGGCCCTCCAGAGCGGAGTCCTGCTTGCTCAGCCTTCACCGCCTGCTCCCCTCCCCCAGTGCGCGGCTCCAACCCCTGGAATTGCAAGGCCTTGTGGGTGTGGAGGTCCCTCCCTGTGTCTGCTCTCTGAAACCCTGCCATTCCCCAGGCCCGGTGCAGGCTCTGCATCCCGAGAGTCCCGTGGCTGGGGCCCCAAACCGCCCCTCCCGCAGCTCATTCCCCTCTGTGCCTGGGGGCTGGGGTCATTCCTGGGGGGTGGATGTTCTAGAAGCAGGGGCGCAGCCCGAAGCCCCCATGGGCCTCAGGAGAGGCCGCTGGGCTCCTTCTGGGGCCTTCGGCACTGGACAGCCTGTGGGTGATGACCAAGGCAGAAGGCAGTATGTGCTGTTACAAGTGCACGTTCTGAGGCTCCCCCGCCTCCTGCTGTGGAGCGAGGGCCCGAGCCCCAGCCTGGCTCGTCCCGACGCCCTCCGCTGCCCTGTAAGCTGATATCCCTGCTAAGTCTCCCTAAGCCTCCACCAGGTTCTCCCCTCCCTCCAATCCGACGCCTGCCAGCAGCTGGACTAGTGGTTACTTCTCTCCTCTCGACCTGCCTACCAAGGTGGGCTGTTTTACGTTTCCTGCCATTACCCACCTTCCACGAGAGATTCCGGGGAGCAGAAGGCTCGGTCCCTGATGTGTGGGTGGGGCCTGCTCCTCCTAGGGAATCTAGGCCGGCAGGGATGAGGGTTGGGTGTCAGAGACGGCTCTGGTGGTAGGTGTCTGGGGTGAGTGTGGCCCCTGGCCCTTCCCGGGCCACCCCTGGTTAGGGAGGGGGCCCCGAGACCTTCCCAGGTGCCGGCAGGACAGGGCGAGGCCTCGTTTCCCACCCCCTTGCCTGCTCCCCCTTCTCAGCGAGTGTGAGCAGGAGTATGGGGCGGCAACCCTACGGTGACAGTTCTGACCCCATAACTAGATACAGCAACAGTGGCTGACATTTCCTGTGTGCTTCCTGAGTGACAGGCCTCCAACAGCCCCGATCCGGGTATAGTACGGTAACCCCTCAGGTCCCGGGACCTTAAGAAGCTTATCTGAAGTCACTCAGCTGGGAGGGGGTGCAGTGGGGATTTGAACCCAAGCCTCTGGGGCCTCTTCGTTCATTCACCCCTCTGTGTCAGGGTGCTTACAACTCTGCCCCTCGAGGCCCCCGGAGGCCTGTGGCACTCATGTTCTGGCGGCCTGGGGGACTCTGTGTCTGAGCTGCTGGTAGGATCTGGGGGAGCCCCTCTCTGCCTCCTTGGAGGGGGAGGGGTTTTGTGATGGAGTCTCACAGGGTGGGGTCCCAGGAAGACGAAGAGGGAGCGAGGGTGGCATGCGATGTGCGGGTGTAGGTGTGCCCCCGTGTGCCCCGAGCAGCCTGGCTGTCCCCGTGGACAGTTTGCGTGGGCTGAGGTGTGGGTCTGCACGCGAGTGTTGATTTGGGTCCGACAGATGCACTTGGGGCGTTCGGAGCTCTGTACTCGGAACTGCCCCTTGCCGAGAGTGACCCCGGCCCCGGAGAGGCGCCCGGAGGGATGCTCTCCGGAGGGGGCTGCGGGCGGGCGGGACCCCGGGGACCCTTTCATCCAGAACCCTGGGCCCACGTGGCCTCAGGGAGGTGCCCCTATGGCGTCGGAGGATGGTCCCTAGAGGGCTCCCTCCCAAGTGCGGCGAGCTGGTACCAATCTCGGCCCCGTGAAAACGCAGACGCCGTGTAGCGTCAGCTTGTGCGTGACCGGAGTTTGTTTGTGCGGACACACTCGGGCTTCTGGCTCCACGTGGAATTCTAATTCCATTCATCGGGGAGAAGTCCTGGAAGGGGTTCCGTCCGAGAAGCCCCATGACTGGAGAAATCCACAGGTGCGATGAGAACGCCACGGGCGTCTTTCGTAGAAAATGCAACTATCGCGGCGTTGTTGGCCCTGACCTGGCTTTTCCAGGAACCACTTGCTCACTGATTTTGGTCAAACAGACACAAAACGGAACGACAACAAAAAAGCGGGAACCTTAGTGCGCGGGGAGCGTCCCCTGCCTCGCCGGGGGCCGCGGTGAGAATGCTCCGTGTCATCACTTCCTATTGCTACGTCTGATGAACCTGGAGTCGTTTATGTAGATTTAAGTCTCATTACTGTTTTCAGATCTCAGGCAGTTCTCAGTACGTTGTCAGTCCCTTGTGAAGTGACAGGGAGGCCGCCGAACAGGGGGAGGGGTGAGCGGCGGGCGGGGACAGTGCTGGAGGACAGTGAGGCTGCCAGTCAGATGCCGGCTTCCTTCCCCAAGAAGCTCTAACGTGGCTTCGCCCCGCGCCCTCTGCTCCTGCAAAGAACAGCAAGTCTCAGAAAACCGTCGGTGCCATTGCCCGGGGTCCGCTGCCTGCGGGTTGGGTGAGACGGTATCAGAAGCACGGGGACCGCGAGGGTCCGGTCGTCTTGAGCAGTGGGGTGACTGTGGCGTGTTCCATGTGAAGGAGAGGGACACAAAGAAGCCTTGTTTTTCGGGACAGGTCAGAGGTTCAAGGAGGCTTTGAAAGGATCAAGTTGGGATAATTGAGTTATCAGATGCCAACTGTCCACTTCCGTGAGCCCACGTCTTCATCCTCTGTCAGTGTGATGGGATCCAGAAGGCTGGCCTGTGGGTGCGCCCCGCTCCCCCCACCTCTGCCCCGCAGGGCTCTGTTCCCTCCCCAGGTTGGTTTTAGGAGCCATGAAGGTCCTGGGAGCATTGCGCCTTCTCCTCCCTGACTCACTGGTCTTTAAGTGCTTCACGAGTGGGAGCACTCTGGTCCTCCAGTGGTCAGGCCTCCCTCGAGGGTGGCCCCGGGTGAGGATGGCCCCTTGCCCCCCTCCAGGTGGCCGCACTCCTACCTGCTTGTCCTGTCCATCCAAAGGTCTCGTCGTGTCCTTTTTTTCCCTACCAACTTAAAAAACAACAACAAAAAACCCCAACAGAACAACAAAACCTGTTGGTTTTTATCCTAGAATGGAATGCTGGATATTTACTGAGGGGCCTCCCTGGGAAACCGTGTGCAGGGCACCAGGGTGCCCTCTTGGAGCGGCCTCCTGCAGAAAGCGTTCCCGGGTGGTAGAAAGGTTCTTCCTGGGTTTCCCGAAGGAGGCTCATGTGTGGGCTTCTTCACGGTTGGCATGGTTTGGGGGCGGCCCTCTGTATGTGCTGCAAAGGCAAAGAGCTCATACTGCTTTTAAGTCTTTTGACTTCTATGTTTTATCAAATTGGTCCCTGTGCCCACTTAAGAGAAAATGACATTATTTAGGAAAAGAGTGATTTTTCATCATGCTTCACCTTTTTAGAGAGCTGAGATGTTAAAAGAGGCCAGAAGGAAGGGTTTTCCCTAGAAATCCCTCAGGAATTGTCAGGTGTGGCCTGATGGGTGATTGCTGGCCTCGGGGAGGGATGCGGGGCTTCCTCGGAGTGACTCCTGCTGGCCGGCCTGGAGATGGGCTGTGGTGGGGGAGGGGCCTCTGCTGGACCCCACCTGGGACCCGGACCCCACCTGGAACCCAGACCCCGTGCAGGTACAAACAAGGCCCAGGGCCACCCGGGAGGTGAGGGATGGGTGGCCTTTCTCCTCCCCAGGATCCCCAGTTGTGTTGCCGCCCCAGGGTCACGGGGAGCCCCTCGGCACACACGCATCTGTGTGGATGAGCACGTGGGGGCCTCCAGCGGGGGCCTGGGTTTGCAACATGGCTGATGTGTCCGAAAGCTGGAAAATGGGACATAGGCCACTCATTTTTCTTACCATGGTCCATTGACCTTTCCTGCTTCAGATCCCCTGGGGCCTCCCCGGGGCAGGGAGGAAAGTGGTCTGGACCTTGGGGTGCCCAACCGCTCGTGCTCCCACCGCATGCACTGTGGGAGATGTCCCAGCCAGCTGCTGAGTGGGGGCTCCCCCAGCTGTGGGAGATGCCCCAGCCTGCTGCTCAGAATGGGGGCTCCCCCAGCTGTGGGACTCCAGGCCCCACCCTGTCCTGGCTGCAAGCTCCCTGCTGCTCAGGGCTTCTCCCGAGTCGTGGGATCCCAAGTGCAGGTTCGATTTCCTGCTGGCTCTGAGACATTGGTGTGTACTGCCATCTCTGGTTTCCAGGGATCCCGGCTGCTCTCCGGTGCCGTTGGCTGACCCTTGGGTCTCCTGTCCCCAGCCCGCAGTGTGCACCTGTGTGCCTTAGCCATATGCGGCCCAGCATCCAAGGGCACAGCCTTCTATGGAATTAGGGATTTCCTTGGCCAAGTGGGCACCCCCCAGACCTGTCTGTTCCTGTGGACGTCTCCTCCCCCACCCACCTTGTTGCACCAGGGCCCCCTGCACCTGGCCCACGAGTGCCCTCCGCCTCTTGGCTAGACCCACTGGCCACTCTTCTCTTATTGCTGTGCTCCGGGCTCTAGACCTTGTCACTAGAGAGGGGCCGCCTTCCGGCCCTCCCTGCCCCGCGGGACAGAGCTGCGGTGTGCGTGGCTGCAGGGGAGAGCAGGCTGAGCCCACCTGGTGGGAGCTGGTGACCTGGGCCAAGTCCTGGCCTCCTCGCCTCCAGGGAGTGGGGCGTTCCTGGGCTGTAGTGTGGCTTCACTGATGAGAAAGGACTTTATAAACAGCTGGGGGTGCAGTCCACCGTCTGCGATGGGATTAATTCTGTAATAGAGCTCCGTGATCTCATAACTCCAGTCCATGCTGCCAAGACAGCACTGGGCGGTCCCTGTGGCTCCGCCCCTGCCGTCCAGCCCTCCTTGGGCAGCGGCTGCGTGGGGGGTGGGGCTCCAGGAAGCCCTGCCCTGTGGGGGGCGGGGGTGGAGGAGGGCCCCCCGGGGCACTAGGGGGTTCTGTGGTGCCGATCCTGCCTGGGGTTGATCTGGCCTCTCACATCATCTGCTGGGGGCTCCAGCTCTCCTCTCCCCGCGGCCCCTTGCTGTGGCTCGCATTGTGACGTGGGGGCTGGGGTCTGGGCTGGATGGGCCTCTGAGTCCCCTGTGGCAGTGACCCTCTGTGTGTGGGTCAGGCCTCTGAACTTGTCTGCCCCGACGAAGACCTACTACTGTGCCGGGTTCTTGTTAGGAATGGGGGCTGTGAAGACTGTCGGTGCCAGGCACCATGGCCTGGTTAGGAGGTGTTGCCCGCCCTCTGCATGTCAGCCTCGTGGGGGGCCCGTGTCTAACCCTTCCCCTGGAGCTCCTGGCCTTGTACTTACTTGTGAAGCCGGTTCTTGGGCCTAGAGCCCCACAGGTATGGGCCCCTCTTGTGCCTTCAAGGAGACCCTTGTTGGCTGGTGTTCATAGGAGACGCAGGAGTACTCACCTGTGTCTGGGAAGATGGCGCTGGGTCCTCCCTCCCACCCCACACCAGGCACAGCGGGATCCATCGTCCCATCTGACGGCTGAGAAGGTCTCAGGTGGCCCATCACAGGGGCGGCGTGCCCTCTGACTCCACTCCGGGGGCTGGCGTCGGCCGTGGGAGGTAACCCTCCAGAAACTCCCCTGTGAGAAAGCAGCCCAGGGTGCTGTTTCCTGCTCCTGCCCCCCAGGTTGGGCTCTCTGACGAGGACAGTAGGGGTTCCTGGGGCCCCCACCTTCTGATTAGATCACTGCCAGGCACACAGCAGGCAGCTGTTGAAGGCAAGAATGTCATGCCTCCTCATCCAGACCTGTTGTGCAGAGTTCTAGGGGCCTCCACAAGGTTCTAGAAGGTTCCAGAGGCCCAGCTTTGTGTGCAGAATGAACTCGGGCTACTGTGAGGGCCAGCCTCGGGCTCCAGGGTGCCGGCCGTGCATCCTGCTGACCTCAGGTCTGGCCACACGAGGGGCAGCTAAGAGCTGAGTGTGGAACTGGTGGCGTCAGCTTATTTGGGCCTGTGGAGTCACTCACCTTGCTAGCAGCCTCTAGGCTTCTCCTCCCAGCAGGAGCAGAAGGAGCTGGTGAGGGAACAGGCGGAAATTGGAGGGAAGTGAGGGGGAGTGAACTTAGAATCTCCCCGCCCAGCACTAAGTGTGCCACTTAATAGTATGCAGATGAGCCAGCCTTCAAACAATTACGCAGGGAGAGGAGCAGGGAGCGCCTGGGAGGGCCTCACCCAGCAAGAAGTGCCCTTGAGGGCCCTGCATGCTGCCAGGGGCCTCAGTTAGGGTCCCTGGTTACTTATTGAGCACCTACTGTGTACGAGGGACAGTTGCCCCCAAGTAGCCCAAGGCCTCCTGGGTTCTGGCTGCACCTGCATCATGCCCTGGACGGCGGGGGTGGGGGGGTCTGCTGTGAGCCCCTTGGCAAGCCCAGGAGGAAGGCAGGAAAGCCTCTCAGGTCTTGAGGGATGGACAGACAGATGTGCCTTTAGGCACAGCGGTTGGAGAGTAGGGTGTGATTCACAGTCAGGGCTGGGACTGCCCTGCAAAACACACAACGTCTGCTTTTCGGACAAGCAAGGGCTAAGGGTTTAGGATAAGTATATCTCATGTAATATTTGGGATACACCTATTCTAAAATCTCAGCCCTTGCTTGTCTAAAAGGCAGATTCTGCCGGGCGTCCTGTGGTTTCACTTGTGAGTCTGGTAACCTCGGTCTAGGTAGGGCTCAGGCGCAGAGGGCTCTGCACTCGTGGGATGGGGCTCCCCGGAACCATGAAACTGCAGGAGAGGCGGGGTGGGGCGGGAAGGAGGGGATGGGCTGGGTCGTAAAGGCTGGTACAGGCCCACTGGGCAGATCAGGCCTGGAGGCCCAGTGGTTGGCATTGGCAGCCAGGGGTGAGATGGGGCGCCCAGCCGTCATAGCGCTGTCCTTGCCCACACCCTGGCCCTTTTCCAGTAGGGCTCTGACCCCGCTGGAGGGCACAGTAGGGCCCCCCCTGGGGGGTGGTGATGTGAACGGAGGAAATAGGTTGAGGCGTTGGGGTCTTAAAAAGACGACTTCACAAGCCCCCCCAGTTGGGCCCGTGGGATTCCGTGGGGGCTGGAACAGGATCCCTGCTTGCTCGCCGGGCCCACTTGACCCTCTGCGGCTTCTGAGGGGCTCAAGATCCTTTTCCCTTCTTTTGTGTGTAAAGGAGTCGCTTTGATTCTGTAATCGAACGTCGTCTGTACTGCTGTGCAGGCCAGTCTCTGTCCCTGAAATAGCCCTGAACACCATCAGCCTGAGTTTTCCGCGCCCCCTCCTGCGCTCCTCCTGGCGCCCTGTCCCGTGTCCCTCTGTGCGTGTTAGCACCCGCACCCCTGCAGGGCCCCCGTGATGCCTTCTGTGGCTCCCCTTGTGCCATAGCTCGGAAGTGGCTTAGAGACACAGATAACGATCATGGCGACAGAATCGCAACTGACCTGCCTCCGCCTCCATGAAGCAGGCTGATTCCAAGCGAATGAGATTTTAATCACCTGTCACCGCCGCCCGCACTTTCTCTATATTTATGATAATTTTTTGGGGTCTTTTTATTGAAATCAGTGTTGACTGAATCAAGTAATCCTGATTAGCAATCTTACTGTACCCACTCAAGAGTGAAATGCATCTCAGCCCTGTTGGTACACTGAGCATTCTGAAATTGAAAAAAAAAAAAAGGGAAAAAAAACCCCTCGAAATAGGTGAAGTTTGTTTATCTTGGTGATGGGCGCAGGCAGGGGCGTTTTAAGGATGGCGGCTGTTTTTAATTGTTCTCGTAAACCCGAGTGGTCACATCCCGGCTGGATGATCTAGTTATCCGGTTTCTTTAACTTGATGGTGTTGGACAAACGAAGGCTGACCTGATATCAGTTTTGTTAGTTTCTGTGGTTGGAGAGGTGAAATCTGCAAGCGGGCAAAGTGTGCGCTGGGCAACGCCTTCTTCCTGGGGAGACTTCTCAGGGACGCGTGGCCGCCCCGCCTCCCTACAGCCTCCCCCTCCCCATTATCAGCCTTGGAAACGGTGACTTCTTGATCTTTTAGGCAATGGGAGTAAACTGTGAGGGTGACAAATAAACATATGCTTTGAAAGCGCTCCTTTAGTTTCTCCGAGAGGGAGCAATCCATCAGAGAGAGGCGCACTCCGAGCCGTGGCGGGTGTGTCCCTCCCGACGCAGCAGCAAGGGGCCCTCCTCGTGCCTCCCTCGGGGCCCGGGGCTGAGACAGGGGATGAGGACCAGCCGCTCAGGGATTGTTCCCAAACGATGGGGCTTTTCTCCTTGCGGGTCTGGATTCCGTCTGTTCAGCAGCGAATGCCCCAAAGTGAGAAGTCGGTTATCCACTAAGGCCACCGTCTTAGCATCCTATCCGTTTTAGTTATAAAAGCGACAGTAATGCCGTCTGCTTCCGAGAGATTGCTTACAAAGTCAAATGACTTCCCAGGTATGGACGGAGCGCGTCCGCCTGGCTGCCGGTTCCCGCCTGCGGGGGTAGCCGGCTTCCTCCCACGCGGCCTCATCTCTGCCCCAATGAGGACCAGCCCCTCATCCTTCTGGCACCGGGAGAGGGGACACTGAGCTCTTCTTCCCCTAGCAGGTCAGCTGCCCTGGGCACTGGACACAGGTCTGCCCGCTGTAGAGGACGCCTGAGTCTTGGCTTGGTCACCTCCGAAGACTGCTTCTTGGACTGTGGAGAAGGGCACCCTGGCCCCAGACCCCCGGGGGCCCCAGAGACCCAGCCAAGCCCTGCTCGGGACCTTGCGGGGGCACCGCTCGGGGGAGGAGGCTCCCCTCCTGCCTTGTGGGGTGGGTCGGGGAAGAGCAGAGCACGGAGCCATTCAGGTGGCCCGTGGCCAGCAGGTGTGGCTTTGCGAAAGGAGCAGAATGTATTCCATTGGC
>CM053617.1:68436257-68463803 GCA_028646535.1 Procyon lotor | reverse complement strand
GGGGTGAGGTGGGCACAGGTTCCTGTCAGGGGTGAGGTGGGCACAGGTTCCAGCTCAGTGTCAGGGGTGAGGTGGGCACAGATTCCAGCTCAGTGTCCGGGGTGAGGTGGGCACAGGTTCCAGCTCACTGTCAGGGGTGAGGTGGGCTCAGACCGTGGCCCTGCCGTCCAGCCATTCCCAGCCCAACACAGGCAACTCAACACATGGGGTATTTGGTACGTGCCATTCAGGGGTCCACTTCTCAAAGAGGTGGCTGACAAAGCCAGCACATCCGAGGCACTTTGGTGTGTAGTGCTGGGGTCCACTCTGGCCTTCGGGATCTGCAGTGTGCATGGCAGAGTCTCACGGCCACGTTCAGACCCCCCACTCACTTTCTCAGGGATGGTCCCAACATGCACTTGGGTTCCTGGAAAACATTAGGGGCCCATCATGACCTTACATCAAAAAAATATCCCTAAGATACTACCTTTTCGTCTTTTCTTTAAATGCCCTTCTGTCCGAGGCAAAGAAAACACAAACCCATAGTTGTATAGTCTCTGATTTTGATAACGTCTTAATAAACTCTTGAGTTGGGGAAGCCTCTTCTTTTGGCCAAAAGAGCTTTCTCCGGTTTCTTTATGTGTTTTTAGGAAGCCACATTGACTCAGGTCACCGTACTTGGTGACCCTCCTTTGTGGGGTAAAAAAACATGGCACTCAGGGTCTGGCAGGGCCACCTGGGAATGTGTCTAGGGTCCAGCCACGCTGCTGATTTGAATGTCTTTGCTTCGAATTCAGTTCCTACCTATGTCTACTCACCCCTCATCCCCAAGTCAGCCACTGTCTTCCAAATGTTTTCACAGCATTGAGTACCTCCTCCTTCCTTCCAGGTCTCTACTGGCGGGGTTTATGCTAAAGGGAGTCCTTTCAAGGAGTAAAACCTTTGTGCCTCTGCAGCGTCTAGACACAGCCCTGGGGCCTCTGCTCAGGACACCTTAGGGGCTTGACCTGCAGGTGCTCCTGGGACATCAGGCCTCTCTGGTCCTTTTCCTGGGATTAGGCACAAACATAACAAAGTGTGACTGTTAATGAATTAAAATATGGGAGAAAGACTTGGAGAAGTCCACAAGGCAGCCAGAATGGCCATCGTCAGCCAGGGTTCACTCAAGGACAAGTCAGAGGACCGTCCACTAAAACAGTGACGGTCTGTGAATGGAGAGGCTCACTGTCCCGATCACATTGACTCCTAGAAAGCCCCGCTTCCCACAGCAGGAGTGGGGGAGGCCGACTGAGGGAGGCCCGGGCTGGAGTACTAGGCAGCCATTTAAAAGGCAGATTGGTGAATAAATTGGAAACATTCTTAATACATAAAACAAAGTGAAAAGGATATAAAAATATAAGTACTGTATGATCCCAATTTAAAAAAAAAAGTGGAAAAGATACTATCAGGAAATAGAGCCATCTTTGTGGTTAAGCTCAGGGTAGACTTTATAGGTAATTTTTATATTCTTTGAATACTTTTAGGTATTTTCCCCAAATTTTTACAATGTGCATTAATTATTTTTATGAGCCTTTCTCGGGGACGGAGATGCATTACCCATCAGTCAGGTTTCGGAGGAAGTGTCTCGCCTCTGGAACACACTTGCGGTGCTCTTTCCTGGGTGGAGTGATGTGTGTTTCCAGGGTGGGGCTCAGTGGCCGGGACAGGGGCAGAACCCGTGGAGCTCGGTCTCCCCACCCCTCCCCGTGGTGCTGAGAGCAGGAGGGGCGGGCTGCTGCAGAAGCCCACGCGAGGCAGGGCGGGGCTGGGGACGGCGAGTTCTGGAGCAAGCAGGGACAGCACGTGAGTGTGTAAAAAGCGGGTGGAAACAGTGGGCACTGTACAGGTTCCAGCCAGCCCGACTCTGTGTCCTTCCCGGCGCTGGTGTCTAGCGCGTATGGCCTGGCAGCTCCTGACATCCGGACCCTCGTTCTTGGATGACAGACTCGGGGGGCCTCGATCTGCTGGACAGCGTGTAGCACTGTCCGCAGGGGTCTCAGGTGATGTCTGGGGCCAGAGTGAGGGCCAGAAGTAGAAGGTAAAGACGGAGAAGTGCAAACTCTGCGGATTCCAGAGGTGCTGGCTTATGGTTGGGGCCAACAGCATGGATAGCATGGCTATAGCAGAGAGGATAGCAGAGAGGACCTCGTGTCTGTGGCTTCAAGACCTCTGGGGGCTTGTCCCCCTCACGGACAGATTATGGTTTGATTGATTAAAATTGCTTGAGGCAGGTTCTGGATCTTAATGCTCTAGACCTTGGAGTTTTTATGGGAAAGCCAACAACTTTTATTTGTTTAATTGAATTTAGAACTGTGCGTTTCGTCCACTTTGTACTTAATCACTTGTGACGCCGGAACGGGCCCCGTGTGGACGAGTGCAGGCGGAGCTGAGGCTGCCCTCCCCGGCCGTGCTCCAGTCGGCGCAGCCGGGAGCGGAGTGCAGCTGGGTCGGCGGTGTTTCCACGCCCCCCGCCCCCGGGAGAGCCCGTTGGTTCCGCCGATCAGGCGACGAGCGCCTGAATTTAGGGTGGTTGGCAGGTCAGCTTTCCAGGCTTCGCTAAAACGGAGCAGGACAAACAGGACACAGTTTCCTCTCTGAGGGGCGGCCGTTCCAGGGCTTGTCAGGGCTGAGGGTGACGATGTGGCTGCTCCAGGGAAATGGCCCTCACCTGCCTCTTGGGGGTGCTGGGGAGTCCTGCATCTGGGGGGCCCTTTCCCCTGGCATTGGGCCTTCCGTGGAGTTGGCTCTTGAGTTCCTTCCCAAGACATGATCATGTCCTCCACATGACAGGTTTGGGCAGTGCTGGCCGTGGGCAACTGTCCTAGTCCCTCACTATGACGCTCAGGGCCTTGCAAGCCTCCTCCAATAAGGTGGCCTCACCATTTTCTTGAGCACGCCATTTTCCAGTGCTCCCCAGGCTGTGACTTTCTGATTTTGCAAGTGAGCCTGTCCTACCTGCTCTTGAAGGCCCAGCTCGTGCTCAGGCTCTTTCCATCCAGAGGTGGGCACCGGTGTGACCCAGGCTGAGGACGTCTCAGGCCAGATCGTCTTGTTGCCCTCCGCCCAGGTTCCACATCCCCTTCCTTGTCCCCAGGCAGCGGCCTTCCCACCTCTGGGCTGTGTGGACACACCTCTTATGCCCTGTGGTTCTCCTCCGTGGGCAGCTCCATGTGCCCAGCGCCCACTGCCTCCAGGAAACCTCCCCCCTTCACTGCTCACACCCCTGGTTTTCAGGCAGCGGACCTCAGCCCCTGTTCTGGGCGTCCCTCTCCGGCCCCGCAGCCTCTCCGAGTGTGGCCCCTGGGCTGCCCTCCGGGCTAGAGCATGTGTGGACAGCTAGTGCGTGCGGTCACCCCCGCCACCCCCCCTTGCATGGCCTCAGACTCTGTTCATTTGGGGCAAATGGCTGGTTGCAGCTCAGCATTGTAGGAAGCAGGGAGGGGCCTTCTAAGGAATGGACATTCCCCCCAATTAAAACCAGTGGACTGGGTCCAGTTATGTCCGCTGCCCACCAGCAGCCTGTGTCCCCGGGTTACAGACCTCAGCCCCGCAGGATGTTGTAACTGCACCAGTGATGGTCATGCGTCTTCTGACATTCCCGGGTGTCTAAACCAGCCAGCCAGAGGTCGTTCTCCTTAACACCTCAAATTATTGTTATTTTTTTAAGATTTTACTTATTTATTTGTCAGAAAGAGAGAGAGAGCTCAAGCAGGGAGAACAGCAGGCAGAGGGGGAAGCAGGGACTCGACCCCAGGACTCTGGGATCATGACCTGAGCCGAAGGCAGACACCTAACCAAGGGAGCCACCCCGGCGGCCCTCTGCCTTGAGTCGTCAAAAGTGGGCTTTCCCAAATTCCAGCACTGGTGCTCAGCGGGGAGGGAACTCCGTCCTGGAAATACCGGCTCGGAGAGTGATGCAGGGTGGCATGTGTTTTATTGAGCATCTACTCCGTCCCGAGGGTCACAGGTTTGACTCTCAGGGAGGGCGTCACCCTTTCTCTCCAGGAAGCATCCTGCTGGGATGCTTCTGCCCCTGCCTCTGCCCCCGTTGCCTTGGGAGAGCTGGGGGCCGGGGCCGGGCACTGTCACTCTGACCCAGCTGCGTGCTGACCTGCCTGCACCTGTGTGGGGCTGTGTGAGGGGCGACCCCGGGACGGCGCTGGAGGCCGGTGGCCCGGGCCTCGGACGCTGCTCCGTCCTTTCCTCACTGTGTGGTCTGGGGCGGTTCAGTTCTCGGAGCCTCGACGATACACCTGCCTGTGTAGTTTATTTGGGGGCAGGAGTGCGTTCTCTGTGCAGCGAGGTGCACAAGGCCACAGGCCCCGCGAAGATGGCCGTCGGGGAGCCCGCTGGCCCTGCGAAGAGTCGCACAGTAGTAGGGACGTTGGCAACGCGTTATTGACGTCTGCTGCTCCTGCTGGCAGGGTGCTCCTGTGGCCGTCACCCTAATTTGGCCCGTCCGGTTTGGCCTGAGGGAGGACGTGTTCAGGCGTCTCTTCTAGCCCGTCCCGTGGAGGGAGACTGAGGCCGGAGAAGAGATGGACGCAGCCGGAGCCCGGGGCCCTGGAAGAATTTGGGAGCAAGTTCCGTGTGCGGAGCAGCTCCAATGGGCACGTGGTGGGGTGTGGCCTCCTCTCCTGCCTTCCTGGGACCCTCCCTCCAGGCCACTGTGGACAGAGAGGAGCCCTCCAGCCCCTTCTTTCCTGGGCCCCTGCTGTCGAGGGAGTGGGCCCGTCCCCGCCCGGGCCTCAGGCTCCCTGTCTGCGAGATGTGTGTGAAGCTCCTGGTCACTCACCAGTCCTGGCCCCGTGCCGGGAGCTCCCCGCACCGGGAGCCCAAGTGTGAGATACACGGCTCGCACACCACCCGTGGACGCTGGGCTCCGGGCCCTCGGTCAGCGCCCCAGGTCTGCAGCTGGCTCTGTGGGGTTCGCCTTCAGCCCACGGGTGCTTCTGGATCTGTCCAGGACCAGCCCTGCCCTCCGGGAGCTACAGGGGGCAGGAAAGGGCCCCGAGTTTACGTTTGGGCACAAACGGCCAACAGGGTGACCAGACGCAGGCAGGAGTGGCCTCCTGGGGTCTGGTGCTGGGCCCATGCGGCCTGGGTGGCTCCCGGCCCCCCGATGGCCAGCTGCACAGTCTTGGATGAACCTCGCTCTGCCCTCTGTGCCCTCGTTCTGGGTGTGGCGTTCCACTTCCTGGGGATGCTGAGTTCGGGGCCAGGGTGGGCCAAGCGCAGTGGGGGCTAGAGGCTGCAGCCGAGCAGGGGCACGGGTTCCACAGCCGTGTGTGGGCAGAGAACGGATGTGGGGTTGGCGTTGGCTTCCCGAGGGAGGGGGCTGAGCGTCTCTGTGGAGCAGGAAGCGTCACGTTAGCCCTCGTGGGGCCCCCTGCTCGGGGAGCTGGGCTGCCCTGTGTTCACGGGGTCTGCCGAGGACAGAGCGAGCCCCGCAGAGCGGGAGCAGAGCCCTGCGAGGGGGCTGCAGGGCTGCGGACTGCGGCCAGGCTGGTGTGGGGAAAATAGCAGGTATGGGGGTGGGTGGAGGGCAGCAGTGAGGGCGCTCCGGGCCCTCGAGGATGCTGGCAGGGCCCCCTGACATGGTCAGCCCAGGGTCTCTAGTGGGGCACACACAGCCTGCCGTCACCTTCGGGGGGGCGGGGGCCAGCCCTACGGGCGCTCTTGTGGGAACCGGTGCCCCGGGGAACCAGATCCCACCAGGCAGATATCAAGGTGGACTTGACGGCAGCCTTTGGAAGAGGAGCCAGTGGCCTTTCCTGAGAACGGCAGGCCTTGCGCCTCGAGGCCTCTCCCTGCGGGGCTCCGTGGGGTCCTGTCCCAGGTGTCTCTGGCCACGAAGGGGCCAGCTGGCTGGCGATCACCGGCAGTGTTCCCGACCCGGCCCCCCAGGAGACGCTGGCCATGGGCAGACCCCTCCTTGGCTGGACGGCTGGCAGGTGCACTCTGGGTCCCCCGACGCCCCAACGCAAGGCATGGCCTTGCCCCCATGTCCGGAGTGCCTCGTTCCTGGTGATCCCGCCGCATTTGTGCCCGACCCTGGAAGGTGATTTCCGTTTGGGTTCTCAGAGAAAACCTGCCGTGTTTGCTCGTGCGCCTCTCTGTGCCCTTACCTGGTGCTGCCAGATCTCTTCATTTTTGGGGGCACTTCTCTGGCTCTGCCCAGTTAGTCCTCGTCCCCTGAGCAGCAAGGCAGGCTTCTGGGGGCCACCGGCATCGCCTTTAGAAGATGAGACCAAGGCTCAGAGAGGAGAGCTGGGACCCCTGGCCTCCAGCCCTGAGCCTGGCGCGCTCTGGGCCTGGGCCCAGTGACCCTCTTGGAGCCCGGATGACGGGGACAATGGCACTGAGTGCCTGCCAACCCCACGAGGCCCTTTACAGTTTGCCGGGTCCGTCCTCCCCGGCAGCACATCTGATCCTGTGCAAAGCACATCGGGGGGCACAACTCTCGGGAGATTCCTCTGCCCGGGAGGCTCCATGGTTCTTCTGAGTTGTAGTAACCTGGGTTCTGCTTTCTCTTCCCGTCATTCATTTGTTCTTCATCCGTAAAACTGGTTGTGTTTCGGGGAGGCCTGGGGACGTCTGGCCCCCTCGGTGGTGTCTGAACTCCTCGTCCGGTAATTCTGAACTCCCCAGACACGTGTGCACCTCGCCCTTGGGGGCTGCAGGGACAGGCCCCTCCTCCAGACGTTTGCCTGGATGGCGGGCCGGGAGGGCTCCGGAGCGTGCCCGTGGTTGTCGCCATTGAGTGGCATTTGTCAAACACCTGCACGTGCCCGACCCTGGGCGGCTCTCGGGCTCAGGGTTGGCTCCGCACGGGGTCCCCGGCCCTCCTGTAGTACCAGGGAACCCCGCAGGGCAGGGTCTACGGTTTCTAGGGCTCTGCTCCCAAACCAGCACCTGGGGTGCAACACGGTCTTCCTGCAGCTGGAGCGTGTGGGAGTCGTCGGCCCCATAAACACAGGTGGTAAATGCTACTAGAATGTTCACAGGCTCCTGGAATGGCTCTCAGGAATGCAGAGTGAAAGCCACCCTCTCTGCCTTTCTTGTCCGCTCACCCTGCCTCATCCCCAGGACGGTCCCCCCACTACACCGCCCACTGGTCCCAGGTACTTCCCCCCCACCCCCAGTCTTGCCTGTGCAGTTTGCTCTGCCCTGAATACCGTCTCCTGTGCTTGTCAAATCCACATCCCGGACTTCGGAGCTCAGTCTGGATGTCACCGGCCTCTGCATCCTCCCAAATCACGAAGGAGCTGATGCCCATCACAGTTGGATCACCGACACGGGTCGGAAACTCTCGCCTGCTCCAGGACCCGCCTGGAGCCTGGCCATCGGCCTCCCCGTCCCCAGCGTGGGGTACCTGGGTCCCCTCCCCCGCCCCGTACCAGGACAGAGGTGCCCGTGAGAGCCTGGCATTGCTCCTGGATCGTGGATCAGGATGGGGTCATCTGCAGCCTCTGCAGGCGCCGGGCCCCAGCCCTTCCCAACAGCACAGAGCCCCTGCCAGCTTATAGGGATTGAGAAGGAAGGTGCTGCGGGCCCTGTGGGTGGGAGGGAGGCACAGGCCTCCGTGCACATTGACTGGGAGCCTCCGTTCCACCCCGCCTGCCCAGCAAAGTCACAGGGCAGCAGTCCCCGCACCCGGCCAGGGGCGGGCAGGAGAGTCTCACACATCTGGGCCCTACTCGGTGTCTCTGTCTTGGGGGTCCCTGATCATCACTGAACAACCACATGGACCCATGGAGTTTCCCCTGGTGCCAGGAGGAGGGCCACACAGGCTGCATGGGGAGAAGGGGGAACAGCAGTTCTGGCGTTTCCTCAAGCTGCTCCCCTTTGTCTGGTGGTCCACTTGGACTTCTGATCTTCTTCTAGATCTAATGTGTTTTCTTAGATTTCCCCCCTCATTAGATTAGACACAAGCCTTTATGAGCACTAGACTTCTCTCCTGACCCCATTTCTTCCTTAAAAAGGGTGTGTGGGGCTGGGACTTAGCCCCAAGACCCCACTGATCTTTTGAGGGCCTTATAGCTAAGACGTGAGTGCCCAAACAATCCACACTGAGCAGCCTCTAAAACACTAGGCTGGGTGTCCTCGGCCTTGGGGACCCAGGGTAGGAGGGTGCCGTGAGGGCTGCACCGGCCCTCCCTGACCGTGGGATGGACACACGACGTAACCCCCTCTGAGTTTCTGCATCTGCAAAATGGAATGGACGGAGGCCTCTGCTCACACGATGGCCAGGGGGGCAACAGCGAGAAAACAGAGCAGGCGGCCCAGCACCCACCAGGAGTGGGCCCTGAATTTCGGCTGGGTCCTGCCAATGACGGATCCTCGTGGGTGGCCTGACGCTTCGGCCTCGCCAAAATAAGTCCCTGATTAAAACCTCTTGTGTGACTCAGGTAATCTCAGCCTGTTTGGTTTTCTGTTGTGTGAACTTAGTTGTTTAGTTGTTTTCTTCCCCTGCTGGGTTTCCTCGACATGAAAACCCATCTTTTTTACAGTGTAAGCGCCTGTAGGGGACGAGCTCACGATGGGCGCCCCGATGAGCCACAGGCATCCAGGCTTCTGTTCTGGGTTTGTTTCTTACAAATCCGTGGTACTGCTTGTGAATGGGTCTCTTTCCCCAGGGCTTAGGGATGTTTTATCTGAAGTTCAGGGGCCTGGACGTGGCCTCGGGCTCACCAGGCCCTCACCCAGGCCCCCAGAGCCCCTGCTGGAGGGGCTGCTCCTGTCGCAGGAGGTTCTCGCCTTGGGCAGCCGTCCTGGTCCTGGTCCTGCTGCCCCTGGGAAGGGCTCTCTGGGGCCCCGCTGACTTCTGTCCCAGCCTGGCTTTGGGCCCCGGAACAAGCAAGAGCTTGTTGGGCACTTGTTTATTCCCAGGTGCCCCGGTGGCTAGGTGCTGAGCTGTGCCCAAGACTCGGGGTGTCACCATCCTCGTCATCCTCCCTGTCCCCTCCCTGTGCTCTGACGGGCCCCTGGGCTGCGGCAGACCCCCCCCCCCCAGCGTGGAGCCCTTCTTTGTGGGGTCCCCCCCCCTCCCGCGCTGGGCTGCACGTCTCTGCTCAGTGTGAGGTGACCTGCACCGGGGGTGTCTCATGTCTTCGCAAAATGCTTCAAGGTCAGGTTCTTTTTTTTTTTTTTTTTTAAAGATTTTATTTATTTATTTGACAGAGAGAGATCACAAGCAGGCAGAGAGGCAGGCAGAGAGAGAGGGGGAAGCAGGTTCCCCGCTGAGCAGAGAGCCCGATGCGGGGCTCGATCCCAGGACCCTGAGATCATGACCTGAGCCGAAGGCAGAGGTTTTAACCCACTGAGCCACCCAGGTGCCCCCAAGATCAGGTTCTTAAACCACGGCAGGCTGAACCATGGAGCGTTTCCTGTACCGTATCTTACTTAATTCTGACCGAAACCTCACACCAGACACGAGAGGTTATTCCCATTTGAAAGATAATAGAGCCTGAGGCCCACGGAGGGAAAGGGCCGCAGAGCTGGTGACGTGTGGTGGAACTGGGACCGGGGTCTTGTGGCTCCTGATGGGGCTTTTCCGCACCCACCGTCCACCTCTCACAGGAGGGAGCTGAGGCTGGCCTTGCCTCGGGCCCTGTGCCCGCTCCATGCCATTTCTCTGTCTTGCCCCCTTGGCCCCTTCGCCTTCCCTGGACCTCACCACTGTTGGAGAAAGGATAGTGCTTTTTTACTCCATCTGCAGAAAAAGTCCTGATTCCTTCTTTAGAAAATCCTTGCATGGGCATCGGGAAGGCACCCCCTCCCCCAGCATCCCTCTCCCCCGCTCGCTTGAGAAGGGACCCCACAGTCAGAGGGTGGAGGCGCCCCTTCTGCAGGCCCCTCTCTTATCTGCATTCACCTGAGAACTTAACACAACCCAGATTTCTAGGAAAAGCAGGAAAACGTGAGTTGTCATTGGGCATTTCCAGGTGGACGTGTGTTTGGTGTTGTGCGATAATGTATTTGCATTTGGATATTTAGATAAAATATTGTGCTTTCCTCCAAATGCGTGGCCATCTGTGGGGACAGCTTTCCTGCTCCCCTGGCTGCTGGTGTTCTCCCAGCGCGGGTGTCTGTCTGGGCTGCCGCTCAGAGAGCAGACCCAGGGCGGTGCCACACCTTGTGCCCACAGGCCCCGGACTGACTCCCGGCCATCCCTGCTCCTCTTGATTCTCCCGGGGGACCGTGTGCACCCACGGTCCCCCCTGTCCTGTCCTAGAGGCCAAGATGCCTGCCCAGCCCTCATTGGGTGGTGCCTGCTCCTGGCCTGGTGCTGGGGCGCAGGCCCTCCTTCTGCAGTGAGGGCCCCTGGTCCGCCCAGCTGGCGGGTCCAAGCCATCCCCCGCCCCCCAGCCTCTGGTGGAGGTCCAGGCATCGCATGGACATTGGTTGACTAGATAAGTGAGTGTCCCCTGTTCTGTCCTCTCTCCCTCCCTCTGCCCTAGTTCTGTGCATCAGGCTAGAACTGACCCAGAGGAGTAGGCACCCCTGCCCTCTTCAGGCAACTAAAAAGCAGCAAACGCCTGGATGGGGACCAGAGCGTACCAGCTGGGGGCGGGGCCCGTTTTACCGGGTGCTCTAACTGCCCCCAGGGGATGCCCCTGCTCACAGGTGCTGAGGTCGAGCCCCTGCCCAGACCCTGGGCTCCCTCTGCCCGCCAGGCATTTTTGGTCTCCGGCCAATGCCCTCCCCAGACCTGATGTGATGCTCCAGGGACCCTGAAGGACTTTTTTATTCAGTTTTCCTCCCCACTTGGTCCTGCTCCCCTCATAGGACACCCTGCTAGGGGGCTGGATACCTGGTGGGTCAAAGCTGGGGTCAGTTGGTGGCCTCCATCCAGGCCCCGCCTCCACCCCCCCATCCCTGAGCTCTCATGGTGAGATGTCCACCAGTGTGAGGGCCCACTGCCCTTTAGATGGACGGGTGCCCAGGGGGCCTCCCTGCTGTGCTGCCCCTGCCCTTGGGGACCTAGGGAGAGGGTCTCCATTTCCATGAGGCCTTTGTCGCCTCGGTGAGGGTAGACAGAGACCCTATTAGGACCGACCATCCCTTCCCAGAGCCCCTGGGGAAAGCACCCACAAGAGATGTCCGTACCAAGGCGTGTTGGGACAGGAGCAGCCACTGTGTCCTGCCACAGCACTTTTCACTTTTTTTCAGTTACTCTCCCTGCTCTTGTTTCCCTGCGTGAGTATCTGTTTTCACTCTGTGGCTGCATTTACGTCTGGCGTCCAGAAAGCGCTGGGTACGGGACACTGCTGACAGGGGTGAGGTCCAGAGCCGAGGTCCCCCCGCCTTCACACGTGCCTGGCTGGCGGGTCCAAGCCACCCCCCCACCCCCCATCCAGAGGCCTCAAGGCACTTCTACATCCAGCACCGTACCTCAGCCAGGGGTGGTCACAGATGCTCTTTGTGCAGCCCGGGCACCATGCTCTGCTCGGCACTTGGCAAAGGCGGGTGCGGGCGCAGGGGTGGGGCGGGCCTCGGCTCCCCGAGTCCCTGCTGGCTGCGGGACCCTGTGAGCACCGCCCCCCCGCCCCGACAGAGTCTTGCCCTGGGACCCTGACGCTGCCCCATGGCACGTGTGGTTTTGGTGAGACAAGACCCGGGCTCCGGACTGGCCAGGCCTGGTGGTGTAATCCCCAAGGTGGGACATCGTGACGATGAATCTGGAATTCTCTGGCTGAATTTCCACGAAGGACAGAGATGAGATGAATGAATAAAGGGTTTACCTCGAAATGCTCTGGCGTAAGCTTTCTGGAAAAGAAAACCCGGGATTTAGATGTGGACATGGCAGCCAGCCCTGGGTGAGGTCTGGCCGTGCGCGGATGGACCCAGAGGGCGGGCACCACCCTCCCCGTGTGCAGATGACGAAACTGAGGCCGTCCCACTCGCAGCTGGCCCTGCGGCTCCTCACAGGTGGTGACCCAGCCTCCTGGACATCCCCAGAGAACCCAGGCTCCTCCTCGGGCTCGATATGTTTCGGGGAGCCTTGGCCCCGGGGGAGCTTGGGGTTGCAGGATTGGGACCGCGAGGATCCCCTCGGAGGAGGGGGCTCAGCCGGCCTTTCCCTGGAAAATACAGGCCGTTCGTCATATCGCTGAGGTCAGCGAGCGGCTCCAACGATAAACTCCGCATGTGTGATCCTCCAAGAAAAGAAGAGGGTGCCGCCGGAGCTGCCCGCTCGCGCCAGCCCCGTTAGTACCCAGAGGGCCCGGCCCGGGGCAGAGCCGGGACCGCGCGGGAGCCGCCGGAGAGAGGACGTGTGCGGGTGTCGGAAGGCGCGCGGAGACGGTAACGACAATGTTTTGTTATCTTTATGCTGTTTTCCTTGCACGCTGGTTAAAACGTGGGCCCAGAGTGTCTGTGACAGACCTAACAAGTGCCTTCTAATCAGGCCGGGATGTTTCTGTCAGGCACAAGAAAATGCTTGGCTCGAACAAAGATGCGCTCCCCCCCCAAGAAACACATTTGTTTAAAGATTGGCCTGTCAATTTGTGAATCAACATTTCGGCTTTTTGCTCCGACACCGTGCTTGTGCCGTTCTTCCCGAAGAAGGGGGATAATACAAAGCTGCTATTTGTCGTTGGAAGGAAGTAAACTTCATCAGGTCGACTTAGATGTGTGTTTCAAATGTCACTCAGTGCTGCTTTCTTGTAATGAAACGCCGCATACAGATTTCTTCCCGAGGCTCAGGGGGATTAGACCCAGTAAGAGAAGAATTCAGTCTTCCTCACTGTGGCGCATCAGAGTGAGAAGTTTAAAATCCACAATTTATTCAAATATTGATATTTCTACTTGTCAGAAGAGAGGGGCCTTGAAATTTCCACTGAGCACTGTTGTCAGAAGAATTGCAAGAAATGTGTCAGATAATTCATAAACGGAGTTCACTGCTGTGAAATCAGTTGGGAACAGGGAAAAAATATATTCTTGTCGATGTAGAATAGGGGCAATATAATAGAAAATAGCACTCACTTTTCCATCATGTCAGGCAAATGCTCAATTTGGGCCAGGTATTTTTTTAAACAGCCCGCTGCTTGCCGAGAAGCCTAGAATGCATGAAAAATGTTTTGAGTTCTGCTTTGTAGACCAGAGACGTGTTTGTTGTTGTTCCCCTCGGAGACCTCTCGTTCCCGGCCTGCCGGAGCCAATGGCGCGCGGCTGCCCGGGCCTGGCGCGCAGGCGGCTCTGCATATGGTTTGCATTAAGGCCCTCAGAAGCCGTGAAGAGCGAGGGGGAATGATGCACAAGGGGCCAGGGTGCATTCCAAACTGTTGATAGCGGGGAGAGGAGCTTCCGAGGCGCTCTCAGGGTCCCCGAGCCCCTCCCCAGGGTCGGGCCGTGTGTGTCGCTCCGCCTGGAGCCGCCGCGTGGAGGGGGAGTTCCGTGGGCAGGCAGAGGCGGCATAGTTCGAATTCTTGGTGCGCGACCCACTCCCCGCCCCCACCCCGCCCCCCTGCGTGCTTTGTGCTGGGCTCTCCGAGCCTCCCGCCGCCCCGCGGGGACACCCCTTCACCTAGTGAAGGTGCAGGCCCGGGCCTTGCGCGTGGACACGCGGGCCGAGACCACGTGGGCGGGAGCCCGGGGGCAGCGGTGGGCACGTGCGCTCCGTGAGGCCCGGTTGGAACTCCTGGGCCAACCGTGCTTCTTTCTTTGTTTGCGAGGCTCCCTGGAGACCCCCAGAGCTGTCCCCCCGGGGTGTCCGGCGTCCCTCTGGGCCTGGGCTGCTCGCCCGTGCGTTTTGCTGTAGGAGCCGGGGGTCGCCGTGTCCCCAGATCCACCGCGGAAGCCACCTCCCGCCACCTTCCCTGCCAGATTTTGGCCTTCTGGCTTCTGAACAGCAGGTCTGCCCACCGTCCGCCCCTGCTCTAGTGCGAGGCCTGCCGGCCACCCTGTCCCCCTCTCTGCCCCCCGCCCCCACCCGGGGAGATGCTGGGGAGGTGGAGGCCCTGTCCTGGAGGCTCGGCCGCTGCTACTCCCCCAGCTGGGGCTCCTGGGTGGGCACAGAGGTTTAGGAGTGGGATGTGGCTGGATCCCGAGAGGGCGGATGGGGCCACACAGGAGCGGCAGCAACTCCCAGGACAGGGTCCAGGGAGAAAGGGTCGGTGGGGTGGGCTGAGGACAGTCCTCGAAGCCAGCTCTGTAATAGCAGAGGATTTTTTGGTTCTCCTTGGCTGGCTGTGGTCCCAGGAAGGACCATAGGTGTGTCCCTTTGACCTCACCCTGAGTTGCAGTCTTGGGGCTTTGCGGGCTGGAGGCCTAGGTGCCACGTGGCTGTGGTCATGGCTGCGTTTGGTGTGGGGGTGGACAGGCTTTGCCCTGCTCCTGGGGGGGGGGAAATCCCACTTTCCTGGGAGGCAGGTGGGAGTGGCCTAGAAAGCAGGTATTGGGGTCATGGGCGTGGCCTGTGGACGATGCTGCTTGTGCCGGTGCCTCGGGCTCTGGTACTGGGTCGCGGGTCTCTGAGCCGAGCTCCGTGTGGTGACCCTTCTCTCTGTCAGCGGCCTTGGCCTTGCTGCCCCTGTGCCTGACAGGCTCGGCCGTGAGGAGTTGCAACAGTAAGAAGAGAGTTGGGAACCCCCACGTTAACTCTGTGACCACACAGTGGCTGGTGGTGTGGACCCAACTGAGTGGGGAGCCTGGGTCGAGAATTCTCTCAGGGCCGTGTCTCAGTGTCGACCAGAGCATGAAGTCCCATTCTTGGGCTGTCTTTGTCACTTTATTTTATTTTTTTAAAAATATTTTACTTATTAACTTATTTGGGCGAGAGAGAGCACGTGCGTGTGCATGGATGTGTGTGAGTTTGAGCAGGGGGAGGGGCAGAGAGAGCCTCTCAGGAAGGCTCCATCTCACGACCCCGAGATCATGACCTGGGCAGAGCTCAAGAGCTGGACACCCAACCGACTGAGCTACCCAGATGCCACTCTTTGTCCCTTTATTGTTATTTTTACTATTTATTTTTAAAAGATTTTGTTGACTTATTTGTCAGAGAGAGCACAAGAAGAGGGAGCAGCCTTCTCCCCTGCTGAGCAGAGAGCCCGATGCGGGGCTCTGTCCCAGGACCCTGGGATCGTGACCTGAGCTGAAGGCAGAGGCTTAACTGGCCGAGCCACCCAGGCGCCCCTCTTTGTCACTTTAATCGTGTCCCTGCGGGTAGAGGGGAGGTAGGAGATGCGGGAGAGCAGGGGGAGCCAGTGGCGAACCCATCAGCTTTGAAGTGAAAAATAGGTACTTGAGTGGAGGTATAAAAATATTTTTGTTGGGATTTGACATGTATCTGCCAAATTGGTGGTAGGGGCGGCTCTCTGGACCCTTCCAGTTGGGATTCAGGGGTTGTGAATGTAGTTATTTCTGATTTGGATTATGAACGTATGAACATAGGTGTGCACAGTTTGTATGTGTGTGTGTGATTTTACTTTAACTTTTTCCTGTAAAGTACATGGCGGGGGTGGCCGGGCAGGGGGTGGGCTGTCTCTTTTGTTAGGAGTCCTGGGTGCTGTTAATTCTTGCAGGCCCCGTCCTGCCTAGGGGACCTAGGTGTTTACACAGTCGGTGCTTAAGGAAACTTGTCAAGTGACCCCTTCACAGGGGCACCCGGGCCTCACTGGGCCAGCCGTGCTCGGGGGTCTCTGCCCCGCGGCCCCCGGCCCCGGGCGGGCTCGTTAGCGTGGCGGGCTGAAGGCCTCCCCGCCTGCCCGCGGCCTCCACCCTGCCCGCGGCGGCCGGCCTCCTCTCCACGCTCGCTCACTCTTCTGTCTGCTGGGTGTCGGCGGATCTGTCATCGGGGCCGTGTGGAGCCCTGACAGTGAGGAGGTAAACGCTCCCTGCCTGAATCCCCCATTAACTTTGTGAGGCGTATTGATTTCTTGTAAAAATAATGATATTGACAGGCCTTCCAGGAGTAATTGTTTCCAGAGCGCGGGGGTCAGTGTGGTGAGGGAAGGTTGGGAGCTGGGCCCTCAGAGGGGGAGAGGCCTAGGGTGGGCGCCGCCATTCTGGGGGACCCCTGCAAAGACTTGGGCTGCCATTGGACACCTGGGTCCCCGGCAGCCAGTGATGTGTGTGGCAGACCCGCAGCCAGCACAGGGGGGCGCACAGGCTTGGCTGGGGTGGGGGCGGGTGTCCAGCTCGGGCCGCTGGATTCCAGAGTCTGTCAGAGTTGCTCCCGGGCTGACTGGTAAGGCTTGGCCACTGTCCGGGCCAGGGGAGTGAGAGGCCCGGGCCTCTACTCAGAGCCAGGTGACCGTCCGTGTGCCCCGCCCAATGGCTTCTCTTTCCAGGGAAGGTCACCTCCTTGTCTGAGGGCACAGGGGACGTGGAGAGGAGGTGGCCCCTCTTGGGCCAGCAGGGCTGGTCGGAGTTTCCCAGGGAGGGCATGATCACCTGATAAGCTGGTCAGTGGCGTCTTGGGGATTGAGGGTGCTGGGAGTGAGCCACTGGTCTGGAAGGTGAGAGGCTGGGGATCTCCCCTGGACCCGGGATGGTCTTGCTGGCAGGACAGACCACAGCAGCGAGCTGGTCCCCAGACGTCTAGCCGCGCCCCTCTGGGGCGTCTGTGTGGAGGTGCACAGCCTTGCAGGCAGTGGCTTTTTCCAGTCCTGGGGAGGCGCGTGGACGAGAGAGCCGCCCTTGCCGGCGGAGTACCCCCCACCCATCTTTTTCCCAGTCCTGGGTGCCAGCAAAGGGGCAGAGAGCACTTGGATTCAGAGAGAAAACCTCGGCGGGCAGGGCTGACCCTCAGAGTGGGCACATCACGTCCGCATTTTAGACTCCGATTACATGAAAAACATACGTTAGGTGTATCTTTAAGAAACAGAAGTTACTTAAAGAGGCAGTCCCTTGCCTGTAGAGTTGGCCCGCACTTGGCTGGTGCGTCCTAGTATTGATCACCCGGGAGTGCTTTGTTCCACGAGGACGGTGGCCCTGGGCCGCTCGGTGTGTGTCCCAGAAGGCGCAGCGTGGGCGGGACGTGGGGGTGGAGGGGCTCCCGCGGCCACCCCCGCGTGCTCGGAGCTAGCCGGTGTCCACGGTGTCTCCTCTCCGTTTTCTCCCCAAACGAGGGAAATCGGATCAACAGTCCTAACGAACTGCAGCAATGGGTTATCAATTAGCCCGGCCAGTGGCAGTGGGCTTGCCAATACCGGCTTTGTTTGAGTTTTCTTGGAGGAGTTGGTTTGTGTCACTCACAAGAGCTGCCTGTTCAGGTACGGCCCCTCTTGTCCGGCCGAGTCCCTCCCAGCGCTGTTTAGAACGAGATTTGTGTTCGCCCTAATCCAATAACCATTGCCCAGGACGGCCCATGTAGCTCTGTTGGGAAATGGTGTCCAGGCTTGTAGCAACATCTAATGGGTATTTAGGTGCAAACTAGCTGTGAAGTGTTAAATATTTACATGTGGAATGCCAATAGTAATTGTCCACTTTATCTGAGCTAGCCTAGGGAAATGTCTTATTTGTTTCCATGTTACTTCAATAAACAGAAAGCTGGAAAATCCTCCCGCTATTTCTTGGGGGCTTAGAATTAATAAAGCCAGGCGGTATAAAATATGTGCTTTGGGTTTTTGAATGATCACTTCTGTACCAGGTCATATAATATGGCTTTAACTCCATGTGGCCTGTCTATTAAGCAAGACAGGATGAGCCTCACAAATAATAAAAAATATTTATGCTTTTCTTAGTGATACTAACAAGGTAACATATCAGAGGAGAAATGGCAGGAGAAGAATAAGGTAACTGTGTCTTATGAATTCACGGCTCAGTGGGGTCCCGGCCGGCTCCCATAAACACCCTAGGATTCTCTGCTCGGTCCCGCTATTATTCCACAGACTGTATTTTTTGCTTTTTGTTTGTGAAATCCGAAGTGTCATAAATGTCTCCGTCTCATCTATATTTGATAGTTAATATTAGTCTCAACCAGGAAAGTGCACTTTACATGTGACAACATACGATTACCTGGGAATGTTATTGCAAAGGAAAAAATCAATACCAATTTATAATTCACGATCGCAGTCTATCAGTTTTTATGGCTCTCTATCCAGTCTCATTAATTTTTTATTATGATTGACTGAAACTGAAAGATTTTTAACATGTTTCGCTGTTATTTATTCAACCTTAATAATTAAATAAACCTTAATTGGCTGTATTTCGAGGCATCTTGGCGCTGCGGCCAGGAAGGGTTGAGGTGACCATTCATTATTAATTGGAGAGCACCTCACGTTTTCTTCTGAGGCAGTGCAGGGAGGGGACCCACCGCGTGCCATCACCGGAGTGAGCAAAATAGATTTTGTCGTCACCTAATCAAATTCTGTTGAGGAGGAGACCATTCGTTTTAATTCAAAATATAAATTATCGATAACACGGAGAGCAACGGGATAAAGTGTGCTCGGAGTGGTGTGAGTCGGTGCCGGGTACCTGGGTGAAACTTTGATCAGCTGCTAATATCTTGATTAATGAGGCCAAGGGCCCCGTGGCGTGGCGGGCCGCAAACGGGGACGCCCTCACCCAGCGTCTCCCGATTGGTGGTTCGCGGGTCCCTTTGAAAGGTGATTGACAGATGGAAAATTGCACTTTCAAATTTCATCCGTATTCATTTCAGTTGTTCTGCAGTGTGTCAACGGCGTCCCCCTCGCTGGCGGGCCACGGCTGTATACATTAGCCGTTTCCACAGTGAGAAAAGAAGGAAGACAATCCCGTATTTGAGCACTCTGAAGGAAAATCAATCATGTCATAAGTGAGAAGTATGGATAAGTTTGAACTGTGGCAACTTTCATCATTTCATTTCTGGCCGCGCTGGTGGGTTTCCAAGCGCACGGGCTACGCGGAAGCAACCCCAGCTGGAGGGAGAGAAGACCGCGTGTAATAGAGTTGGGCCAGAGGGAAATTTTTTTCCCCGGTGTTTGTCAAGGAAGTTTCTCGTGGTATTGCACAGAAGGAACATCCAACTCTAAGATTATAGACACTGGACATTTTGACAGAATGGAAAAAAAGCTGCTATTGACTGTGACGTGGATATCCCAACCCTTCTCCATCAATCGCGTGCCAGCCTGACGTTTTTTCAGATTTTTGTTTTCACTGGACTCTGCTTGTGGGAGCAGGGGGAGCGGGGGCGTGTGAGTCCTTTGGAGGAAGGAGCCGGAGGAGGAGGCCGCCTTGGGGCTCCTGGGGCCGTCCTGTCCTCCCCAGGCCAGGAGGAGGCGCACCTGCACCCCTGGGGCGGGCGCAGTGGGGGTGGGAGCCCGCGTGGGGCACCGTGGGTGGGGGCGCAGGCCTGGAGGAGCCGTGGGGGCCC
Organism: Procyon lotor; assembly: GCA_028646535.1. Lineage (NCBI taxonomy): Eukaryota > Metazoa > Chordata > Mammalia > Carnivora > Procyonidae > Procyon > Procyon lotor. The sequence goes on along the minus strand of CM053617.1, from coordinate 68,444,485 downwards.
CCGCGGGCTCCGCAGCCAGTACTGAGCAGGGGTGCCGGTGTGCCCTGGAAATGCTCCGAAAACCGGGGGAGACGGGCGTGTTGCAATTTCTCAATCTCGTTCTTAATATCATTGAAAGAGAGCTCTTCTTGGCAGTAATAAATTTAACACAAAAATCAAATACAAAACAAATTTATTCTTCCAGAGCTGATGCCCAGTCATTTCTTTCTTGTCTTGCATTAAGCTTTAAAATCAACTGTCACTCCCTATCGATTGCATCTGAATTGTTATCTATATTTCTCAAAAGCGCTCTTGACAGTTAATACAGTGTAAATTATAATCTGGGGAAATGCTGCATACGTTCACCGGCAAATTGCTTAGATTCTGAGTAAAGCTGCTTTTATTCGCCATTCTTTTCTTGTGGCCGTCTATTTTAGCAAGGACCATTCAGGCCAAATTATTCTAAATTTACACTCGGCTAGTATGTAAATCATATTGTGGAAATCACTTTTGGAATCACTCTCGAATGTGGAGCAATGTTGGAGTGTCTGAGCGCCGCATTAATGAGACAAATACCACCTCGGGGGCCCGGCCCGCGGGGGTGGTGGCGGGGCTCCTGCAGCGTCTGAAGGCCACTCGCCACACGGGGTGCGAACAAGCCCAGTTCTCTGGGTCTGGGGGCCTCCTGGGGTCTCAGGCCAGTGCCCTGTTCTCCCTGCGCTGCGTGGTCTCCAGGGGCGGCGGTGTGGCCGGGGCCCCCCCTCCTCCAGGGATGGCGCACGGGGGCCTCCACCGTCCTCAAGGCCCCCCCGCCCCTTCTTCCTCATGGGAGCGGGAGGCCAGGTCAGGAGTAGCCCCCCGAGGAAGGCAGCCCACTCCCCGGACCGGACTGGCCGGCGAGCGGGGAGCACGAGGCACCGCCGATGCCATTAGAAATTCTCCAGTGGCCACGTTAACAGAGTAGAAACAAGGGAAGTCATTTTTATATTTTTTAATGTAACTCAGTGGATCCAAAGGAGCATATTTCGTTATGTCATCAATATAAGAAAGGACTGAACTGTTCTGAATTTCTCTTCGTTGCTGAGTTTGGAAATCCGGCATGCCCGGGATGCACACATGTCCCCCAGGACCAGCCCCATATCTCATGGTCCGCTACCACGCGGGGCTGTGACTTCCACCCCGGATGGCACGCTCTGGGCTCCCACGGTGGCCTTCTGGGTGTCACCAAGGCCCATGACAGAGCTACTGGCCTCTCCCCAGGCTCCAGGCCCCAGGCCCCAAAGGACTGAAGTACAAGGGCAGGAAGAGCTGACGGTGGGGCCCCTGAGGTCTCAGGGGTTGTCCTGGAGGGCGCGGTCCTGCAGGGCACGACTTCACCCCTGCAAGGCCCCCGCGTGCTCCTCCCGGCTCACTCACCTGGTGGTGGGACCCTCGTCGTACGGATGGGTTTGGTTTTTCTTCAGAAATATTTCGTTGTTTCTGTTCCCTGAGTAGGCTGTTCCCTGCTCGGGGAAAATGTGATCGTACAGGGAGTTAGGGAAGGAGTTACTTCTGTGCCTTCAGGAACAGCTCATTACACATTCATGTCTTCATGCAGGAAGTAGTTATTGAAGACCTATTAGTTTGAGGGAAGGTGGTAAAATGCTGCTCCTGCCCTAAATGATGGATAGATGGGTGTAGAGACGGATCTGTCTTTACACCTACACGGGGACGGGCGGGGTGGGCATAAGTACGTAGACAGTTTCTAGAGCTACAGTTAAAGCACAAAATACATCTATTATGTCTGCATGCGGACAGCTCGCTCTCCACCTGCCCGTCCATCCACCTCCGTATCTACAGCCCTCCTCATCCCGGCCGCGTCTGCAGGCCTCGGAGTGTGGCTGTGGGCCGGAAGCACCAAGCGGCCCGCCTGCTGGGCTGGGGCAGGGCACAGGCCCGGGGCTCTGGGCACCCGGACTGCGAGGGTGGGGCCGGCACACCGTCCGTCAGAGAGGAGCTGGGGAGGGGCGTGAGTTCAGGGTGGGGACAGCTGACGGCCTGACTCCCTTCCATGGACTGTCACCCTCAGTAACTATAGGAGGCTCGTGTCCTGGCCCTGAGGCATGGGGTCCCTTCCTCCAGCAGTAATGGTGACGCCGCCGTGTGCAGGACTTGGGGGGGCAGACAGAGCAGAGGGAGGGAGGCTGGGGCCTCGCTGGCTGCTCGCCTCACTGCTTCTGCCTCTCTCTCTCTCACTTTAGGATTCAACTTGAGCTCAGGGTCCCCTCCCAGCAACAAGATGCTGTGGTCCCTAGGATGTCCTCCATGGCAACCGAGCTTCCACTGAACTCTGTCCCTGGGGTCCCCCTGCCAACCATGGTCTCCCCATGATGGCAGAAGGTGCCTCTCAGAGCCCACACAAAGGTACGGACTTGACTGTCACCAGACATCACGTCCCCTAGGTCCCCTTCCTTTCCCTGACTCTGCGGGTCTTTACCCCTCTGAGGAGCCATTGGGAAGCAGCCCAACAAACACTTCGAAAACCAGCCACCGGAATCTCTGGAGTGCACTTCTTCGTAGAGTAGGTTCCACACTTGACAATTGGACATTGTTTCATGGGATTGAGCCCAAACCGTGTGAGGGTGGGATGCTGTCTTTGTAATGTCTTTATTCACAGAGCTTAGCCCGGAGCACACGTTTACGGAATGGTAGATGGATACATGAGCGAAAAGAATGGAGTAGAATAACCCCAGCGACCAGAGACCAGCAGTCTGCTCACCCCTCCCAAGGGGTCTCTGCGTGGGGGGCCCGGGCACCTCGCGCCTTCCACACACCTCTTGCGTTCAAAAATAACGACCTCGGAAACTGACCTTACGGCTTTGGTATTGCCTTTGCCTCCAATGCTAAGTCGGACCACCTGTGATTGCCAGCGCGTGGTCATTTTCAGACTGTGACTATGCTGGCAGGCTTCCGGGGGTGGGGGCTGCCATCTGAGCCCAGAAAGACTCCCCGTCTTTCCTGTCGCTCGTGCTGCTTCTGTGACTCGGGACACGTTTCTCGGCCCGTGTCCTGGAAGACAGCGGTGATGAGTTCCTGGAGGATGACCTGGGCGCTTCCGTCCTCCCGAGGTCCCTGTGAGCCCCTCTCTCTTAGATGCGGCCCGCGTGCAGGGCAGGGGCGGCTGGCCAGGAGGGAAATCTCCGGCCCCTCCCGGCCTCCCCCCGTCCTGGCGTCTCTTTCTTCTTGCTTCTCGCCGTGCACAAGTCCTGTGTGCCTTGTTTGGTTTTAATGTGCTCCTGACCCAGGGTCCCCGGTTACGGGAGTTCTTGTCATACAGTTAGTTACACTCTCATAAAGACTCCCACAAAAATGCCGTAACAAGCAAGGAGTCATTGCTCAATACTCTAAGTGTGTCACCAGGTAAGACTTGACCAGGGCAGACAGAGTAAAGGCAGTTATTGAAAACTACGCAACAGCGGGTCCCCACGTCGGGCTGTCTGCTCCAGGACCCGCGGCTCTGGGTTCCAGGACGAGCGTCCTGTTGGCCGTTCCCCATGGTGATAAACGGCCCCTCGCAGACGTGGCTCCCCACGGAGGGCACCGTGGTTCGGGGGTCCGCACGGCCACGTGAGGGAGGGCTGCGTGCCTGGCCCCCCACATCCCACCGGCTTGGTACCCACAACCCCGTGAGTCTTCTTTAACGTGCTGGTGGTTCCCCCGAGCTGGCATCCTTGGGGTCGGCTTGACCATTTAACTGTGAATCTGAAGAAAGCACAGGAGGTAAAACCATAGTTAAAAAAAAAAAAAAAAATTTTTTTTCTGGAAACTCTTGATGTGTCCCCAGCGAACTCGTTGCAGGGGGCCGCTTGCTGGCGTCCCGATGTAGGGGAGGGGGTGTGACACCAGGGGAGGCGAGCCGAATGTCCCCCAAACTTCACAGCGAAGTTAACAGGTTGCTCCCTTAGCGGGTCTTGACTCTGGATTCTGTGGGCGGGTGACGCGTTGGGCCTCGAAGGCCTGGCTTTGGCTGAGGGGACGTGGAGTCTGCATTTATCGCGGGGGCGGGTGGGGGAAGGATTTCACAGGTAGGAGGTGAAAAGACAATTTGAGAACATTCGTTAGGTGAGAAGCTGCCTCTTCCACTGGATTGTGATTTTCCATCTGGCCGCGCTGGTTGGGGAGCCGTGTTTGGGCGTGAGCTCTGCTGTCACTCAGGGGTCCCCAACTGTGCCCACCCCAACTCATTAAACCAGAGCAAACTGTACCGAGGGCGCCGCTGTGCGATTTTAATATTTGGTGCATGTGACAGGATCATTTTAGTGATTTGCAGGATTTATCTCCTCTTAAAAGTACTGCCTAAGGCTACTCTAATTGGTAGGAAAGCAAATTCCCTCTTCTCCTCCTGTCAGTCTTTGTTTTATTTACTGAGAACTGCCGAAACCTATTTACACAATAATGAGGATAAATCACCGGGATGCTTTCAACACAAAGAGAAATGTGGCGGGAGTTGAAAGCTGTACAATTAAAACAAAATCCCAGATATTCCTGAGGTGGTGTGTGCAGTTAAGGGGAGCAAAATAAAATTAAGACAAATGGGAAGATCGCAGCCTGGACCAGCTCGGGAAGCTAATCAGGATCAGAATTCTAGAGATATTTTATGATGGGCAATTTCACTTGAAATGGCAATGAAGTAAATGCCTGTGAGTTACCATCAATATTTGTAATAAAAATAAACAATCATGCATTCCTCCAGCCTGCAAATAAACAGGGTAAGTTTAGGCGTCATAATTATGACATTGCCGGAGTGGCGGTAAGTCATGTGAAAATGGCAGCTGTGTGTTAGCAGCCTCTGGCTTGTTCCCAGTGAGGAGGGCCACAGCCACTTGGAGGAGACACTCCAAATGTACTTGACTGTATGACCTGGAAGGACCCACTTATTTAGATGTCAAGAGCATCCTACAATTGAGAACAGTTCTTAGTGGAGGGTGTGCCACAAAGAGGCTTCCCAGCTGGAAGAATGAGGCGCAGACCTTGCCCTTGAACTTGGCCCTCGTGGGTGTTCGGTGAGGCATGATCTCGTTGGCTACCTGGCCCTTGAACTTGGTCCTCGTGGCCGTTGGGCTGGTGTGACCCGCATACCTCCCCAGATCTCCAGGTTTGCATTGGGACCTCCCCGGGCTCTGTCACCCGGACCAGAGGTGGTCACAGGTGTGGCCTCAGTCCCCCTCGGAGGTGGCCATCCTAGGGATGAAGGGAACAAATCACATGAATCAAGGAAATGGCTGAGCGTGGCCATCACGAACAGGGAAACTTGGAGCCACCCAGACTCCGCACACCCTCTGCGGGCTCACAGATGCCAAGTGCAAACACAGGGCGGCCAATCTGGGTGTCTGGGAGATAGAGGAGTTTCTAGAACTCCTCTGAAATGACAAGAGCTGGAGGCCCTTTGTGATCAGTGGGGGGTCCCAGCCTGGCCACGCTTGTACCTCCCTGGGGGCTGGACCGGATGTCTTCAGGGACCTTTCTGGGTCTGACTGTTGCGGTGTCTGTGTGTACATTTGCGGCTTTGTCCCCCAGCCCCGTGCCAACCACTGGCCGTGCCTCTCCCCAGCTGCCCCCCACCTCCCGCCCCTCAACATTGGTGCCCCCCTCGTAGGTTCTGAAAGAGCCTCCTTTTCTGTTGGCATCCTCACAGCTCAGGTGATGGCTGCTCAGTTATCCTGGAAAAAAATAATTCACATAAGCAGATTTTAGCACATTTACCAGGCCTTTTAACTTCATCTGATGCTGTTTGGATGGAAGATGAGAGGAGTATATTTTTACCCCAAGGGAGTTACTTTATGATGACTCTTTCAAGGTGAATATTGGCATTTATTTAGCCTGAGCAGAAAATAAAAAGGAACATATAGAAGCAGGAACATAGAAACACCGGAGTCAGCAAATAGTATTTTATTTTGTTGCTTTGAATTGCTATCCCTCAAACACAGCTAAATCTAAGTTAATTTAAAGTTTCTCTTGAGGAATTCATATCAAATTAAAGTGTTTCTCTGCAGTGGCGACAAGAGCAGGGAACACATCTGAATTTCCTCCAAATTATGGTCTATTTTTACAGTCTCCTAAGATTTGCCTTTGTGGACCTTATTCCACTGTCTTTGAGAGAAAATTAATTTAACTAATGACAGCTCAGACTAAAACATCAATCAAAAGAAGAGAGAAATAACATGGCAATCACTGAAGGGAAGGGTGTGCGAACAGAGGACCGGATTCCTTGTAGGAACTTCTCCCTCATCCTTCCCTTAAATTTTTTCCACGTGGTGCCGATGCCTCCCGCCCCCTCCGTCCAGCAGGTGCGTCCCGCCACACACGGGAGCCGGGAGGATGGCGGGCCTGACTCCCCATCTCGCTCCCGCCTCCAGCTGCGGTCTGGCTGGCCTGGAGGACGGGGAACCCGTGTCTGCCCTCCTGGGTCTCCCTCGCGAGCCACCACTGCCTCCGCAAGGCACTTCGGGAGGGTTTTATTTATTTATGTCCTAACCTAACGGTTGGCGGTTCTGCTAGCCCGCTTGAAATTACCCGACCGTGCTGGGGGCTGGAGGGTGCGGTTCGGGGGAAGGCCCGGGCCCTGTCCTCCCGCCGCAGGGTCCATTGTGAGGCTGGGGACGTGAGGACAACACCTTCCTTATGTTCCCAGCCATCCGACACGCATAATGGGGCTTTGTGGCACTCCGTTGGCATCAAGAAATGCCAGAGGATTGTTGAGAAAATTTAAGACGTTTTCATTGGCAGCCGATCTCGCCGCGTCCGCACCTTATTGATGCCGACTCCGATTTATGAATGATGAAGTGGAGGACATTCGCTATCAGAAGCTCACAATGTAGCTCTTAATAAAAGATTAAACAAGGAGGAGAAGGCAGTGCGGATTTCTGACACACTGCTGATAAGAAGCCCCAATTCAAGGCTGCGAGGAGGCAGGAGCCCGACAGTGACAGATGCTGAGCGGGAGACAGGGAGCACGTGTTGCTCCCGCACTCTGACGCGTAGCCATGTGGAAAATCTGTCTGAGGAACTTTCTACAGACCAGACGCCCAAAAGGTTTCCCCCTTCCTTGGGGCGATCTGTTATCCACGGACGGAAAATGAGCCGACGCGCAGACGTGGCCACGGCCGGGCCGGCGTGGAGGTGCCCCGGCTCCCGGGCGCCGGGAGGAGGCGCGGGCAGCGAGCTGTCAGTTTGAGAAATGAGGAGTGTAAGAGGCTGGGACCAGCTTGGCAGATGTGCCAGAGGAACAGGGAGCATATTGATCAATTAAATATGCAAATACCTCAGCAAGGAAAGACAGAGATGAATAAACTGACAGAAACATCAAACTGCACATTAATGACTCGATGGAGTGCCCATCCCAACAGTTTAGTTTTAAATAAACGCTACTTTCCCAGAGTCAGTTTACAAGGTCCTTAATGACTTGCGGGGTGGGGGTGGGGTGGGGGGTGGTGCCCCTGGGAAGCTCTGGGGCTCTGGAACCCCGGGGCAGGGGGGCTGTCCCTTTGTGGGGGGGGCAGCCCCAGGCCCCCCCCCCCCCCGCCCCCCAGACAAGCAGGAAATTCAGATTTCCCTTGACAATAGCCCATCACCGTCCTATTGTTACCGACTTTCTCAGGTCATTTCTATATCATTTCCTTTCTCAGCCTCCCCGAAGAAAGCCTGATTGTTTGGGGCCAGACTCTGCTGGCCGCCTCCTGCCCACGGGTGAACCCCGTAAACCCGGGGACCCCGGATTAGGTTTCATTCCCGTGCCGCGGCCCTGGCTGGGGCAGGATCTGTACCTTTTGTCCGTGACTTTGACTCTGTGAAAGGCACCTAATTATGACTTAGCTCCTCACACTAATGAAATTATCGTCTTGTTCTCTTGCTTCTGTGCTGTTGTCAAGACTTTGAAACATGATCGTTTAATTACTGACACCTACTGTAGCTCATTTTATGCATGCAGAGCTAGAAAATGCTTGTCTCTGGGAGCCCAACAGGAGCGCTGAGCTCTGCCCTTTTGGCTGCGTGTGTAAAAGTCCTCTTTTCATATGAAAATTTAATACAGCGACGGGTCAGCTTGGGCTCTCTTCTGTTAAGCAGCCCCAGATTTAGTCATTTATAACAGAATTATTTGAAATTCCTCGCCAGGAAAAGGGCAGAAATTGCAGCGTTTGGAGGATGCCGGAACAAAACCCCAACAAAGTTCAATGATATCTGCCCTTGGCCGCCCGAGCGCTTGCGTAGCC
>CM053617.1:68396257-68428757 GCA_028646535.1 Procyon lotor | reverse complement strand
TGCTCATGATCTGAGTTCCCGGAGCCCTGCCGGCGGGTCGGCCGCCTGACCCGCAGCTGTGTCTCCGAGTGTTAGGGCGGCGCCCGGGGCAGGAAGGTGCGCACAGCGCTGTTTTCTCTGTGACGTGAGCAGTTCACGGGGCTCTCTGCTCTCAGGAAGTCACGACTCTGCATCACCAAAAAGAAAGAGGAAAAAAACCACACTGAAGTGGATCTTGCTCATTTTCTCTTGGCGTTCAGGAGCGTGAGCACGAGCACGTGGAGTCACTGGGTTATGGTGCCGTCAGGTCGGGCGGCGGGGGCTGGCCTCCGTGTTCGCCGCCCCTCTCCAGTTTGCATTTTTGGCACATGCGACGCGGCCGTGGGAAAAGAAGTTAGGGAGTGCGGCCTCCTTTTTTTTTTTTTTGAAACAGGATATTCTTCAGTGAACTCATCCTGGTTGCTTTCCTGAATTCTTTTAGCATCTGCCCGAATTAAGGGTGAGGATCTCTAGTTGTTGCCGAGTGAACAATGGACTGTGTGTGTCCTTGCGAATCACTCCGGGAAGGGAAGGGTTCCTGCAACTCACGCACGGGCCTTGCTGGCCCTTGAGCTCTTGGGGGCTGCCGAGGTCGTGGGTGGGGGGCTGTGGATGGAGCCCCTCAACAAGGAAGTGTGCTGGCAGAAGAGCCTGAGAAGGAGGCAGGACGACCCAGCTGGGAGGAAGGGTCCATCTCAAGTTGGTTGGTAGGCAGGGAGCTGTGTCCTGATTGCACAAGGGCGTCCCTGGGCGCCCCAGGGACGCCGCAGCGAGAGGCCCTCTAGTGGGGACAAGTGGCACTGCGCTCCTCTGCCTCTGGCAACAGTGTGGTCCCTCAGGACCCCGCGCTCGCTGTGGACCCCCACCCCAGCAGGGGGGCAGTGAAATGAGGAGGGGGCAGAGGAGCCTTCGGGGGCCTCCTTGTGGACCCTGAGCGAAGCGATGGCAACACGCTGGGCTGCCCACGTGCCAGGGCTTGACGACAGCAGAGGTGACGTGCAGTGTGCTTCAGTAGACACGGGCTTTCTAAGGATGCTCACCTGCTTCGTGGAGCAGATGCCGGCTTTGTGAGGGTGTCCCCTGGCGAAGTTCCACTTGAACAGGACAAGCAGGGCGGCGCTGCCCGGTGGCCACGAAGCCACCGTCGCTTGTGGTTCCGTGGCGGGGTTGGGGGGGGCACTTTCCCAGGCCCACTCGCTCTGCTGTCCCTCCCCTGGCCCGTGCTGTGCCTTCTGTGGGGCCCCTGCTCACACTGGGGTTTGGATAATTCTCTACCTTTTTTTGTAATTGCAGAATCATAAAATATTTTAATTTCAAGGTTAGCAATTTTCTCTTGCATACTTAATTTATAATTAGCTGGTTTATAAACCTGTTCTGCGAATATAATTTTACTGTTGCCAAATGTTCTTCATGAATAATTAAGGGCAAATCCCTATTTATCAAATTATTAATATACCTAATAGCCTTGTTTTCATAAACAATGCACTGGAGTTGGATTTAAAGGAAACCACGTCTCAGGGATCTGGTGTTCTGTTCCCACCGCGGCGGGGACCCGCCGGGGGTGTCCGCACAGAGGGACGCTTGTGCTGTGCTGATGTCACGGCCCTCGGCCTTCTTTCCCCCACAAAGGCCCAGGTATCAGTAGCTGGACAAACACAATGGCCATTCACCAGTGGGACTGGCCTCCTCGGCCTCGTGAACAATGTTGTTATTTGTTCTAGCCATTCACCGGGAGCATTTTTGGAGGAAATGTAACAGATGAAACCATCCTTTCAGCCTTTAAAATTCTCTTTCGGCATAATCCTACCCGCATTAGTAGGGGACCGCTTTTCAAAGTGAGGAAAGCAACTCTTATGTGTGACTTTGGACTCAAGGCCTGAAAAGCTGCGGTTGGGCCCCGCAGTCCGGCCACGCAGACCACACAGGGTTCTGTCCAGAAGACCGAGGAAGAGCCGGAGAGCGGAAACTCTGGCCCGGTGTGCGGGCGGGACGCGCGTGGAGGGTCCCGCGCACCCCTCTTTCTGCTCCCTCGCTTTCCTGGAGGACGGCACAACCGTCCTTCCTCCTCGTGCCCGAATCCCGAACCTGGATCACCGCCTCGCCCGAAGAAGGTCCCCGGCCTCCACTGAGGAGTCCTTCGAACAGTAGAAACAATAAGAAAGCCACGGTGCTAATGTAGAACTCGTCATTAAAGACCGAACTCGTAGGGTCCGCTGGCCGAGGTTGCGGGGTGCAGGGGAGGGGTGCCCGTCTGCAGCCGTGAGGGCCGGGCCCTGCGGCCCGCGGAGGCCCTGCTTCTTCCTGGCCACCGGGCTCCTGGTGGAGGCTCGGGAAGGAGGCAGGGCCGGGCCGTGCTCTTCTTGGGGCTGGCATGTGCGCCCACTCGCCATGTGTGTGCGACTCCGTGTGTATGATTCATTCCAGAGCAGTTTTAGTCCTCATAAAATATTCATTTTGGTTGTGCAGGGCCCTGTAATTGCCATCTCTCACCCTGAATTATTTATACCTTGCACAGACTGACAAAGCTTTGCCATGCGGCACTAGATGAATCAGAAACACGGATCTTTGCTGCCAACAGCATTAGAGTTTCACAAAATATGGCACCCACGTCATTCTGGGCTGCCTCATCTCTAAATCCAGCTTTTCTTGATTTGACATTTTCTTTACTCTTCCATTGTCTTAGTCAGGCAGAAAGGTTGCCTCTCGACTCAAAGCAGCAACCTTTCCTGCTTGCATTATAGCCGCTGTGCTTGAGAGGACTAATGTGTCTTTATTGCCCTTACTTTTTTATGCTCGGTAACAAGACAGTACTTGGGCTCACTTTACAGCCATATATTATACATTAGCGATAAAATGATGCAAATAGTGCTGAATACTCTTCAAACAGATAGTGGAGATCAGCCCGGATCTGGCTGCTTGTCACAAAAACAGAGAAGGAAAGGTGATGCGAGAAGGTGGGTGGGGGCTCTCCCCCAGCCGCGGGCTCTGGGTGGGCAGGGGTGGCCCGAGCACCCAGGGAGCACCCAGCCTCCCCGATGCCCCTGCTCCCCGCCTGTCGCCTCCTGGCCCCGGGCTCGGCCTGCTGCTGGGTGCTGCCTGGCGTGCCCCTGGGCCCCTGCAGCCCGGCCTCACGGGGGGCGGGGGGAGCCCGGGCACAGTTTCTCCCCCCCCCCCCGCCCCCCATCCCCAGTGCCCCGGGACGCGAGCGCTCAGAGCGAGGGATGTGGCATCACCATGTCCGAATATTTAGGAACACCCTGCTAACATGAATTAGGGGCCGGGAGGCCAGAGCCAAACTCCTCCACAAGCTTTGGAAACTAGAAGGGAAAGAAACACGACCGGCCCTGATGGTTGGGAGCTTTCCTTCCCTCGCGGAGACAATGACAGCCGGCAGCAACTCCAGGGAAAAATCCCTGTGTGCCGAAGGCCCCAGCAAAGATCATCTGTGGAATATTCACACACAGAGCTGTGCGGCGGTGTGGGGAGCCGAGCGAGGCGTACCGTGATTTTAACACCTTGGCCCTTCCCTGAGCCATAGACCGGGATTAATTTATGGCTCCTGGCTCATCAACAAAGGGACGTGAAGAGGGAAGGCTCGGTGCTGCTCGGAGTAATGGATGACCTGGACACACATTTCTCTTGTATTTGTTGACACGCAGGGGTAATGAAGTTAAAGCTTTGCACACATGTGCCCCCTCATTAAGCTGCATTACCTGCATTAAAACTAATAATTGCCACTCAGAGCTGTGCTCCCATTAATCATTTATAATGTTTTAATAAGTTTTTAATCAGGACCTAAAAGGCAAGAGAGGCTGGCATAGGCAGGTTCGACACTGGTGTCCTGTGTGCATGCATGGGCTTGATTTAAAATGTGATTTTTTTTATTAATAATTCAGCCCACAAAGATGATAGTTCTTAATTAGGCTGGCGTGGATTGGGGGGGGTGCATTTGAGCAGGAGAAGATGAACAACATCTTTCCCACTTGGAGACTAGGGGGGATCCCTGAAAAACCAAACAAAACAAAAATGCACATTTGTTTTGAGAACGATCTCTGTCGCCCTCCGAAGTCAGCGTGGCAGGAAGAATGTCCCTGTTCCCTTCGGATCCCGAAAAATGCACCCGGGCCTGGTTGGAGGGGGGCAGGTTCGAAACACTAAGTTCAGGTCTGCGTAGGCATTTCATCTCTGCGCACAAAGTCTCTGTGAGAAGTCTCCCCTGGAGCTGGCAACAAGTCAGGGGGTGCATCTGATGTGCGCCAAGTGATGCTGGCATTTTTCTTAAATAAGGAGTTTCGTGATCAGAGCTGGCAAATAGAGCAGTGTCCGGAGGGAGTGAGGAAGCTGTTTTAATGAGCCCACAGCGAAAGACAAAATACAGACTGATTGACAGGGCGAATGATCTGGTGGGGAAGTAATGTCAATGCTGCATCGCCCATTAGAAATAGAGAAATAGGTAAAGAGGAAAAGAAAGATAGGCACTTGAAACAAGAACCCTAGTGTAAATATAGTGCACTTCACATTTCTTTTGTGTTGTGCAGTTGACTTCCTTTAAACAGATAACCTTATCAAAACTATCATGAAATATCAGGCACTGTTACAGAAAATACTAACTAGAATCCTGACAGCGAGGCGGGTCGGGGAGCTGACAGAAGCCCAGGGCTCCGGGATGCGTTTGCGTTCAGAGTGTCTACCTGGGTTTTACTTATCTGAACACATTAAAACCACCCGGAAAAGTTTAATGCGAGTCATACAGATTTCTCCAAAAGGAGGGCTTGGCAAGGTCTGTTTTGGAAGTGGATATTGAACTGGCCGGCAAAGCTATTAAATCCCATCAGATCTCCTTGGCATCATTTTAATGAGAATCATTGCAAAAGTACAAGATCGTGGTATCTATAAGTGCCTCTTGACAGCCACTGGTGAAAATGTGATGAAAAGAAAAACCATTATAGCAGAAATTTAGCGATAAGGCTCTTCGGAGGGACGGTGGGGCCCAGTGTGGCTCTGGACCGTGAAGGGTTAATTTTCTAAACCTAATAATGTTCGATAGTGAGGTATTTGTCAGGAGATAAAGCAGTGATAGAATCTGGGAAGTGGGTCCCTTGATGATTGTAGTACAAATATTGTTAATGCGGTGTGGTTACTACAGCGAAGGGAAGTAAAATAGCTCTAGTCCACCAGAGACAAGCTCTGCTACAGTGGAGCAGAACCTCGAGACAAAGGCCAGTAATTGTTGAACCGCGAGTCAAGCCGTGGATGTTTTCAAATCCTCATCCACCTATATTTACATGTAGGACGCGGCGCACCCCCAGCGGGGGGGGCGGGGATTGGGGGTGGCGCACGCGGAGCCGGGGATCCCGCGGTGGGGAGCCGGGCGGCCCCAGACCTCTTGCTGGGGAGAGGGCCCCCCCTCATGGGGGACATCTGGGCACAGCTGTAAAATTCAATACTGTCACCCTCTGCCCCTTCACGATGACGTCACGCGGGCCGTACAAGTCTATGAGACCCATAACTTGAAATGTACAAGAATTTAATAAGTCTGGTGTTGGAGCAATTTATCATGGCATATTTGAAGAATAAATCAGCCTAATGGAGCAGACTTTTCCTCCCGTATGGCATTACGGAACGTGAGCCCCGTAATAGCTAATGGCAGGAGAGGGAGAAAAAGAGAGGCCTGACATTCAGACCCTCGCATTTTGGAAATCCGATACGTATTGACCTGTGTACTATCTCAGTGCACAGATCTGATGTCAGCAGAATGTAGTCTTGTATAGGAACTGCTCATTACAGGTTTTGTGAAGGAAGCACATTGTCTCTGAGCACCAGAACCCGATCGGCTAGAATTGCTCAGTAATCAATACTCCAGCGACTGATGGCCGGGCGCGCACACACCGCAGCTGCGGCCACTGCTTTCAGGGACTTCCCAGTAATTAGCAGGGACTTCAAGGAAGCACTCCACTGGTCACTTTCTTATCAGTCAGGGAAAAGTCTTTTAAAGGCTCTATCTTTTAATTTGACTCTTTAACTATTTCCTTTCAAGAGCACGGTGGTGCTCACACCCCGGCTCCCCGAGAGGCCCCACGCCTCTCCACGAACTCCTCCACGCTGGGGCGGGGACTGGGGGCTGCGGCGGGTCACTGCAGATGGACAGAACACAAAATTAACCATTTTAAAGTGTGCGATTCAGTGGCGTTTAGTACCTTCCCGGGATTGTGCAACTGTCACCGCTCTGTGGGTCCAGACCCCCGTCGCCCCCAGAAGGAGACCCTGGGCCCCTGAGGCGTTGCTCCCCACCGCCCCGCTTCTCCCAGCCCCTCGCCACGACCAGTGGGTGGGGACTTTGGCAGCTGTGTTTTCTGGTTGGTATCTCGTACTCTTTCTTGTCAAGGCAATGCCATGAAAATAGCCTCCTGCTTTTGCGTTCTGGATTCAGGAGCTGCAGGCGTGGGGCTTGGTCCGGAATGGGGTTCTCTGGTGACCTCCAGGTGTCAGCGCCATGATTCACACGCGGGGGCTGTGGGTGTTCTGATTGATGACATGGAGGCGTATCCTGGGCCGTCTTCATTTGCTGCTTATTAAGAGCTCAGCCTGAAAATGGAAAGGCGAGCACCCCCTTCTCCCCGTCCCCTGCCAGAAAGGGATATCAATATTGTTAATGCTTGACTCAAATTTCCCATATTGCCCAGAGTGGAGGACCGGAAGGGGGAGGCCACGCCTGCCGGGATGGGGGCTGGAATTGAGCCGTGGGAGGAGCCTGCTGCAAGCCCGAGCTCTTTGCTCTGAGCCGGGCATTTAGCCTTTGCTCAGGTGGGGCCTGAGGACTCCTAGGACGGCCTGTCGGGCTCAAACCGTGCAGCGTGCTGTCACTCACGTTTTCAAGCACTGGCGAGACCAAGCTACGGAAGACTCTAAGATTTGGCGATTAAAAATTAAAAAAAAAAAAATCCCTGCATATAGGATTCCCGAAATGCTGAGAGGAGGTAATTTCAAACGAGTGATACCCACGTGCAAAAGGCAAGCAATTAAAACTGCTCAAAGTTCCTTTTTTCTCCTCAATCACCAGGGTGCGTGCGCCAAGCCCCCTGCATTTCTAAGGGGACGATCTATTTCTCCTTTGACCAGAGGGAAAAAAATCATTATTACATGATTAGTGGCTTCAGCTAGGTGAGAAGTAGCAGTGCGGGGAAGGCGGTGAGGGTGAGTGGTATTAATTACCTAACACTTGCTGGCAAGATAATTTTATCAGTGATTTGGCCACCGGTAAGCTGCAGCTTTTGGTACAAGTGGGCAAGTCCTTAGCTACTGGAAAGTGAGGGAAGGGAATGGTGTCAGATGAAATGGATCTCGTCAGCTTTTCTCTGACAAACCAGATTCACTCCTTATGTAATTGATAACGGCCTTGTCCAATTATTTCACACATTACAATACACAGAGGCCCCCTTTACAGGTTTTGCAGGGCTGTAATTAGCTATGCTAATATCCCCTTTATTGGCCCTAATATTGCTCAACACCTTTTGCCATCCTGGAACCCACGAGAGCCCCATGGCCTGTCAGGACCGCTGATTATTGAGAAGGATAGCTTTAATCAAACATAATTGCAGTTAATTTTTCTCTCCTGCTCTCTGTTGCCAGCGTCTAATGCCACGGACTCCTTGATATTCCATTAAATTACAATTAAGCAGCCTCCTTTGTTTCTGATTGTCCTGAACACCACCACAAAGTTGTGCAGCCGTTTAGAGGAGGGCTGTTTGTCCTAATTGCCTACGCGCACACAAAGGGCCAATTTATACGATGCCCATGTAGAATTTAAACAGTTCCTAATGTAATGGATATTACACAGGAGCCTAACACTACAATTAAAATGATTTTCATCAGATAGAGAAGCTCTGGTTAATCAGCTTCATAAAAGTAAATATAAATGAACTAATTCATAGCTTAAACACACAGAAGTGGAGTAGACTCGGGAATGAGTTACTGCGGTGGGGGCTCGCCCCTTGGGGGGGGGATGCTGAGGGTGGGCTCCCGTCGAGACGGTTGGTCCCGTTTCCCACGGTGGCCCAGCTCATGGTGTCCTCGTCCGCCACCTCGCCGGTCCGTGGTCCGTCGCCATGGTCCGAGAGGATGCTGTGAGGGAGGCAGCCGGGGCGGAGCTTCACTTTGCGTGGCGGGCATGGCCTTGGCCGGGCTCCGCTGGGTGGCTGTCCCCGCAGACTCGAGGGCCTGCCGGGTACTGTGGCTGAGCCAGAGGCTCTCCCCGGGCCGCGCCCCTGCACCCACATTCCCGGGTGCTGGTGTGCGGGAGGCGCCCCACCCCACCCCCCTGGGAACCTGCGTGGGGGCAAGTGCTGGGGTCGTCCGCGTGGCCCCCTCTTCGAGTCCCTGCACGCTCTGCAGGCCGAAACCTGGTTTCCGAAGTCATGATATCCTACGTCTCCCCCTTCTAATCGCGACTGAGAACTTTTCCAGGAGGGTGTGTGCGGTCTCCGAGCAGAATATTACTGGGGAGTTTCAGCGGATGTGAAGCAGTTTGCCCTGGGCTGCTGCCTTCCCTCCTGCCTGAGAGAAACAAGTAAATAAAGCCCATATTTCAAGCTTGATTTACTCTGGTACCTACTGTGAAAGCTGATGGCTCTTTAGGGAAATAAAGACGGGGTCAGGGAATTAGTGTACATAATGGTCATTTTGATGATGGGCCAACAGATGCAGTGGAAGGCACACTGTACACAATTAAGCATAATGTACTAATGACAGGTTCGAATTTTTATCGCCTCTTCACCATCGAGCAGCAAATCCATGTTTAGCAGTAATAAAGAGTTTATTGGTGTTAAAGCCAAAGATTTTCTGACATAGGAAAGATTTTTCCTTTCATAACAAGAGTATTAAATCCTTTGTGTACCAGACTCTGGAAGTGAGGTATGTAAAGTGGTTGTCAGATATTGCTTAGGAAAAAAAGCCAATTACAGGGTAATTGGGTAAAAGGGTGAGAACCATCATTGGACCTCATGCGGAGGGCGCCCGGCGCCCTCACGCTCCCCAAACGTCGGTGTCGGGGTCTCTGCGAGCCCTGGCGGGCGCCCGTGTCCCTCCATGCAGGCCCTGCGGGCTCTCTGGGCCGACCACTGAGCGAGGGGCCTAGCGGACACCCTTGCGTAGATGCGACCCAGTCGAGGCAGAAAAGCAAGCCCGAGGCTCCTCTCCTCCTGGCCGAAGCTTCCCGACTCTGGCCCTCGATGCTGTGCCGCCGTGTGCCTGTGCAGTGGGGCCCGGAGTGTGTGGAGCACGTCCTGCCCTTGGGGCTGTGTGCGCGTCCACGGCTCACGGGACACTCAGGATCAAAGCCAAAGCTACCAGTGCCGCCCTGACATCGGCATGGGTGTCCCTGGGCCCAGCTCTGGCCCAGCTCCACCGGGGGTCCGGGGCGGCCGAGGCCCGAGGGCAGCAGGCTGCGTCCCCCCTCACCGCCCTGGGGGCTCGGGCCACTTCAGTGCGCTCGGCCGTCTCGGGGTGAGAGGCGAAACGCCCAGAAGGACATCAAGCAAGCTAAAGTCACGTCGCCCGGAAGGGGCTGGGAGGGCGCAAGCAAAGCCGAGCCCTTGCCGCTCCCGAGCTCCGGTGGCCGCTGGCCGGCGCCTGCCCAGGAGACGGGCCGGGGGTCCCGGGCCGCGTAATTGCGCCACGCGGCTGTCCCCGAAGTGAGACCCTAATTGCCTGGCAGGACGATGACTCCGCGCTCACCTTGTTAGGGCCTCCCCGGCGCGGCGGCCGCAGGCGCTCTCCTTTCCCTCCCGGCGGCGCGGCTTCAGGGCGCGGGGCTGTGCTGTGCGGGCACTTGGTGGCTGGAATGCCGAGTGGCTCGGTGCGCCCCCGGCAGATGGCGCCGCGCCCGGGGTCGGGGCTGAGGACAGCAGTAAGAGAGGCAGATCCTGGCCCCCGACAGGGAGGCCCCGCGCGTGCGGGGAGATCTAGTGCAGGGGCCGCGCTCCTTGTCCCGCCGACTGGCCTGCCCGGCGCGCCGGTGTCAGCGGGGACCTTGAGCCGGGGCCGCGGTCCAGGGATCCCGGGAACTTCCTGGGAAAGGAGGCCCCTCCGGCGGGACGCGGGACCTCTGGTCAGACGGGGCGGTTGTCGGTGGCCCCGCGGGGCCGGGCGGCCCGAGAGCACGCGGGTGTCGGCGCGGGGACCCCCGCCCACGGGGGCCGCGGCCTGGATGGGGCTGAGGGGCGCCCGGACCCGCCCCCCGCGCCCCCCGCGCCCCCCGCGCCGGGGCCTCCGTCCTTGTCAGCGAGCGCGGCCGCGGAGGGGACAGCGTGCCGACGGTTTGTCAGGCGTCTCAGCACCCTGTCGGGCCCCGAGTCTTCACGCCCCGCGCCCCCCGCGCCCCCCGCGCCCCCGCCCTCTGCCCCCGGGAGCTGCGCCCACCCTGAGCGTCTGGAGCGCCTGGGCCGCGCGGGTGGGGGGCGCCGGCCGTGTCCGAGGCTGGGCGGCCGTGGGGCGCTCCTGTTTGTCCCCGACGCGGGGCTCCCAGGCGACCCGGCGTCCTGCGGTGTTGTCTGCGGACGCGGCCCCCTGCGGGCCGGCAGTTCCCGGGGTTTCCGTGCGAAGGGCCGGCAGGGAACGGCCAGTCCGAGCCGCCGCTGGTGTCAGAGAGCTGGGGCCCTAACGCCTTACGGGTCAGTCGGCGGGCGGACCGAGGGGCCAGCGTTGTCTCCGGGTCCCCCCACGGCCGGCGTCGCCGCCCGCCACCGCCCCCTACAGGACGTGACCTTGAACTGCACCTCCTCCCACCACCGCCCCCTACAGGAGGCGAGCGTGACCAGCGTCTCCCGCCACTGCCCCCTATAGGACGGGAGCTCAACCAGAGTTGTCTCCCGCCACCGCCCCCTACAGGAGGCGAGCGCGACCTGCGCCTCCTCCCACCACCGCCTCCTACAGGAGGCGAGCATGACCAGCGTCTCCCGCCACCGCCCCCTACAGGAGGCGAGCGCGACCTGCGCCTCCGGGATCCCACCACCGCCCCCTACAGGAGGCGAGTGTGATCGGCGTTGTCTCCCAGGACTGGCCCTACAGGTGGCAAGCGCGACCAGCATTGTCTCCCACTACCGCCCCCTACAGGTGGCGAGCGCAACCAGAGTTGTCTCCCACCACCGCCCCCTACAGGTGGTGAGCGCGACCAGCGTTGTCTCCCACTACCGCCCCCTACAGGAGGCGAGCACGACCAGCATTGTCTCCCAGGACTGCCCCTACAGGTGGCGAGCGGGACCAGCACCATCTTTCAGTATCACCCCTTATAGGTGGCGAGGGCAACCGGCGTCGCCTCCCCGTCCCGCCCCCTACAGGTGGCAAGCGCGTGGTGGCGGTTACCCTCTACTGCTCCGGGCGCCAACAGTGTTTTTCTAAATGTTTGTGCGTTTGTCTCATCACCCTAACACATATCCGTTTTTTGTATTTTTATAGATTCTTTCTAAAGTTTTTCCTCAAGTGCAATCAGAACTGTTTGAAGAATGCAGGCAACCCTCGAGATATGCGGAGATTCCAGGTACACAGCTCTGCGGACACACGGGCCACCGTCTGGACTTAATCGTGCAATTTGAATTCTCTGATGTTGCGATTGCTCAGAAAACGGTCTTTAGTTCTCCGAGGGCTTGGGAGCAAAACGGGGTAAAATATTTAAATTGCTTTGCTTTGAGAATGATTCGGCCTCTTCCGTACGCCAGATTCATCGAGTCTGTGCGCACCGGACCTTGGCTTCTAAGGTGCACCTCTTGGGGTGGTTACACCACGCCCGGCCCCCGCGTTGGGCTGCCAGGTACCTGGAAGTCAGAGTTCTCGGAGCTGCAGGTTGAGTGGGGCTCCCCTGGATGCTCGGCCACTGTGAACCTCGTGGGTGTGTTTCCGAATGACTGTTTTAGAGGCTCTTCCATTTCCTCCGCTGTCTGTAGCCATGTACTATTGATGAGAACTTGGGGCCCCTGCCCAGGGGTCTTCTTTTAGGGATCCATGGGTGGATTCTTCATGGGGCAGAGCCATAGGAGACCTTGGGCCTTCTTCATGAAGGGAGCTGCACTTGTGTGATGCGGGCCTCTACAAATTCCAGAACGTCCTCCCAGCCCGGCTTCCTTTCCCTCGGGGTTGATGTGTTCTTGCTTCCTTACCTACTCCCGTGCCTAATTGCTAGCCCATGTTGCTGGATGCAGGCTAACTCCTTTGCATCTCAAGGTGAGAAGGTAGAGAGCTGGGTGCGTTATCACCGAGTGTCTATCTTTGTGAATGATCAGGAGGTTACTTCGGGGTGAGAAGTCCTCCATGCACAGTGGATTATTTTGCTGATTTTAATTGTAAAAATATTGTGAGCTGGGACACAGAACTGCTGCTCGTCCCTACCAGCCAGAGGAGAACGCGGCAGCTAGTGGGAACAAATGCTAGATGGGATGACTTACGCTCACACCGCTCAAGGTCATCTTTAGCAATTTAACTTCTGTTCCAGTCCTTTAGGACATGTGACATTTGTCTTTACAGCCAGCCAGCCAATCGGAGAAGGGTCCGTGGGCTGGTCCCCAGTCATGGTCTGCAGGTGGGGACAGTGTCTCTTGTAAACAGCCGGGCCCGCCTCCACTTTCTGGTGCCAGGCCTCACAGTGGTCTCTGCCCATCGAAGCAGAGTGGAGGGTACATTTTGTCTTGCCATTGGCCCACACGCCATCAGTCGCACGTGGGCCCACAGTTACTAGAAGGATCTGCTCTGCTCTCCTTAGCCCGGCATCCCGCTTCTCAGAAGGTCGAGCAGGACCGAGGAGTTGGTCTGGGCTTCTACAGCATGTGCAGCTGGCTTCCCCAACTCAGCACCTTCCTGCAGGTGCACTGCAGGGCTGGCCCAGGCCAAGAAACTCATTGCAGCTTGTCTGCTTTCTCTGCCGAGCCACACGCTTTTCCCTCGGTGACTGACCTAGATAGAGAGGACAGACCAAAGGCAGTGTCTTTTTTTTAAAAAAAATTTTTTATTTTTACTTTTCTTGCTGCTTTTATGTATTGTGGTCTAAGAACTCAGAGAGGGCAAGCCTGTGGCTCAGCATTCATTCTGTGGCCTTGCCTTACCCTCAGGTGACAGTGGATGTCCCCCCTGAGGCCTGCGTCCTGGGGGCAGAGGTGGCCGCACAGCCCCGCCCGTGGGTAGGTGGCTGGCTGTCAACGAGAGGAGGATGATGGGTCTGAGGTTCGACGTGGGGATGCCGCAGGCCACACCCACAATGTTCCGAGGCTCAGGGGCCCAACACTGTGGGACTCCAGCAGTCTTGGCGAGGCCCACCCAGAAAAGAAGCATCAAGGAGGCTGCCCCCAGGAGGGAGTTTTGGGGGGTATGGTGGGTATGGCCCCTGCTTCACAATCTTCCTGTGGGCCCTGAAATTTTTCATGAAAAAGCCAATTACACATGTATCCATATCCATACACACACACACACACACATACATGCAGCTTTGACCTTTTCTTAACCCTTAAAAATGTAATATATTTTTTGTTTTTGATCAGTTTTTTAATTTATTTTTTATTTTTAAAGATTTTTATTATTTGACAGAGAGAAAGAGATCACAAGTAGGCAGAGAGGCAGGCAGAGAGAGGGGGAAGCAGGCTCCCTGCTGAGCAGAGAGCCCGATCCCAGGACCCTGAGATCATGACCTGAGCTGAAGGCAGAGCCTTTAACCCACTGAGCCACCCAGGTGCCCCTATTTTTAATCAGTTTTATTTATTTTTTTCTAATAGAATTTTTGGTGGGGGTAGGGGAAGGGGCAGAGGGAGATGGAATCTCAGACAGACTCCGTGGTGACCACAGAGCCCCAATGGGGCTCAATCCCACCATCCTGAGATCTTGACCCTAGCTGAAATTGTGAGTTGGATGCCTAACTGACTGAGCCGCCTGGCGCCCCTCTAACGGACTGTTTTTTTATAGAGCAGTTTTAGGTTTTGGGAAGAATCCACGGACGGTTCCGAGCATTCCTGTGTACCCCCTGGGCACAGCCTCCCTCCCATGGCCCCTGGTGTTAATGTCCTACATTGGCAAGTGGAATGAACAGTGTTCCATTAACTATGGTCCACTGTAGCTTTGGCTTTCAGTCATCATTTTCCATGGCGTGTTTGGACATGTGCAGACCAGGCGGGGAGAGCAGACGCAGACTGGGAGCCCTTCCGGTTCCCTCCTCTCCTGTCCAGCTGCATGTTTCTCTGGGGGGCTGTGCTTCTCGAGGTGGTGCTGGGCCTCACCGCCACCCACATGTGGCCAAGGCCGGGCTCCCGCACCTCTCCAGCCACATGAGGCCTGCTGTGAGGCCCAGACTGAACCAGGGTGTGTGTCTTCGCTACTCCTAGCAGCTCTTGTGAAAATGATGGATCCCACGGGCCCCCTGCCCCCTGTTTACAACACATCTTAAGGCTGGGTAGCGATTCCCATTTCCCGAGTCCGTTGAGGGGTGCCGTTTCTGGGCTGCCTGGGAAGGCGCCCGGGGTCGGCAAGGCTATCCAGTGGAAGGGGCCCTTCCGTGGGTACCGGGGTCCTTGCCAGCCTCCGCAGTGAACTTGAGAAAGTATTCCTGCTCTGGATTGAAAACGCTATCACTACTCACATTCAGCTTGGTCTTTTCAGACGCAGAAAGGCTTGTTACCAGACATTAGACGTAATTGTCAAATCGACCCAAGGATCACGGATGATGGGCTGGGTTGGCTGGAGGGCTTCTGATCTAGGAAGACTGTTTTTGGCAACTCCGAGTCCTTACAACTCTTCAAGGGAGGACGGTCTCAAGTGAACTAATTTTAATTAGATAAACTATCTAATCAATATGTGAACAGATCAATCAAAACAGCAGCTTTAAAATGAGCGGCTGGAGGGGTGTTTCTGAGGCTAATAGCTGGAAGAATATTTCTCTGAATTGAATTCACTTGTTAGCATAATAGGAGATTAAACTGTAATTAGTGAAGCGGGTTTCCAAGAGAAGCAATCTTGAGTCAAAACAAAGCAAAACAACCTGCCCACCCCCACAAGCCAAAAAAAGCTGCGGGTGCTGGCGGCCCGGGAGGCTGTGCGGGAGGGGGCACGACCGGTACACGCGGTCCGGAGCTCAGCGCGCAGCCCAGTGTGGCCTGGTGCTCGGTGTGCGCGGCCCAGTGCGGCCTGGTGCTTGGTGCACGTGGCCCGGAGCTCGAGGCGTGTGGCCCAGTACCGCCCAGAGCTCGGTGCGCATGGCCCAGTGTGGCCCGGTGCTCGGTGTGCGCAGCCCAGTGCGGCCCGGTGCTCGGTGTGCGCGGCCCAGTGTGCCCCGCGGGGCTGGCGGTGGCTTCCATCTCTTCCTTCGCCCTGCGCCTCACGTCTGCTTCATCTTCGCAGGTTGTCGTGTCGACAACAGTCAACGTGGACGGCCACGTGCTGGCCGTGTCCGACAACATGTTTGTGCACAACAATTCAAAACACGGTCGGCGGGCCCGCCGCCTAGACCCGTCAGAAGGTACGGCCCCTTCTTATCTGGAAAATGGTAGGCACACATGTTACATGTCTTTTTTATTTGCAATGCTTCTTTTCCTTTGCATCATCCTTTATGTTGATTCATGTCGCGCTGCCCTCACCAGGGGCCCCTCCGGGTCTGCGGCCCCCACGTGGGCCTCGCCGACCCTCCCCCCGGCCCCCTGCCCCAGCCCACCACCAGGGTCCTCTCCTGCTTCCCTTCTCCCGCTCCGTTGGGGCCTCACTCACCTCACCTGCCATGGGCTTCACTTTATCAGTTTGTTTGTTTCTAAGCTTTTTTTGCTTGGAGCTTTTCTTGCAGTTTTAATTTATTTGGTTTCATTTGGGCTGTCCTAAGCCTCCATGCAGAATGTGTTCCCCAGATACTCCGTGAGCGTTTCAGGTGCTGGTTATGTCCCGGGCCCATCAGCTCCGAACAGACTTGGAGGACCATTTCCTGCCCCTGGATGGCGTGGGTGGGGGGCAGGGTGAAGGGAGTGGGGGGAAAATAACAAACAGCATAAAATGTTTTGTATCAAATGCTTCCAAGTGACTGACTTCTTGTTTTGCTCGTTAAAAGAGTTTTGCTGAGGGTGGTGGGCGGGGCACGGATGGTCTCAGACCTGGAGTCAGGGTTTGCAAACACTCAGAGGCAGAGGGCCTCCCCCAGCCCCTCACTCATGCACGTCCCTACGGTTCTTCTCACCCCCTGTAAAATAAGACGCTTCTCCTCTATACCAAAACATTTCCCAATAATCATGAGACTCGATCAACGTGAATTGTTGACAAAGTAATGTGAGGGTTGTTTTTTTTTTTTTTCCTTGAAAGTGAATCGTAAACAAAACAGCGTGGTTAAATCTTTTGGAGCAAAGAGCCCATGAAACTAAACCGTTTTAAGACGAATCGTCCATTCCGAGCTCTCAGACTCAGGGGCCACACGGATGCGTACATAGGAAAATGAATGAAGCGTGTGTAGGTTATCAGAATAAAATACACTTCAGACGTATAAAAACTGGAAGACGGTTTATGAATCTGCTGTGGTCCACAAAAATAAACTAATTTGTTTTTCTACATTAATGACTAAGGTGTAAGAGAACAAAAATATCGTAATTAAAGGTCACCCTGGGCACCAGAGTCATTAGGATCTGTGACGTACTGTTTATCTCCTTCCTATGCACTGAAGGTAGGTGTGTGTTTTGCTTAGCAACCATCACTAATGAGGTTCACAATTAAGAAGGTTGAATCCCTGGTCCTCAGTCCCCTACGTCCCCAGAGAGCCAGTGCTCACAACACAGTAGGTTCAAGGAGGCCCCCTCAGCCCTCTGGTGTTAGGTTGTAGTCTGGGTCCAAAATCAGCCTCGTCTAATGAGCTATTATGATCTGAGCACAGTACAAGCATTTATTTTTGTAAGTGGAAGGAAAAACCATTTGACTGCAAGCAGAAAAAATAGCGTTTAGAAAAATAAAGGCCACTAGTGGGTACCTTGGAGATAAGACCCAACTAATCAAAAGCTATTTGCAGAAGCAGTCTTGCTGAGGATTTTTTTTTTAAATGTTTGCTTCTCAATATTTTACCAGCATTTAAACCAAGTCACTTTCTCACAAGCGGTTGACGTGTCTCATTCCGCCCCAGAAAGTGACTCATGATTTTAAAATGCACATAGGTGACTTTGAGAACTAGCGCCTGTAGAGGTCTTCCAGAAAAAAGGCGTTTGTCATCAACGGTAGAGGAGGTGTGTGTGTGTGTGTGTGTGTGTGTGTTAATTAATACCCAGCTCTCCAAAGGCTCTAGGAAACACGACAGGCTCCTCTCCAGGATGAAGAGATACGCAGCCCAAGCTCGGGCCACTTCCCGAGAGGACCGACACTTAGGAAGTTCATTTTCAGGGCTGGTTTCCCTCCTCCTCCCTGCTTAGTACCTACGGCAGGGGTGGGGTGCTGGCTTTGAGTCAGCCCCGCGTTCTTGAAGGAGAAAGTGCCCTCACCCACCAGCGAGCGGTGTTTCTCTGCGCCTCGTTATCCAATCATCTGATATTCACCAACAGTGTGTGCACACTCGCTGATGGTTTCCAAGTAGACTAATTCCCCCTGCTGCCGCCGTGGATGTCTGCCACCGCGTCCTTTGAGCTCCCAGAAAGCAAGGCAGATTATTTACAGTATTGAACACAGGCGAGGGGAAAACAACCAGCCCACCCTCCTGCACGGCCCGGCACAACTCAGGCTTTCATTTTTTCTTTTTTTTCCTTGTCACTTGTGCCCTCGTAAACGACTCCAGCCCCGTTTAAAACCTTCCGCGAGCCCGGCCCAGCACCCGGCCTGCAGCACAGAGGTGATTTGCATGCCAAGTGCCGTAATGCGGTTAGGTTTATGCAGTAAGGGCAACCGAATCCAGGCTGCGGGGCTTTAGCGAGTTAAGGGGAACAGATGGGCCTAGGAGAGGTAAAAGGTATAATCCTATCAGCTGGAGTATCAGCCAGCCATCTGGACATCCCCAAGCACAATTACAAGACATTTTAGCAGGCAGAACAAAGAAGTCTTCGCGAGGCGAGATTAGGCCTGTTTGAGTGCTTCAGTATTGTGAATGCAGAGAGAGGTGACAAATGCCAGGATGTGACCCGGGAGAGCTGATTAACGGAACGGGACCAGGGCAGCGGTTTGCTAATAGAACACGGGATGCGGCAGGGAGGGAGACCCTGAGAAGAGAGCAGGGCGAGTCCAACGAGGTGTTCGAGTGGCAGCACTTTGACTTTGGAAACCCTCGCCCTGGACGCCGGCCGAGCCCGTCTGTGTGGGCGTCGCCGCCCAGGGTGTCCTCAGGCCGGGACAGGTGCCCCGGAGAGAGAGCGGGTCACCCCGGCCCGTGCGGGGCCTGCCGGGGAGGCGCCCCGTGCTCCCTCTCTTTTCCGGGAGGCCGGGCCGCCCCGAGAGCTCGCAGGCCGGGATCTGCTTGCAGCCGGCCAGGGAGGGACGCAGGGCGCACGCGGGGGGCTCCCTTCCCTCCGCTGCCCTGGTCCTCTGCCATCCGCAGCGGCCGTGCCAGCCGGCCCCTGTCGTCTGCTTGAGCGTGTCGTGCACGTATATCATTAGATCGCTAACGCTGTCTGTGTAATTCATTTTGCTATGGTTCCCATTGAACACATGTTCCCTCTCTATATGTGCATTGAAATGTATGCAAATGCAGGCAGAAGGAAAATGGCTATCGGCTGCCGGGGAGGCCGAGGAGGCCTGGCTTTTCTTTCCGCTGAGAAGCACCACAAATTCCAAGATGATGGGACTTTTCCCTGGGCCACAGCTGCCAGATAGCAATCTCCTGTGCGTGCAGTCGCTCCTGGATCTTTTTTTTTTTTTTTCTTCTCTTTTCTCACCTCCAAAGTAAATTTGTTTACTGTAATTTTTTTTTTGTGAATTATTTGCCATAATTGGCTGTGCTGATGAAGGTCACCCCCTTGGAGGAGACTTGTCAGTCTTTAGAGAGCTGATCCTTTTCAAATGCTCTCCATGCAATTAAGAAAAGCAAATGTCATTCGGAAGCCTCAGAAATGAAAATTTGTATGAACTTATTAGCATGAAGTCAACAGCGCTAGTTAAGGGCAGGTTCCCAGTGTGTGCTCTGTGCTTCTGCTGCACAGGGAGATGCGCGTGGAATGAGCAAATATAACCCCCACTAGTCCGACATTAAAGCAAACAAAGGAAGGTGGCATGTCGGGGGTGCTCTAAACAGCAATAGCTAATGGTGATTAACCAGACGGGGTCTGCGGAGCGCTGCCTCGGACCCGGCGGGGACGCCGCGGCACGCGCTTCCAGAAGACGCCCGCTTACGAAGACGCGCGGCCAGATCCGACCCAGAGTCTGAAATGATTTATCTGAAGCCGAGCTACACGGGGGCTCAAATAAGATGAACGGCCTAATACGGCCCCGAGCTGCCCTTCGGAGGGCTCTCGTCGGCGCGCACAGCCGTGAGGGAGCCGAGCGGGAACTCAGGGGCGGCTTGGTTAAGCCACTTCGTGTTTACCGAGCTTAGTTACTACTTTTTGGACTAATACCCACAGAGGTGGTTGCGAGCCGTGGAAGGAACAGCAAGCGGAGGGGGCGCCCCCCGGGCCCGGGGTCAGGCTCCTGGATCTCGGGCCCGTCTTCACGCCTTCCAGAGCGTAGCAGGGAGGGATGAGGGGCACCCCTGGGGTGGCCCAGGCTTGTGGGTGGGAGGGAGCGTCACCCCTGCTCTCGATGGGAGGACTGACGCCTGGGCCGCCTCTGTCTGGGGTGTAATTGTGTCCCGACGGCATGAGCCGGAGGCCTGCTGGATCTCAGGGGCCACTTAGCCCCCCATCACACGGGCCGACGTTGTCCATCCTTCTCTGTGCCAGAGGTAGAGAGGGAGTCCCGGTGCCCTGGTCCAGGCGGGCAGGAGAGAGCGTGCCCAGAGCCTTCAACCAGAACAGCCAGCAAGTGTCTAAGGAACTCCCTCCTCTGCATGGGGCCCGCCTTCCAGAGGCCATCAGAGGCCTCGGTCAAGGTCTGCCAACACCGCGTAGAAGGAGGGCCCTCCGAGGCCAGAACAAAGCCGGCCTCCACGAGGCTGCAGCCTCCGCCAGGCTGCTGGGAGCCCGCGCGGGGCCTCCTGCCCTCCTCCCTCTCCCCCTGCACCCTCCCTCTGCCACTGTCCCCCCTCCCCCCTCAGGGCCGCCTGGCAGGCCATTGTAATAACTCATGCAAATGTGAGGGCCCGCGAGACAAAGAGAGGTCAGGCCAGCGGCTGGGGATTCCTGTCGACAAACAATATTAGATGTAAAATGTGTACCTTTGACAAAAGTATTAATATAGTGCTTTTGATTTTTTTTTTCCTGATGAAAAGTGAAAAGTAGTAATTGTGGAGTGACAGAGGAAAATGAAGTTTTGAACCAAAAGGCAAAGTTCGCGGATGAAAAAACCCAACCCAATTAGCTGCTTATGAGGAATCGAAATGCAAGGCATTTGCTCCTCCATCCCCCTCAACAACCTTTTGATTGACTCTGCTTAGATCTGTACAGCAAAGCAGATAAATCGACATGCCACATGCACGCAATGCTTAATCATTTGTAATAGTCATATTTGCCCTGACATATAATTTGCTATATCAAGCCAGTTTTTTTTTTTTTTTTTCCTCGCTCACCCGTATTCTGTGGCTTGGCCTTTGCTTTATAAAACATTTAATAGTTTGCTTTAAACACATCAACATGCTGATGTACGATTGCCCTTTGCGTGCCGCCCGGAGGAGCGGGCCTCCTCTGGTCCCGCTGCGCGGGCTCGACCCGTGGCGGGCGGAGTGCCCGGAGCCGGGCCCGGGGCTCTAAGGGGCGCGTTCTCTCTGTCTTGTGCGAGCAGCCACTCCGTGCATCAAGGCCATCAGCCCCAGCGAAGGCTGGACCACGGGGGGAGCCACTGTGATCATCATCGGAGACAACTTCTTCGACGGCCTGCAAGTCGTGTTCGGAACCATGTTGGTGTGGAGCGAGGTAAGTCTGCGCGCTGGGGCGTGTCCGGCCGGAGCTGTCCCTCGAGCGGCTCGGCTGGCTGTGGGTGGGGCGCGCACACCGGGCACCCTGTCGTGCCCGCCCCGGAACTCGAGGGTTCGCCTGTGGCAGGGGCTTCTCTGGTGGGTGGGCGCAGAGCCCCCACCCGCCTCCCAACCCTGACCCTGGGGTTTCAGATCTGCCGTAGGAGGTCCCCCCCCCTCCCCGTGCACTGTGACAATTAGTGCTAGAATTACTAGAAGCAGGTTTAAGGAGACATATGGTGGCAATTTTCATATGAATGATGCCCTGTGGCCTTTCCTGCAAAGTAAAATGCGGGGATCGTTTGCAGATACTTTTCTTAAAGAACACTGTCCATCCTGGTCTCTGGGTGACAGCTAGGAGGGAGCATTCCGGGCTGATGGTCCAATTTGTGCTCATTTTGGTAATTGTGCCCCCCCCCCCCCATGAGCACCCGCCCTCCCCGGCCAGTGCCTCTGAAAGCCTGTTTACGTGTGGTTTTTGTAGCTCATCACTCCCCACGCCATCCGGGTGCAGACCCCGCCGCGGCACATTCCTGGAGTCGTTGAAGTCACCCTGTCCTACAAATCCAAGCAGTTCTGTAAAGGTGCTCCTGGGCGGTTTGTCTACACCGGTGAGTTCATGCTTCCGACTTCAGTGGCCAGGTGGAGGGGTGCCTCCTCCTAGTGAGGCCTGCACAAGCGGGGTCCCCGTGCGGACAGTCCAAGCCCCCTTGGCCCGAGGGTTGGCCCGGTGGGGAGCATGGTTTTTGCATCCTCGCCCGCGTTGGTGATGCTGAGGACAGGTGCAGTCCCCTCAGGCCGCGAGCTCCGGGGCCCCTCCCCACACCTGTGGCCTCTGCCTTCGGGCCTTGCAGGGAGGGGGCAGGCTTGTCAGCAGCAAGTGAGCCCCAGCCTCCCTGGGCAGCTGCCCGTGTGCCCCGCCCGTGGGCCGCGTGCCCGCGCTCTTGCCACGTGGCTGCTCGCGGTGCTGCTGTTCACAGGGCACGTGCCCAAGGCCACACGCGCTGTCATCGAAGGGCCGCTGCAAAGCCAAGTGTCTGCTCCAGGCCCTCTGCTGTTAACAAAAGAGGACCCGTTTTCTGCACGGGTCTCAAACTTGAGTCACCAACAAGGGTCTCCTCTAAAATGGCATGGTCGTTATCTCAGAGGGTCCCACACGGTGCTCAGTTAACACGATTCGTCCGAGGTGGCTGTTGGGAAATGCCATCGATAAACCCAAAGCGTCTGCGTGTGGGTCTTCAGTCCTAGCCAACTGCCAAGGCTCTAGGACCCGAGAAGCGCTCGTGCTGAGGGATGGCCCCTGCCAAACCCCGCGGGTGACAGGGACGGGCACTTGCTCTCTCCCGTTGTGGCCTCGATGTGCCCGCGCGGTGACGGGGGTGGGATCCATGCTGGGAGTCTGGGCTGGGGCCGCAGGCTTGACCGCACGCTCTTGCCAGCTACGGCGAGTCCCGGAGCGGGTCTGGCCTCCCCCTGGATGCGGGTCTCTCCGTCCACCAGGCAGGTGGGTGTGGGGGAGGTCCCTTCCACTTAGGAGTTTGCGGAAGGAGGAGGGGTTACTCACCCACTGCCCCTTGCAGGAAGCGTTGAGTGGGTAGCAAACGGGAAATTTGAACTCCTCCACGCCACCTGCCGCGGGCCCAGCATCAGCTGCGGCGGGTGCCTGACTCGGGTCCTCTGGGAGAGCCGTGGCTGTGGTCCCCAGAGGCAGCCAGACTCGCGGCAGCCTGCCTGCCGGTGATACCTGGTGTCCTCCGTGGGGGCAGTTTCCTCCTCGTCCTCCCCAAAACCCTGCACCCCGCCAGGGGGTCGGGGTGGGAGAGAGGTGCCCACGCTACAGGTCACTTTCTTCCGTGGGACCAGTACACGCTCCCAGGAGCCCAGAACCACCCAGGAACCAAGGGAACGTGGGCATAGTGACAAAGCCATGGGTGGACATCCCTGGGCCCACTCTTGGGGTCTGGATGCTCTTGGCTTTCCGGGAAGACCCAGAGCTCGAGAAGGGCAGCTCCTGCAGTTTGCGAGGCCCCCAGTGTGTCCCATGCAGAACGGGGTTCGGAAACGTGGGCATCTGGTAAGCACCCCTTCGACTCCAACATGCGAGCCCCATGTGGTGAGTGCAGTGTTGGGCGGGGGGTCTGGGAGGAGCGGCCAGAGTCCCGTCCTGTGCACGCCGGGGCCTCTCGTCCCTGCTGTGGGCCCAGCTGCACGTGTAAGCCTTCATCGCCCCTGCACACCCTCCACACCCCACGCGGTGTTCCCCCTTTGTGGGGCACCGACACCCCCGTGGGCCTCTGGCTTGTGAGCTGTGCATCAAGAGGCTCCGCTCTGCCCGGTGCTGGCCTGAGGACCGGGGCCTGGGGCCTCCTGATCCCGCTGCCCCCCACTTACTCCTAGGCCTCCCCCATGGGTTTTGTGGGGGTCAGGGATAACTTAGGGGGGCTGTCTGCCCCAGGGGGGTGGTACCTTCTGTGGCAGGGTGGCAGCTGCCAGGGTCCCCAGTCCCTCCAAGGAGGAGACATTTATTGTCTGCTCGCGAGCCGCATGATGTGTGAGCTCAGCTGTCTGCCCCAGGACCTAGCGTTCTGGCCGGTTTAGGGCACCGCGGTGAGCGTGTCCGAATGTCCCACTGCACGGAGATGGGGACACTGGGTTTCTCCATGGGCTCTGTCCATCCTGGTTAGGCTCCTTTCCCAGATCAGAACTTCGCAGCTGCGGGTCTTTTTGGGGTGGGCGATGGTCGTAAGAACGGAATGGCAGAAAGGTCTGGTCGCGCACCTTCCCTGCCCTGCCCGCTGATGGCCAGAGGGGCCGGGCCGAGCATCAGAAACAAGCGTGGGGGAGACTGAGAGGGAGGGAGGGCGGGTGTCAAGTGAGCAGGGCCTGGCGTTGCCGGGGTTGGGTTGGCCAAGTGTTGGGGTGGCTGTCTGTGCGGGACTCTGGCACCCAGGGTGCTGCCCTCCTCCCTGCTCGGGGTGAGGGCGATCCCATAGTGCCCACTGAGCCTGCCGGCCCGGAGCCATCCTCCATGTGCGCATGGGCGTCACGTGCACCCTGATACTGGGCTTCTGGGGCCGCTGGTCCGGGGCCGCTGCTGCCCAAGGCGTTGGGGATTTCCTCTGTCAAGAGTTCTCCCACAAATGGGCGTTTCAGGGAAGCCATTCAGTGAGCTCGGCCTTTCCTAGCGGGAGGCTAATTTATTGCCTCCCCCCACACCCCAATCATTAACGGGAATATACATTTCAAACACCGTGTAAGGGATACGGGGCCCTACGCTCTCAGGGAGCAGAGGAAAGGTGGGGTCGTAACCTGTCTGACCTGGAAGCTTCTGTCTGATTTGCATTGCCCTGGAACTGATGGGGACAAGGAAGCACTCACGGGGAGCCGCACCGCCCCCGCTGAAAGCTGAGCCCGCCCTTCTGGATGTCGGGACCCCGCGCGGGCCGCCCCTTCAGGGAGGGCGCCGTCCCCTGGGCGTCTGGCTCCCATCAGCCCCGGAGGCTGCCGGGACACCCTCGCAGGGAACCTTCCCAGCCTGCGAGGCAGCAGGGATAATGGACCTGAGCACAGAGGAGGGGCCCCGCCCGCCGGAGGCAAAAGGCCTAAATGATCTGTTTACAGTGATCTGAGAAACACCAGATTTTTCAGAACCAGACCCGATTAGTCAACCCAGAGTGGGCGCGGGCTCTCTGCTGCCCCCGCCCTGGGGAGGGGAGGCCGGCCGGCCAAGCCGATCCATCCAGACCCTTCTGCCTGCTGCTTTCAACTACTATAAAGGCACAATTACCTTGGGAGGCAGTGGCAGTTCACTTGATTAGCACGGTGAATTAAAAGAATGAGTCACAAATGACATGTCCGGCTCTTCCGTACCAGTCCTTTGTATTCCCAGTGTGCCTCACCCCTGTTGTAAGAAGGTCAAAAATTAGAGAGAGAGAACAATTTTCAAGCGGCTAGCACTTAGGAGCAGAATTAACAATCACTCTGTATGTAATTGCCAGTTAATAGTAAATTGCCTTTTAGACTGTAAAATGCAATATAAACGGGTGGGCACCCAAAATTAAATTAATGAGATATTTGCTGCATTTAAAAGTGAATAGTGCAAATTAATAACGGAGCGCGATGCTTGTTTTAATATTTGTCTAATAGTGTGTCATTTGCTTGCTTAATAATAATTAAAACAGTCCTGGCAAATCGTCCTACCTGAGAAACTCGTGGTAAAGGGCAAACTGAACAGTTTCACGTGCGTAACTTCACCAGGAGAAACACATCAGATTGTTAAGAGCAATGAAAGAAATTATTTTTTAATTAGAATATAGGCATTGCCATGTTATTCGATTAAGACCAATTGGGATCTGTCTTCTTCTAATTGGAATTCTGTGAGAAGGAAAACAAGGTAAAAGACACGTTTCCGAGTGGGAGGTGTCCCTGCCCAAGTGCAGGTCTGTTTTCTCCCAGCATCCACAGGGCAGAAGGGTCTCCTCTCCCACAGAAGAGCCGAGGCGGGTTGGCGGTGGCTCGCCTTCCAACATCATCCCCCGGGATCCCGGGGTGCAGCCAGTGTGGGGGTGCTCACAGCTGACCTCCTGCCCCTGAATGCTCGGCTGGCCTCACGTGAGAGATCTCTTTTGCTCATTTAAAGCAATGATCACAAACTATTGGGAGTCAACACGTCTGCCAGCGGCCAAACCCGGTTCCTAACCGAGACATCAGCAGTTGGGGGTCAGTGTGCCCAGAGCACATTGGAGCGGCCGGAGCTCCACCCCCGTGCACAGGCCCCGCTCACCTGTGTGACACAGTTCCCTGATGGGGACATAAAAGGGATGGTTTGCTGCCTGAAGACGTGCATTCAGTTTCCGGTTTGTGAAATCATCACTCAGCCAATGATGACGGACAGTTTGTGTTCTTTCCGATGCAGTATTTGTGTGTGTGTGCGTGTGTGTGTGCGTGTGTGTGTTTTCTTTTTTACGTTAGATGGTACTTTAAGTGGGGGACATGTCGAGGTGGGGACAGCCCTGTCCTCAGGTGTTGCCCTGGCCCCGGCGGGGAGGGAGGGGGACGGGCTCCTCGCCCAGGGCCTCGGTCGCCTCTGGCAGGCTTCCCCCGTTCCCCCCGCCTCCCAGCACCCCCTTGAAGGGCACTCGTGTTTCTGAAGTGTTTTGAAGTGTTTTAAAGATCTTTTGTGTGCGTTCAGATGTGATTCTGTCAACAACATGGTGACACGCTGCAGGGTCAATAGTGCCCTTCGACCGCAGCCAGCCCTGGCTCGCTGTCCCCCAGCCCGTGCTCTGCAAACAGGTTCCTTGTATCCACAGCACAAGTGATTCCTAGGTGCCCCCCACCGATCAGACCATTTTACAATGCCTGCCCTCAATGCTTATGCCTCCTCTTCGATGTGAGCCACCTGATTATTTCAGTTACAGATTTTTAACCATGGATGTGGGCCTGGCGGAGAGACAAACATTGCAGTTACAGGCCCTGGAGTTTGGGGAGGCTTCCGGCCCATTGAGTGGCCTGCCCTGGCCGGTGGGGTCCTGTGCGTCTTGGCTGGTCCCCGTCTGTTCCTCTCCGTGAGCGCCAAGGGCTGGTGTCACAGTTCCTCCTCGGCGGTCAGAGGGGGTCCGTGGGGTCCGTGGGGTCCGTGGGAGGCAGCCTCCATCCCTGGTGGACAGACCTCTGCCTTTCTGTGAGGAGCGTTAGGTGGGGCTATGCGTGCAGCCCAGGGCGTGTCCAGTCCTGTCCAGAGTTGGAGAGTGGGGACAGCCGTCGGCGCGGCACACAGCTCCTCCCCCACGCCCTCCCCCAGCCCACTGGGCCCACTGCTGGCGGGAGAGGGTGGACCGATGCCCATTGCCTGGGGCATTGCATGCACCGGGGTGGTCGGCAGGGCTCTCCTCTCTCCCAGCAGAGAGCGCCTGCGGGGCCGCAGGGCAAGGGAGGTGGCCCCCTGGTACCCCCTGCTCGGCACAGCGTGACCCCGCATCGCCTGGTGTGCTAAGTGGGCACGGGGAATGTGCGTGCTGAGCAGCGTGTCCTCCTCGGGAGCGGCCCTGGGAAGGGTCACTGCTGTCCCCTTCTCTCCTGTCTCGAAGGAGGCCCGGAGAATGAGACACACCGCTTGTGCTATTGCACAAGTAGACTATTTGTCCTAATCAGTGACACCCATTTACTAGAATTGCTTAAAATGAACTATACCTCATACAGAAATCGCACATTTAGAGACTTCCATTCATCATCTGAAAATTGAGGGCCAGTAAACTTTTCTGCTCCTCCAGTGGGATCATAGGCATGCATCAAAATGTTAAAAATGATTGGTGAGAGGGAGCTGTCACCCATTTATCAAGGAAAAGAACATTATTTGCTAATTTCCCAACCAGGCTGGTGACAGGGCGCTCCGTCTTCGGACCCACGGTGACCGGCATGGCCTTTTTGTTATTAGTACAAGTCAAGCGCTTTTGGGCAGTTGCTAACAAGACACATTTGTCTGTCATCGGAGGGGCTGTGGTGGTTTTCCGAGTGGCTGTGACCAAAGTCAGCTCCCGGCGCCCCGATTGGCTGCACTTCCCAGGGCCGCGCTAACCCGGGAGGGGAAGCTGGCTGATAAATCACAAAGTTTCCATGTCAAGGTGAAGGTATTGACTCTCCAGCACCAAACCTGACAAAATGTAGCAGAGAGGAGACAGCCATTTATCTTCCCCAAAGGACAAAAGGGTCATCCGGGTTTCACTCAGTGATTGTCGAGACGTGGACGGGTGGAGGCCGCGGGCCCTGGCCCCCTCCGCCCTCTCAGCCCCCTGCACCTGCGGGGTCCCTGGTCCCGCTCCCACACCCGCCTGGGGGCCGGGGGCCGAGGGGAGGGGAGTCACGGGACCGAATGAGACCACGAGCGGCGGTTTCATTCGAGTCTCTGGACGGCAAGGATGCTGGCGACACTTCTGGAAACAGCTCGGGAAGGGCACGGGGGCGGGGACCGCGGGGACCACCACGCAGAAGCACAACAAAGTGACCTCAGTCCCCCCAAGTGCAGAATAAAGCAGAGATGATAAAGGTAAAAATAAAATCCCACAAACCACGCTGGCGAAAACCCGTGAGTTCAGTGATGAAGACCAAGGGCAGCTTCGGAACAAACCGGTTCAGCGGAGAGCCTGACGCCGAGGTGTGTGGTTCTTTTCATGCTGAAGAGAAGGACTGGGTGACCCGGTGACCCAGGGCGAAGAGAAGCAGGAACTGCGTGCTGCTGTTTATTTACTTATTTTTTCTTTCTGGCTTACCACGCTCGCGGCCACAGGCCTCCTCCTGCCCGGCCCATGCGGCTGGACATGGGGCAGGGGGCGGGGGGCCGGGTTGGAGGCCGACCCTGGGCGCGGGGACAGGAAGGCTGCCGTGGCTCCGGGCCCACCTCGGCTTCGGTTTGGGGGAAGGTCTGCAGGCCTGACCCTACAGGTCTGTTCCGTGCGGAGACTTGGATTCCAGAAGCTCAGCCTGAGACCAGGTCCTTTTAAAAAATTATCATTCAAATCAGTTGGGCCTTTTTTACTCATGGAAGAAAACGCAAACTGAGTAATTCCTTTCATAGGACGGTTTTTCGGTAAAAACAACAAAATGGAAAGCTGTTAGTCAGTGACGTGGACTGTTTGCTCTGCCCCTTCCCCTCCCCAAATAGAAGTTTTCAGATGCTCTTAATGAGCGAATGGAATAACCAGGTTCCGCAAGGGACCCGAGCGCGTGTGTTACGGCACATATGCTCCGGGAAGACGCATTATGGACGGTGTTAAAATGTAAATACAGAAGCCCCCGTGGAGACAGCTGGCCACCGCAGACGTGATGAGCGGTGCTGTAAATCTTTGAAGAACGTTCCTTGCAGGGCCAGCCTGGTGGTGGGTCTGCGTGACTCTCCTCCTAGGCGATGCCCCTTCCCTGCCCTCAGGAGGCGGGCCTTCCTGTGATCCCCGAACACGGAGGTCCGACTGACTGACCACACGGGCCCCAGGGCCTGGGCCCTCTCCCTCTCTGAGCATCAAGGACCCTCGAGACCCAGGTCAGGGCACCGAGGCGGTTGGATGGGGGGATTCTGCTGGATTCCTTCTGCATCTTGCCACCTCTTACTCTCCCAGGAGGAGGCTCTCGGCTGGGCACCCGTTGCCCCTCCTCGTCGCAGCCCCGTGGACAGTGGCCGGTGGAGGGAGGGGCTGCCGGCCTGCAGCGCACCTCGGTCCTCCCCATCCTGTGAGTCCGGGCGCCCGGTGCTGGTGGCAGCCAGAGGCTTTACCGTGAAAATCACTCCAGCACTGGTGTTGGAGACTAGCTTGTGCTTTTCCCAACGAAGCCGTCCCCAATCCGGAAACATCCCACGTGAGCCTCACGGCGCCTTGGTGCTGGGCTAGCGGACCAGCCTCCAGGCCTGGGCACTTCCCAGCGTTTCTGCAGGAGCAGGACCTTCACGACGGGGGCGGCACAGATGGACGGTTCGCAGTGAACTTGGCATCGGACCGCCGGGTATTCCCAAGCTAAAGCCTATAAATGGGCCGCGTGTGCTTGTCATCAGTTACAACGGAGGTTAATTCAGGGGTTGACTTGTTTAAATACCATGAAGGCAAGGGACTTGTGCACGAGGTGTGGGGGCTGGAGCGTCACGCGGCTCCCTGCCCATGGGGAGCTCACGCTCACGATCTCTTGTCATGGCCTCCACGGCAGGGCCCCAGGTCACATGAGCTTTGTCCAGGTGCCATGGTGGCTAACGCCTGCTGTGCTGGAGCCCTGCCCTCACCCGTCCCCACGCACCCCTGCCCCTCACTGCCCAAGAACTCCGCAGCCGCTCACATCACTCCTGCCCTTGGAAAATGCCCCTGACGGAAATGACGTGAAAGGTGAACACCGTGTCCAAGGATGTGATACTGAAGGGTCCTGTCTACGTGATTTGGGATTTACCCATGGAGTCTGGAAACCAGGGTCTCCCTGACGCCTGCCGGCAGCAGGTGCCCCCTCTGGGCACTGCGGGTGCTGGAGAGGAGAGCAGCTGGGTCTGAGAGGGGATTGGGGCGGGGAGGTCCTGGGCATCGGGACCCCCACCAGAGGAAGGAGCTGTGCCGCCTTCCCAGCAGCCTGACGCCTGGTTCCGGGGGCCACTCGGCAAGTGGAGCCACGAATATGATCCCAGTGACTCCGAGTTTTATGGGGACGAGACAGGATGTAGAGAAGAAATGAATACTCATGAAAGGTGCCAAGTTCTATGAGAAAAGGGACAACGGAGGCGTGGTGGGTCTTCTAGGCGGGAGACCTCCAACAGAGACTGTGTGGGAGGGGCTTGCGGGGCTGCCCTCCGGACATAGGGAGCAGGGGTGGGGTGTTTCCAGGCAGAGGGAAGAGCGTGGGCCAAGTGAACTCAGAGCACGTCGGGGGTGGCTGGGGGCCGGGGTGGCAGGGAGTCCCTGTGAGGCCACGGAGCCCCTCTGACCCCAGTACGGCTGGGGCCTCTTGTGCGGACACAGGACTGTCCTGCATGAGCTCAGAACCGACTCCTGAAGTCCAGGACTGCGGTGGGGGATTCCAGGTTTAGGTTCATCTCGGCGAGGTCTCTGAAGGCTCTGCCTTAGAACAGCCCTGTCCCGGAAAACCTGGAGTTAGAGATGCCTGGGGGCGGTGGGAAAGGCGGTCATGCTGGGAAGCCACGTTACGCTCCCTGCGTGGGAGGCTGGTGCTCTGCCCCATCCCGACCCCCAGCTGGGGCCTGTCATGTGCGCGCGGGCGCGGGCCTCCCTCCTTCACGTGGGTGCTGAAGCCGCTGTCTGGCGGGGCGGCCTGCAGACTGTGAGCGGTGTTGCCCTCGCTGGAGGGGTAGCTAGAGCGTATGTGCTAATCCAGGTTAGAGACGTTACCTTCATTTAAAATCTAGATTTTTTTTTTTTAAAGATTTTGATTTATTTGACAGAGAGAAACACAGCGAGAGAGGGAACACAAGTAGAGGGAATGGTAGCGGGAGAAGCAGGCTTCCCGCTGAGCAGGGAGCCCGATGCGGGACTCGATCCCAGGACCCTGGGATTATGACCTGAGCCGAAGGCAGACGCTTAACGACTGAGCCACCCAGGTGCCCCTAAAATCTAGGTTTTTATCCAGCTGTCATCCACGTAGCACAAAATCCCCCCAAACTGCACCACGCGTGGGTCACCATGTACTCACAAGGGTGTGCGGCCGTTGTTGGTTGGACACTTTCCTCGCATGAGAACCCGGCTCCCCCCGCCCTCCCCCTGCACCCCCGGCTCCCAGGATCCCCGCCCGCCTCCCGACTCCTGAGTGTTGCCTGCTTCTGGTGTTTCCTCAGCGTCCCGTGTCGGGGGCCGGTGCAGGGGCCCCTCCGAGTGTCGCTCGTCCGTGGGGCTAAGCACCTGCCCGCTGCTCACAGAGGTCTCGGCTCGGGTGTCACGGGTAGCGCTGCCGCGACACACTTGTGAGTGAGGCTTTGAGCGGCCCGATGAGAAGCTCACATTCACTTTGGCTTCTCGAAGTCAAAGATGTCGTGCTGCCTTGGGCATTGACCTCGTCTCTTCGGGACGTACCACAGTCGTAGCCCCTGCGAGCACCTCTGGGCATCTTGTGCAGAGCGGGGCAGGCGCGGGGACACGGGGCAAGACGACGGACCCCTGGCCGATGAGCGGACGGGCCGGGGGGCTGGCCAGCTCGGGGGGCCCAGGGCCGGGGGTCCTTCCGTAGCGGGAGCACCTCCAGCCCCGGGAGCCTCATTCCTCAGCTACGTCTGCACGGAGATTTCACGCTGCTGTAAGGTGTGCAAATCCATTGCCAGGACGGTTCGCCACAGAGCTTCATGTCGCCTCTCTGGGTTTTAAGACCCTTTCTGGAAAGAAGTCTCTAAGAGGGTCGGCGGCACCAGGACACTGGAGTTTTCTGTCCTAAGGAGAGGAGAACAGCGCGTGCGAACCCTCGCACCCAGCGGGGCCGACGCGCCGGCCGGCCTCTCCCTTCCTCTCGCTCCGGGGCTCTGCCCGAGTCCCGGGCGTCGGAACAGCCTTGCTGAGGGGCGGAGAGGCGTGCGGGCCGGCACCCCTGTCCCGGGGACGGGAAGGCCCCCGAGAAGGGAGAGCCGCTGACAGGCCGCGCGACTCGGGGTTCCTCGGCCGCGGGCTGGGCCGGCAGGAGTGGTCCCACCTGGCCACGGAAGCTGGGATCCCGCGCATTCTTCGAGGAATGTAAACAGAATGGTTTGAACGCAGTCCAGGCGTTGTCAGCATGGGTGTTATTTTGGGAACAAGGAAGAGGAGCTGTCCCCTTTTCTGCGTTTGGTGTCACATCACAATGCCGCCATCCGCTGCCAGGCGCCGTGAATGGAAGCGGGTCCCTGTGCACAGGCCGGCCCGGGCTGTCGGCGTGAATACCAGAACAATGTTCCCGCTCAGATGAGGAGGCGCCTGCCTTCCAATGAGGAGTCAAGTGTGGCACTTTTCCCACCCTTACAAG
>CM053617.1:68388757-68391257 GCA_028646535.1 Procyon lotor | reverse complement strand
ACGCTGACAGCTTCTGATGATTAATGGTTTGATTATGAAGTGGTTTTACACATATAGAATTTACATCACAGAGAGTTAGAAATTTTGCCGTGTCACACACGCCGAGGCATTCTGAAGAGCTTTACTATTTGCAAAGAAAAAGGAGGGCAGAATCGCAGCCAAAGCCGTGTCATGTAAAATCAATACGTCGGATCAATGCTTTATTAACAAGAAAATGTCTTACTTCACATTCCTGTGCGGACCTTTGTCTCCAGGATGTATGATGGAATGTCAGATCGCACTGTGGCCCTCAACTTACGGGCGTGTTATCGAGTGTGCGCGCGCGCGAGGCTTCCGGCCCCGCTGCGCCCGGGACCCGCCACGGGGCTCGACACCCGCGCTGGCGGAGAAGCGGCGACCGATTATTTCGGAGCGCGATTTCGGGGGCAGCCTCCAACCCCGTTCCTCGAGGCCGGCGCCTTTGTGCTCCCCGCACGCTTGCAGACCTGCTGAGTTGGGTGGTGTTAATCATCAAATTACGTGCTGACTAATGAGTGATGGCCCAAATTGTGGGCCGCGTAATGAATAGATGGCGGCAGGTCCTATTAGTCTCCGAAAACCCCCTGATTTATGTCGTGCCACGCTCCGTGGCGTTACTCCGCGGAAAACGATATCTACATCAAGAAGTAATGTACTCTAATAAGTATTTTCATCTTAACTCACGTCCCCGGGCCTCCGGGCTCAGTTTTTGTTGGAGTCAGGCAGAGCCATAATAAAGCCCAATGGCTCCTTATAAAGCTTGTTAAACACGGAGTGTGCGGTCGGTCAGAGTCCCGGCCGTGATTCATGCACTGTACACAGCGCGCCGGCCGCTGATTTATGGCCGCGCACAGTTCATAGTCAAAATTACAATTTGAGGGATAAAAAGATTAATTACTATTTGTGGCCAGCAATTCCGTGAGGCTGGTGGAATGATAGCGCTCTACATCAGTTTGTAGTCAGCCATTCACAGATTATTAAAGCTTTACAAGAATGAGTGCTCCTCCTGCCTCGTTTGTGCTCAGGCAGTATGCTAGACAGAAAGGGACCACAGGGATAAATCTGAACCTAGCAATAGCTGGACATATGTCATAATTGCCAGTGCCCCATAAATCCCCGGCCAGGGTGGAAAGCACCGCGTGATGTAGACAGTGATCATGACAGTGGTGATTGCTATAGATGGCCCCCAGACTTGCAACTTTCTGCCCGCTCTACCGCTCTTACAATAGATCGAGTAACCCTTTGACTTTCTTCCCGTCTAATTATAGATTAGAAATAATCATTGCTTTTACGTGCAAAAGAGAGGGGGGAAATCCATTCCTTAAGACGGAGCGAGCGTTGGGGGGGTGCTTGCCTCCGAGAGCGTCGGGAAAGGAGAGTCGCACATTTATTTGGAAGCGTGCAATAAACGAGTAATGGATGACATAAAAGTAATTAACCTGACCTACATTTCTGTGTCCTGTTACAGCCCTTAATGAACCAACCATAGATTACGGCTTTCAGAGGTTGCAGAAAGTGATCCCGAGACATCCGGGTGATCCCGAAAGGTTACCCAAGGTTAGTAAAAGAGTAAGTGGCGCCCTCCGCGGGTCCGCCACCGGGCCGGTTCTGGTTTGGGGGCAGCAGGTGCTCCGGGAAGGGGGGCTCTCAGGTGCCCCGGGCCCCGCCCCCACTGCAAGGCCGGCAGGTGTGGGGAGCCGTCCCCGGCCGGTCCGAGGCGGGCAAAGGGTGAGGGGCAGGGGGCCCCCCCGCGGTCGCCGGTCTCATGTCTCATCCCCCTCTATTTGAAGGAGGAAAAGACAGGCTTCTCTGATACAAATATTTTGGATTCTGCGAGGGGGACATAAACTTCCGCGTAATGAAATAGTTCAATTAAACATTTTCCACTCCAGTAGCCCGCGCTGATTTCAATCTAAGCAGCCCCAGACTGATCTGTGATTACTTGACTCTTGTTTTCCTTTCATTTTCTAAAGCTCGATTCAGTTTAATCTTTTGTTTACAAAGCTTTTGTTATAAGTCCCTGACTTAGCAGGCTAACAAATGAAGTCCACATATTAATATCTGGGGGGACTTTTCATTTAAATCCAACAAAGACAAAAGCTGCCCGCGTTGTTTGTGCACACGCCACGAATCACAGGAATTTCATTTTGATGTATAACATTAAAGATAAGTCAGGCTTATAATTTTCCTTCTCCTTTGATATAATTTTGTCTCTCTCTCCCTTTAGAAGCCATCTCTGATTTTCAAGGCAGAGTTGCAAACACAAAATGAAAAATGAAGTCATAACATTATGACTGATTATTTTACATTCCATCCCTGTGTGCGCCCGAGTCTTGACCACCTCTGAGTTTTATTAACACAATAAACCCTTTTAGACGTTACCTTTTTAAAGCTCAGCGTGAACATAAAGCAATATCATTAGGCTCCTTTTTAATTTGTGAACATGTTAGCGATGGATGTCAGCTATCCGCTGTTAGAATCA
>CM053617.1:68373757-68383757 GCA_028646535.1 Procyon lotor | reverse complement strand
AACACCCCTGCGCACACGGGCATGATGGGCGTGAACTCCTTCAGCAGCCAGCTGGCCGTCAACGTGTCCGAGACTTCGCAAGCCAACGACCAAGGTAGGCCGCCGAGCCGGGCGAGCCCCCTTCCCGGGCCGCACTCCCAGGGACAGCGCAGACTTAGCGCAGCTGCCTGTGTCGCGGGCCCCGCGGGGAAGGCGGGCAGCACTCTGCTCCCGGCAGCCGGGCCGGCGAGCACGGGGTGGGGAGCGCCCAGAGTGCCAGACTCATTTGTTGCCACGGCACCTGGCTGCCACTCAGTAGACTGGTTTTTGCTAGAAGTTTCCTTGAAAGGCTGGGAGGAGCCACAGGACAGCCGCGGGGTAGTAAGTGGACGGGACCCTTGGATATGTCCCAGGGGTGGGACTTGCAGTAAATGGAGAGGAGCTCCCAGTGTCCCCCAGGCCCCCCACCGAGGTGCATCTGCTCCCATCACGCGGTGACCTGGCGGGCGCAGGTCGCAGGCCCCTGCCCGCTCTGAGCAGGTCTCAGCCCTCCTCTCTCCTGTCGGGGCTCAGAGAAGGCGTCCGCCCGCCTGGCCGCCGCTCGGCTCTGGGTCCCGCGCACCCCCACGGCGGGCCTGACGCCCCCGCTCCTCACCCCCGCCCCCCGCTCCCGCAATTCATAACTGTGCAGATGAAGAGCCCCAAACAGCCCTTCCTGGGGAGTTACGGCCACAAACAAGCTCCCCCCGTCAGCCCTGGCATTTGAAGGTCTGCAGAGGCCGAAGGTCACCTAGCATGGGGGGACAGCCCCCGGGCCCGAGCCGTCGGTAATCGCTTCTAAAGAGAAACCCGAAAGCACCAGCTGGTCAGATGGCGGCGTGCGGGGCGGCCAGGCTGGGGCTCGGGAGCCGCGCTCCCACGGGGCTGGCGCTCAGGTGCTCGGAGCCCGCTGCTCGCGCCGGGGCAGGCGACGCGGAAGGTCGAGTGCAATGTCGCGTATATGGTAGAGGTTTGCGGGGAAACCCCCCCCAAGCGTCTCTCTCCCTGATAATAACGTTATTTTTGGCCGGGGGGGGTTTTGACAGTCGGCTACAGTCGCAATACAAGCAGCGTGTCCCCGCGAGGCTACGTCCCCAGCAGCACCCCCCAGCAGTCCAATTACAGCACAGTCAGCACTAGCATGAATGGATATGGAAGTGGCGCCATGGCCAATCTAGGGGTCCCTG
This sequence comes from Procyon lotor, assembly GCA_028646535.1. NCBI lineage: Eukaryota > Metazoa > Chordata > Mammalia > Carnivora > Procyonidae > Procyon > Procyon lotor. Next base: position 68,382,552 of record CM053617.1, on the reverse strand, counting down.
GCTCGCCTGGATTTCTTAATGGCTCCTCCGCTAACTCTCCCTACGGCAGTAAGTGTCTGTTTTTGTCACACGTCATCACATAGATTCATGTTCACGCCCGAGTCCAGTGTGTGCATTGCGTGGCTGTCCCGTGCTGTGAGCTGCTGGACCAGAGGGAGGGAGGCTCTGGAGGCTGGGCGTCCGCGAGGCGGCGGCGACCGGACCCCGCGGGGCCCCCGCGCCACACGGGGCTGCCCGGCCGGAGAGGAGCGCCCCACACGAGCGTTTGCCTGTCCGCCAGAGAGTGGCCGGGCCACAGGCACGTGGTGCCCGTCTTGCCGGCCCCGCGCCGCGGGCGAGGCCCCGAGAGCCCTCTCTGTGTGCTGTGGCCGTGCCGGCGCCGCGCGTCCTGACCGTCTGTGCTTTGTTGCAGTAGTACCATCCAGCCCCACCATGGCAGCCTCTTCGGTCACCCTCCCTTCCAACTGTAGCGGCACACACAGCATTTTCTCATTCTCACCTGCCAATGTCATCTCTGCAGTGAAACAAAAGAGCGCCTTCGCGCCCGTGGTCCGGCCCCAAGCTTCTCCTCCTCCCTCCTGCACCAGCGCCAACGGGAACGGACTCCAAGGTGAGGGGCGGCGCACGGCCCCAGTGCTCCCGAGCGCTGGCAGAACTCTCCCCCCACCTCCTCCCCGCAGGGTCCCTCCGTCCCCCGCCCCCCCAGGGCAGGCCAGGCTGGGCCGTGGGGCGGGAGCTCCAGCCCTCCCTCCGGGTCCTCATGGCCGCTGCATGCTCCCCTCGCTGGGCCGTGATGCCCCCCACCCCCAGCCACGTGAAGGACCCCCCGGGGCTCGCCCCCACCGGTAACAGAGTCTCTCGGGTGAAACCCATTGCCTCTTGCTTCCAACCTCACCCCACATCCTCCCCTCAGAAGGGGACCCGCCAGGGCACCGAGCAGATGCAGCAGGGGGAGTGTTGGGGGCCTGTCCCGGCCACTCAGCACACGGGCCTTCACGGCCGCGGCTCCGCCGGGGACAGCAGGGTGCACCCGCTGGTGGCGTCGGCGCTGGTGGCCTTGCTCGTAGGCGGCAGAGTAGCCTCGGGACGGGGATGGCAGGTCATCGCGCCACCCTCGGAGTCCAGGGCAGAGCCAGCGTGCTGTCCGTGTCCTGAGGCGCGGCTGCCTTCTCAGCCTGGCAGAGCAGCCCCTGGGCAACGGGGTGCGCCCAGCCCGGGACCGTGCATGCGTGAACACCGGGTGGGGATCGGTTCTTCTGAGTCCTCTCCCTCGCACACGCAGGAGGGAGCCGGGCTGGCCCCGAGGGCAGGGGGAGGCACCCTGCGGACGCAGCTGGCCCCCGATGGGGCCGTGTGGAGCAGGCTCCTGGTGCTGGCCCAGGGCCGGGTCCCCATGGGCCGCGTAGACCGGCCTCGAGGTGTGCGGCGGCTGGGCCACGCGAGTGCCCCTAGGCCTCGCGATCTTCCGCGTGGCTCTTTGTGACTCACGGGAGCCACAGGCACTGAATTAAGTGGCCGTCATCTGGCCTCTTTCAGACACCACCTTTGGTATTTGCTCCTCCCGGTGAAAATCAAATCCAGTTACTCCTTTAAAAAAATGAATCCATTCAACCAGTATTTACTGAGCGCCTACTATGTGCCAGGCTCTCTGCTGGGTGCCGAGGACGTTACCGCGGAGAAGACAAACTGGCCCTTTTGTGAAGTCGGTGGCATATTTCACTTTGATGAACTAATGCTCAAAAAAGGAACTGGAAAGGTATCCGTGATTTGAAATAATTGTCTTCCCAACCTCTTAGTGTGTGAGAGGGACGCCCGGGCCCCGGGTGCCGCCGACCGGCCTGCAGGCCCGCCGCGGCCCCCAGCCCAGAGCTGCTCGCGGGGCCACGGCCCGGCCACCGTCCGCACAGTGCGGAGGCCCACACGGGTGCCAAAACCCTGATGTTGTAACGGTGAGTCGGACAGCAGTTGAGACCGTTGAGATTAAGGAACTGGGCCGTTGAAGCTCACATCACTACGTGAACAAATGTATCAATCCGTTATACATAAATTAACGAGAATGAGCGTTCTGACCAAAATTGAACAACACTAAAGTTAAAAGATTTTAAATTCTATTCGTACCAGGAGTTCACTGGAAAGCGTCCGCTGCGCTTGGCGTTTTAGCACCAAGTTTCTTACTCCGAGAGGAGCGGAAAGAGCTCCCTGAGGCGGGGCTGGGACTTGGGTCTCTCCGGGGCCTTGGCCTTGAGGTGGCAGGGCAGGTGGGCTGGGGGCGGCTTTGCTCCTGGAGCGCCCGCGACTCACCATTACGATACGGAACAACCCGCAGAAGGTCCGAGGCAAGGGCTGAGAGCAGAGGGGAGACCGAGGCGCACCCGCTTTTCACAGAGGGAGCGAGCGCGGCGCCCTGGCTGGCGTCCCAGACGTGACCAGGTTGGTTCACGTCTGTGGACGGAGGTGGCCCCTGGGGGGTCTGGGCCTCCGTCTGCTGTAAACGAGCTACTGAGACCTGTGGGGAGCGGCGGGCTTGGCGCACAGAAAGGCCCGAGGAAGTCCTGGAGGAGGGCTGCCGCGTGCGGGGTCGCGGAGGGGGTCTGTCCCCACACGTGCCCCGGTCCCCTGCCGTAGAGCCCCCCCCCACCCCCTGCGCCTTGACCGAGCCCACGGCCGGCTGGCGGGCGCCCGCACGCCCCACGTCACGGGTGAGCCAAGTCCCAGGCGGAGGCCAGCCCGGCCCGCGAGGGGGGCAGCCCGGTAACCCGCTGCGCTCTCTCTTTCAGCTATGTCTGGGCTGGTAGTCCCGCCCATGTGAGCGGCCTGCTCCCCCCTCCGCAGCACCCAGCACCCAGCACCCAAGGACGGACTTCAGGGGACACGTTTAGTCCATGAGAGCTGCGGCGGGAGCCAGTGTGCGAACGCATCGGCCGCGGTGGAAACGCTACAAGAGACTTTGTTTAAAGATTTTATTTAAACTATTAAGAATCAACATGCAAACAAACCTACTTCTTCATGAACAATTCCATTTTATTGACTGAACTTTTCTCATATTTTCACATTTCTCAGTCCTGAAGACTAAGGAGAACAAAGCGACGCCTATTTTGTATAAAGTTTCCGACTCCGTCTTGGCTATGTCTAGTACTTGCTATGTGTTGGGAGAAACTTTGTGAATGCACCATTTTGATTATCATGAAACACTGAGGAAAAATGCCTCCAAACATTTTTCTGTGCTCATACTTAGATTCACAATGGTTGTGTATCTCTATAATGTGAAATATTTTTTTGTGGTGAAAAAAAAAAAGGGGCCAAGGAGGTGTGAGCCATCAAACTGGAAGAAAGGAGGACTTCGTGACTAGGAGAATTCGGGGTGGCAGGGAGGGAGGGAGGGTTTATCATTGCTTAACTTCATCTTAATGAAATGAAACTTTGTAACTTATTGTAGTTAGAAATTGTAACTTTGATATTGAATTCTCTTGCCTTCAACAAGCACACTGACAGAAAAAAAAAAAATGCTACTGTCTGTTGGTTAAAATATTCTCCCCCTGCTAGAGCTTCCTGTTAAGCAAGTGTGATCTGCAACATTTTTTCAACTTTTGCTAGCACTCTATACTATTGCATTCTTAGGCTACTGTGAGGTCCATGTTTCTTGTACCAGAAATTGTCCTTTTGACTTCTAGCTCCTTCTTCCCTAATGTGTTTTGTATGTGGTTATAAAATTGTAGACTTTTGTGATTTTGCCAAAGTTGTAGCTAAATATTTATACACTTGTCTTGAATTTTTTTCAGATCCACTTAAATATTTAGAAAAAAAAAGACAAAAACACGTTTTCTTCCTTATGTGTCTCATAAGGAATAAAATGGTCTCCATTCAACACTTTTCCATGAACACTTACAGTTGCTAAGGGACTTTCTTTTGTAACATATCGATTATAAATACTGTATTTATCTTTGAAATTTTGTACATTGCTTTTCCTGCCATTTTCTTTTTCTTGTCTGTATTGGTTTTTGATCGTGGCCTGGTGTTGGGAAGAGCATTAGCCAAGAGCTGTCTCTGACCTGTTTTGATAAGTGAACTGGTGTCCTTGCATTTCATTTGTACTTCAAAGATTTGCTTTCGTTCAGACTTTCCAGCCTTTTTTTTTTTCATTTTTTTTTTATTTTAAGGAAAAGTCAAATTCATTGTTTATTTTTATATTATTTTTAAGTTATCTGAACAAATACTTTTGAAAAAAAGTTTGTTGTATAGTCAAAACAAAACGGTGTCACCGGCTGTGACAAATCCTAGTAGATTCCGTGCATGTTGAACAGCCGCTAAGAGGGGACACCGTTTGGGGCTGTGTCCTTATTTTATTTTTCTGTAGAATGTAAAAAGTCATTTTAGCTGCCACCCATGACTTTGCCACATAGCTGAACTGTGTTTACTGGAAAAATTCAGAGGCCTAAAGTTTAAAATAAAATTTACTTCTGATGTTTTAATTAAAATGTTTGCCACATTAACTTCTCTGATGCCTTAAAAGTGGACTTCTTTAAAGAACCTTTGTGCGATTTTATCGCAGGCTTACGACACAATTGTTAATCGAGATTTCCTTTGGAGACTGACGGTGTCTCACACACACACATACACACACACACACACACACACACACACACACACACACACACACAAAAGCACAAACCTGGCGTTCCATATGTCGCTCCTTTCTGCGTCTGATTCTGCTGCATCGTGTGTCCTCCCGGGCCCACCTAGGATTCAGGGAGGCTTCAGGGGGAACCAAAGTCACCGCTGGTTTTTAACCTTTTTTACAAAACAGTACTGTTCGTGTGCTCGGACCCAGCAGCGCCGTCCGTGCTTTTTAAACCGGACGCCCTCCCTCAGCCACCGTGCCCGGTCGTGCCAAACGCACAGTGAGCCCGGGGGGTCAGTCTTTCCCCTTTGTGTTAAACGCTCCGCAGACATAGCACAGCACGTGTTTTGCAAACTGCAGTAGAAATCAGATTTAGAACAAAAAGGAGGGATTTTAAAAACTTTCTGACAAAAAGAAAAAATAAACAAAACCATGCACAACTTAGGAAAGCGTTCATTCAAGGGACTCAATAAAAGCAGCAGAGTGTCCCCGGCGGTCAGCGGGTCGCAGTCCGGCCCCTTGACCGCCAAGGCTTAGCTACGTGGGAAAGCCTGAGAAGTCACTTTGGAACTAAATTGCCTCCGTTTTATTTTGTATAAGTAGGGGTTTGACCTAAAAACGAGCTCACGTGCACACGTCAGGGACGTTGGCAAGTTTCCTCAGCCCTGCACTCGGTTTGTGTTTAGATTAGTCAGCGCCCCTCATGGCTTCATCGTCTCCAAACTGAGCGCTTCACTAAATGGTAGATTTTACTGTTAAAGACCCTACAATAAGATTGTTTTATCTGTACATTTTTTCAGATATTTAACTGTATAAAATGTTCATTTTACACAATATTTAATTAAAGTATTTCTTGTCTGTGAATTTCATTTTGGGTAATTTATGTTTTGATTACAATGAAGGGCAAAACGCACGCAGAAGTTACACTGGGTTGGGGGGTGTGTGGGGGGGTCCCTGGCACATCCTGGGCCCAGGGGCCTGCCAGTGTCCCGGCCCAGATAGAAGCGATTCACGGAAGAACCTTTCTATAAAGTCCTCAGGCCTCAGACCGCTCTTCTCACCTGCACAGAGACGTCCTCACGGTTGCCGAGGTGGCTCTGGTGCCCAGAGGGGCCATCTGTACGTATGTTGCACTTGGACGTCTGTCGGGGACTCTGGGTTGGACACGGAGGCCAAAGCAGCACCGGGAGGCTTAAGCAGCGAGGGGATCCCCCACCCCGCCCCCACCCGGGGGTCCTGCCACTGCTTCCAAGCTGGAGGGCAGGTCAAGGGCAAGTGCATCAGACACAGGCTCCTCCCACCTTCCGCTCTGTGTGCACTGGGGCGAGAAACAGCTTCAGGCTCCGGACAGGGGGGCAGACACCAGGGGCTCAGAAGGCGGCCGCGGTCTGGAGCCCACCATCCATTCCGGGCCCATGGCAGGGGCAAGACAGACCCCCTGTGCCGGCTCTGTGCTCCGTCCGCCTGGGCCGGGGGGGCTGCTTGGCGGTGCGCCGCCCGAAGGCACCATCGCCAGTGAGCCCTGCCCTGGGCACTGGGGCTCTAAGTCATGCGACGAAGCTCAGCTCCTGCAGAGTCTCTGCACTCCCAGCTCATTCTGGATTTTTCACTTTCTCCTCAATGAAAGGCTGGTTTGGCATGTTGTGGCTTGCAGCTCTGTAACACATACACATAAGTGTGATCCAAATGAGTACTCACAAATGTCATCTTAATTACTTGTTCTGCTGAGCAAAACAGGAAACAATTATTCAAAACATAAAGAAACTTGTGAATACCTTTTTCTCCTGTCGGTGACAATCCGGTTCCTTTGGCTGAATTTTTGTCTCAGCCTTAAAGAGACAGCAAAGAAAAAAGGCTCCTGGGTAGGAGGCTAGGGCCGCCCTCCCCGCCCCCGGCCCTCCCCACCCCCGGGGTCTTTTCCCAGGGGTCCGGGTGGGGAGGGCTGGGGACCAAATTCCCCACTTGGAGCTGGTGCCAGAAATGCCAACCCTGGGCAGCTGGAGGGGGTTGTGGGGAGGGCTGCCCCCCGGAGCTGGCTCACCAGGGCCCCCCTACAACCCGGGGAGAAGCTGTTTCATGTTTGTGTTTCGAATCAGAAGCAAGAACTGCATTCTCTCCAAATGTACGCCAATTATTATCAGGCTGCCTTTTAAGGTCTTTCAAGCTTTTAAAGATTATTCAAAGCACTTGAAATGGGCTTCCATCTAATGCCTCATTTCATTGCATTAAACAGCCTAGTTAATAAAGAATCAATATATTCAAAGGGCAAGGTTATCTTTTGTCTATAAGGGGTGGTGTCATTCTGAACCTTTTATAGTTCAAATGCTGAAAAAGACCTCATGAAATCCATACTCATCAAGTGGGTCACTGAGAGCAATAAAGAGGGAAGGGGAGGGAGCTGAAAGGGAAGAGAGGCTGCTCTCCTTTAAAACAACTCAGCCTTATCTCCTCGCTTGGAGCGCCCGAAGAGGTCCTCCGAAAATGTCAATTTCTCATCAAGACAAGAGGCCACGATGATCATTTTTTCCAGAGAATACATACAATTAAGAGAATGCAGAGGGGCGGCTGTGGTAGCGATTTGTAGCTGCTTCGGGCCCCACGAGCTACGAGCTCCCTCCCAGCAGATAATAAGAGTTGTTGATAACTCAAGCGTCAATATGCCAAAGAGTGAGTTTTGAATGCGAGTCCTTGTGTTCTGAGCGCGCCCGGCCGATCCCAGGCCCTGATAAGGGCCCAGCTGCCAACGGACACCACAGGTTGGCCCTCACAATTAATGCGATGAATAAATCACACAAAAGAGTCGGGAGGCTTTATACTCAGTGAGACAATCCCCTGTTTTACCCTTCAAGGATTCCTTTTATGTTGGAATAAGGTTGCTTTTAATGAAATTTAAACTCATCAGAGGAAATCAAAAACCTCCAATCAGATTACAAATTGATTTTTTGGTCATTTGTCATTTCCCAGTTTCACAGAGAGCAAGTTGCCAGCCTGGTGCTGGGGAGCCAGTGTGCACACGGCCCCCAGCCCCCAGCCTGGGGACAAACGGGAGCAGCCCCGACGGCCACAGCCCAGACGCAGACGCACACACGCTTCTGACTCGCCCCTCGCCACCCCGCCCCGGCCTGGCGGAGTGAGCCCATCACAGAAGCCGCCACCATTCAGCTTGGAATCCGGCCGCGGCATGACCTGGGGACATCCGTGGTCCTTGGTAGAACTCACAGGGATGGCTGGACTGCACTCACGGTCCACGGACGGCCCACAGAGACACATTCTCTTGGAACCATGGTGTTTCGGTTCGCACCCACCCATGTCCTGAATAGGCCCTGGGCCACACCCGCGGGAGCCACGGGAACACCTGGGCCCCAGACAGCTTGGGATCTGGGGCCAAGAGGAAACACGGCCGACTCCTGCTCAGCCCACACAACCGCTCCTGGGCACAGGGTGCCCTTTCTCCCATGGCCGGTGAGGGGGTCTTCCCTGTGCGCCCACCAAGCCTGGCAGCGTCCCAAGGCTACCAGCTGCTGGCCTCGCAGGGGCTCTCCGGTCACACCCTGGGTGGACTCTGCGCTTCCTGAAGACAAGGCACAGCCACGCCTTCCTCAGCTTCTCTTCCTACATGGGGGACCCCAGCCAAGGCCCCAGGGCAGGCCCCAGGGCAAGCTCGGGGAAGGCACTGCTTCAGGGAGAGAGTGAACATCATTCCTAATTCAAGAATCCCTGGGGACCACCTTTAAAACAGACTCTCTGACGTTAGTTGAGAAGTCCACGCATTTTTGAAGAGCAAACAAGCACCACGCCCCACGCACACGTGCCGTAGCTGGGGGCTGGCGGGTCATTTCCGCAGCCCCCCCGCCCCCCGGAGCTCTGAGCGGGGCCTGTTCCTCCTCTTAGGTGACTTAACTGCCGGTCAGAGCAGTCACGTGAGCAGCCCAAAGTCAGGGCTGGAAGGACCAGGGCTGGAGGCTAAGTGAAGTCTCCAATCTCCCAATCCTGCCTTTGCCCCTGACTTTAGTTTCAGAAACCTTGGACAGGAGATGGGGGGGGGGGTGTGCAGAGACAGAGAGAGAGAGAGGGAAGCTGACCCTCTGGATGGCAGGAGAACCACCACACCTCCCTGGGAAGGCTCCACCCTAGCTCAGGGAGGACACACGCTGCCCCCAGGGCCTGATGCAGCCAG
>CM053617.1:68355889-68373657 GCA_028646535.1 Procyon lotor | reverse complement strand
GCCGTAGCTGGGGGCTGGCGGGTCATTTCCGCAGCCCCCCTGCCCCCCGGAGCTCTGAGCGGGGCCCGTTCCTCCTCTTAGGTGACTTAACTGCTGGTCAGAGCAGTCACGTGAGCAGCCCAAAGTCAGGAAGGACCAGAGCTGGAGGCTAAGTGAAGTCTCCAATCTCCCAATCCTGCCTTTGCCCCTGACTTTAGTTTCAGAAACCTTGGACAGGAGATGGGGGGGGGGGGTGTGCAGAGACAGAGAGAGAGAGAGGGAAGCTGACCCTCTGGATGGCAGGAGAACCACCACACCTCCCTGGGAAGGCTCCACCCTAGCTCAGGGAGGACACACGCTGCCCCCAGGGCCTGATGCAGCCAGGCCGTGAGATGAAAACTGGTTTGTGCAGCCATGGTCAGCTGAAGCTCAAGGGGTCTTGCTTCGGGACACAACCAATGTCACGGGACCACGATTCCGAAACCCAAGGCAGAGGTTCCTCTCCCCAGGGTCTTTGCAACAAACGAGGGGGCCTCCAAGGAGCGGTTTTCCTCGTGTTTCTCCACCAGCGTCCTCGGGTCACTGCAGGGTCCGCATGGGGCTGGGGAGAACAGGGTGCCCGAGCACACGGGGCGCCTCCCAGTCCACACGGCATCCGCAGTGTGAGCTGAGTGTAGGAGCCCTTCACGTGGTGCAGGGTCAGGAGGGGACAGGAAGGGGCGCTGAGGTAGTGCCAGAGGGATGGGGCTGGGAAGCCTGCAGCATCGGCCAATGCCCCCCCCCCCCCCACCCCCCGGAGGTCTGCCCCAGCTTCTGGTCCGGCCGGCAGAGCGGCAGGGTGAGGCGGGGGAGAGCGAGGCAGGGAAGAGCACCAGCATGTGGCCGGAAAGAACTCGAGTGTCGGAGGGGACGCAGGCATCCCACTGCTGCCCCAGCATAGCACTCCCACCGACGGCTCCCTGCTGGACGGGCTGTGACGCGCTAGCCGAGCGAGACTCCGTTTCCAGTCACAGAGACCAAGCCCTGCACCGCTACCTGAGCGGCTCTGCGCCGGGGGCCACCAGCCGAGACAGAAAGAAACTTGCCACTGTGACAACAAAGGGTTTATATCTCAATATACAATGAGCTCCTGCAAATCAATAAGACCAGACACCCTGAAGAAAAACAAACAGATTCACAGTCAGTTCACAAGGGAACAATACAAGTGATTGATAAGCTTCGGAAAATATGTTCAACCTTACTTAAAAATGCACATCAAAATAATGAGATGAAATTTTTTCATCTATTAAATTAGAAAAGATTTTACTTAAAAGCTAATACTCAATCCTGTTGATGGAGAAATGGGCATTCTTAAGAGTTGTCGATAGACGAGTAAATTGGTACAGCCTTCTGGAAATCAATTTTACGTTATATCAAGAGACTTAACAATGTTCATATCCTTTGACCCACTAATTCCACTTCGAGGAATCAATCTTAAAGAAATAATCAGAGATTAGGCAAGATTCAAGTACAAGACTGTTTGCTGCAGTAATATGTATTTAAAAAACTGGAAAGAACCCTACCTGAAAATAGCAATTGCTAATTGAATTATGGTATAGCCATATAATAGAATATTACATATCCTACTGAGCCATTAAGATCCTGTTTTTAAAGTATATTTAACAAAATGGTAAATACTTATGATATAAAATTAAGGCGAGGCAATACTGAATATTAAACAGAATTCAAAATTATAAGCTGCTCTGTCAAGAGAAGGCAAGAAGAATAAATATATATCATTATAGAATAATATGTATTTGGAAAAACTAGTAGAATACAGCAGGATCACTGCTTGGTGTGTTTGGGAGGAAACTTCTAGAAGACACCCAGAGGTACTGGGGGGGGCTTGGTGCTGCAGGCCACGGAGACTGACGTGGGCGGTGGGTCGGAGCTCAGACAGGCTGGACTGGGGAGTCCAGGGCCGCAGGGTCCCAGGGAGGCAGAGCCCAAGGCAGAGCCAGCACAGTGCCCCTCGAGGCCTGATACCGACTTCACGTTTACGTGAACTTCCTTGCAGGGATTTCTGCTGCTAGCGACCCAACAATTACTGACCAAATGAGGGAGAAAACTACACTCGACGTCAGCTGACGACAAGTTAAATGAAATCTTGAGAGAAAAAAATAGTAATAAAAAAATAAAATCAGTGTCCTGAGGAAATCCAAAAGAACTTAATAAAAAGTATTAAAATCAGTAAGTGGAATTTAGCAAGACTGAGGACTACAAGGTCCACGTACAATCGTATTCCGGCAACAGTAGGAATTTAAAGAAAGTACACCATTTCTAACACCCCAAATAATACCGAATACCCAGGAAGAAAGCCCAGGAAACCTTACAAGTGTTGAGGAATGTTTAAAATCTTAAGAAATGGAGGCACAGAACACATTTGTGGGTTGAAAGATTACACGTTGAAAAGATGCCAATTACCCTGAATGACCCCGGACTCTGTCTGTCTCAGTGCAGCTCCGGGGGGTCCTTACCTAAAGTGGATCAGCTGATTCGGAAATCTACGCGGAGCTGTAAACGACCAGGAGAAGCCACGGCGACCTTGACCAAGTGGGAAGCCTGAGGTCTTGAACTACTGTGTTACTCACTCCGGGCGGCCGGGACACAACCCCACGCAGCAGCGGGCTCAAACAGCACATGTTGTCTCCCCCAGTCCTGGAGGCTGGGGCGCCCCGGACCCAGGGGCTGGCCGGGGTGGCTCTTGGGGAGGGCTCTCCTGCCGGCTTGGGGACGGCAGCCTTCTCCCTGTGCACTCACGGGCAGGGAGAAGAAGGGCTTCAGTCTCTTGTGAGGGCTCGACTCCCATCACGGGGGCCCCTCCCCCAGGATCTCATTGAAACCTCATCACCTCCCGTCACGTTGTGGGGTAGGGCTTCAGCATTTGGATTTGGGGGCATACATTCAGCCCCTAACGCTTCCCAAAGTTCCTTATGGGGCCTCAGTGATACAGCTTGGGGCTGGAGCAAGACTAGCAAACAACTTCATGAAGCAGAGTCCCCTGATTGACAACCCAGCTGACACAGGCGTGTAGCTGCCAAGAGGGGGGTCTCTCCAGTAAGGTGGGCTGAGTGACGCGGATAGACGTAAGCTAAATAAAGTGACTCCCCCTCACACATGTGAGAACAAATCAGGATGGCCGGGCACCCTAAGTTAGGGCTCCCTGGCGGTGAAGAGGACAGAACAGTTCGAGGGTGGAGGGTCAAGGTCAGGAGAATCCCCAGGGCCCCCAAACTGAAGCAGCACCGAGACAGAGTGATGAGCTCCCGGCAGCCTGGGCAGGCGGGCGAGGCCGCGGCGCACAGGGGACAGGAGGGCCCTCATGGGGTGGAACAAAACCCAGACCCCACACCCCTTGGGCAGGTGGAGACTCTGCACTTCTCATCAGTTCCCGTGGGGAGCCAGGAGGACAGAAACCCTGAAAAGATCCCTCAAGTGCTCTGGAGGCTCCCCAAAAGCCCTGTGGTTTTGTTATCGAAAGGAATTAAAGACGACCTAAATAAACGGGAGACCATCACGTGTTCGTGGTCGGAAGACAGTTTATCGTTAAGATGACGTTTCCCGATTGAGCCCCGGATCCGATGCTATCCCAGTCCGAACCGCGGCGGGCTCTTTGTAGAGACTGACACGCTGCCCCTGGAGCTCGGAGGCTAGAGCACAGGATGCAGAGGGACCCAAACGCCTCCTGGAAGAGGAACAAAGTCAGAGGACTCCACCTGGATCCAGAGGGTGTCGTCCTGGTGTAGCGTACGTGTCCAGACCCACGCGGGAACTGAGCGTCCGGGAGTAATCCTGGCATTTATGGTCAGCCGGGGCTCGGCACGGGTGCCGGGGGCTCGGCACGGGGTTGGCAAGGGTGCCGGGGCTCGGCACGGGTGCCGGGGGCTTGGCAAGGGGTTGGCAAGGGTGCCGGGGCTCGGCACGGGTGCCGGGGGCTTGGCAAGGGGTTGGCAAGGGTGCCGGGGCTCGGCAAGGGGTTGGCAAGGGTGCCGGGGCTCGGCAAGGGGTTGGCAAGGGTGCCGGGGCTCGGCAAGGGTGCCAGGCCAGGCGAGGGGAAGAGCACGGTCTCCTCACCAAATAGTGCAATAGGGACAACGGGAGAGTCACAAGCCAAAGAACAGAGTTGGACGCCTACCCAGACCACGCGCAAAAATCCATGTGAGATGGATCAAGGCCCTAAACATGAGAGAGAAGACGGTAACCCTGAGAAGAACACACCAGGCTGTCTTCAGACAGCGGATGTCACTGGAGAGGCAACTGCGTGCGGCCGGGGTCTGGTGCACGTTCCAGCTCCGCCACCCGTTAAAACAGAGACACTGGCCCTCATCAAAACGGAAAATACCCCGGTTTCAAAGACATTATCAAAATTAGCCCACAGAATGGGAGAAGCCCTTTGAAAATCACGTATCTGATAAGGGGCTGGCCTCACGAATATACATAGACACTGGCAAACACAACCTGCAAGACGACAAATGGGTCCGTTTGGAAATGGGCAAATGATCAGAAATAGGCATTTTTTAAAGGAGATGCACACGTGGTCATCAGGCACGTGAAACAATGTTCCACGTCATCTGTGGGTGGGGGGGGGGACAAGATGCCCTTCGCGCCCCCAGGAGAGCTCTGATCAGCCCGTCTGACCACAGCCGGCGCTGGGCGTGTGGCGACCCCGGGCCTCCTGCACCTGCGGCCGGACGGAGGAGACGGGGTCGGGGGGGAATCACTCTCAACCGACCAGCAGGTTCTCATGTGGTTAAACCACAACTGAAAACCCTCTCTTCCTAGTTCCACACCCAAGAGATGGAAATCTGCGTCCCCACAGAAACTCGCCCACGAATGTTAGTAACAGCAGCATCGTAATCAAGGGTGGAAATAACTCCAATGCCCATCACGAATGGAGTTTACAAATTGGGTGGGTCCCTGCGATGGAACGCCATTCAGTTATAAAGGGAACATGGGTGAACCACACGTGCATGAACTTCGGAAACATTACGCTGAGTGAAGGAAGCTGATCCCCGAAGGCCAAGTTTCCATTTATACATAACATCCAGAGACGGCAAATCCACAGAGACAGGAAACAGACTAGTGATTGCTTACGCAGGGAAACATGGGGAGTGGGGGGTAGTTAGAGAAATACAGGGGGGGAGAATCTTTCTGAGGTGCTAACAATATTTTAACACCGACTATGGACCAAACCAACTGAGTTGTACTCGTTAAACAAGTGAATTTTAAGATATGGATTATTTCTCTATAAAGCTGTTATAAAAAAATGTCCTGTGATTTTATCAAAGCTGAAGTAAAAAAAAAAATCAACCTTTCATGGAGAATTACTCCTAAGGTGTTTGGTGTTTGGAGGAAACCATATTTCCTTGAGAAAGTTGCTGGGGCTGGGGTCTCAGGTCAGTCCGTGAGAGCCGCTGGTGTTCTGTGCTCTGCCCTAAGCGAGGCAGGGGTCTTCCTCCCTCAGATCTGTGCCCACAAGCTGCAGGAGGAGCAGGGCTCACATAGGTCCCTACTCAGCATCTCCAGGCCATGAAGTCTTGCTCACGGCCTGGGCCCCACCTGCAGGGAGGCGATGTGGGGGCAGGCTCCCCTCCATTTGTGGCCTTGTGCGGCCCTGGGGAGCCCAGCCCACCCCAGCCTGAGTTCTGTCTGGGCCGTTCTGAGGCTGCCCTCAGTCCCCTGTGGATCCGACACACACGGGGTTCCTCATCTAAGCTCATTTCCACAGTTACGTTTTTCTTGAAGGGAAAACGAAGGCTTCAAGGATGGCTTTTTAAAGTGGTTTCATTATTTGCAGAACATTCCAGAATATGCTCCTACTTTTTAAATGTCATTGTGCTGTTTCTTAAATGTCTTCAAAAACTTGTTATCTTATGAAGTCGGATGTCTGAAACCTCAACCCTCCCCCCCACCCCCGTCTGAGCTGCACTGGTGTTTCCCTGGCTCAAGGGCCAGTGCCCCGAGCTCTCCCTCCTGCCATGGCTCTCCCTCCTGTCCCACTGTCGTCGTCAGCACCGCAGCCGGAGGCTCCTCCAAATTAGGGCAGACCACCTTCATTGCACCCTCTCCAGACTTGTCCCTCCGGCCACCAGGAAGGACACGGGCAGCCCCACAGTCGCCTCCCCCTGCGCCGTGGCTCCAGGCCACCCATGACGTCACGGTCCATGAACATAAACTCCTGCCCTCAGCTTCGCACTTGCTGTCCTCTCTCCCCGGAGCGCTTTTCTGCAGAAGCATTTGCTGTTTCCCCAACTCAGGTCCTGCGTCCCCCCCCAGGGAGGTGTCCCTGCCGGCTCCCTCTAAAATTAACACCACTTCCCGGCCACCACCCACACACCTTCCCCCCTCTCATATCCAGTTTTTCTCCTCAGCACCTGCACCATTTAACGAAGCTGAGGCTTTCCTTAAGCAGCGTCTGTCCTGTCAGCCGCTAGACCAGAAGCCCCCGGAGGAGGGGGCCTGTCTGCTCGGACCCTTGCAGAAGCCTCAGCACCCCCGGTGCTTGCAAACGAACCCTGGTTTGAGGCCCAGGATACGTGGCTTAGCATCACTCCATGCTGGCCCCGGAGGGCTCAGTCTTCGTTGTCTAGCACGGTTTCGCTCCACAGCGCCTATTTTTTGTGTTAGTCTAGGATATATAATCTTCAAAGCAGCAGCAGCAGAAGGAAAGAACTCCGGCATTAGACCCATGGCCTCCCTGGAGGCCAAGTGAGCTCCCGAATGTCAGCTCCACTCGGAGTATTTGTGGAGGTCTCGCTGTGGGCCAGGTCCTGGGCCAGAAGCGAGAGAGGCATTAAACAGATAATAATCCAATTTTACCAGCTCTCTTGTAATGCAAGCTTGTTGTAAAAATAAAGGCACTAAATAAACATGGATAGGAAGTACAGAGATAATCCTTCATCCCAGCTCTGCCTAAACTCCTCTTCCCCAGTGATAACACGGTTAGCAAGCGGCTGTCAATCTTTCTAGACCTTGTTCTAGGGTCTCGATACACATGTCCATGTAGTTAAAAAAACCCATAACACAGAGCATGACTTTTTTATATTCAGCATCATGTTCCCCCAATAATCTCCTCTTGTTGGTACATGGGGATCCACCCCACATATTCTAGTGGCTGTACAGGAAGACGTGCTTTGATTTAATCTGCCCCCTCCATTGAAAAATTTCATATTCTTTGCTATTAAAAACAATGGTACAGCAACAGAAAGTATACGATAAAATCTTTAAAGACATCATCTTTTAAAGAGAGATACCATTTACAATGGTGGCAGAACATCAAATATCTAGTAATAAATTGAATAGAAATTGTTCAAAACTGGTGCACTGAAGACCACAAAACAGAATTGAGAAAAACTTTAAAGGTCTAAATAATTGGAGGGATATACTTTGTGGGTTTAAAAACTTAATAAAGTAAATTTTTCCAAAATTGATCTGTAGGTTAAACGCCATAAAAATATTATCAGGGTGGGGCACCTGGGTGGCTCAGTGGGTTAGAACCTCTGCCTTCGGCTCAGGTCATGGTCTCAGGGTCCTGGGATCGAGCCCCCCATCGGGCTCTCTGCTCAGTAGAGAGCCTGCTTCTCCCTCTCTGTCTGCCTGCCTCTCTGCCTACTTGTGATCTCTCTCTCTGTTAAATAAATAAATAAAATCTTTAAAAAAAAATATTATCAGGGTTAGTGCTGTAGAAATTAAAAAGTTGAATCTAAAAGTTATATGGGCATGCATATGGCCAGGGATAAATCAATAATCCTGATGAAAGACAAAACTGGGAAATTTAGACTACCAAATATCAAGACTTACTTTACAACTATAATTAAAACAGAGTGTTATTTATGCAAGGATAGTTCAAAAGTCAATCAAGTGGAATGCAGAGTCAAGAAAGAGACCCATACAAGACCAGGTGAGGCTGGGCCAAGAAGTGGCTAAGTCTCTTGTACAAAATAAAGTTTAACCCTCATCTCACACCATACATAAAACTCAAGTCCAGACGTGGCTGAATGTGAAAGATAATGTTTTCAGAAGGAAACACAGGAGAGTATGTTCACAAATGCTCCAGGTGAAATATATTAAATAGGACACAAAAAGCTTTAACCATAAAATAAAAAACTGATAAATCAGTTAGACTAAAATTAAGAAATTCTGTCCCTCAAAACAATACCTTCAACAGAATGAAAAAGCAAGCCACAGAGTGGGAGAAAGTATTTGCGAGATACACATCTGACCAAGAGCTTATCAGAATATAAAGAGCCCTGCCTGTCAATAAGAAAAAACAGCTAAATTAAAAAAATGTACAAAACACTCGAACAGGCAATTCACAGAAATCCAGACGTCCTAATAACAATAAATACAAAAGGGATGCTAAAGTTCATAGTCACCAGGATTATGAACAATAAACCACAAAAAGGTACCAGAATGGTCAAATCCGATAAATCAGGCAATATCATATTTTAGCAAATATGTAGACGGGAAGGAACTCTCACCCACAGTGGTGAGTGGGAGTACGAATTGGTACAGTCTTTTTCGTCAATTCCTCGGCTGCTAAAGCTACACATTATGACTCAGCAATCCTAGTGTTAGTGCCACACCCAACAGCAATGTGTACGAATATTTACTAAATCACACCAACAAAAATGCCAATAGCAGCACTTTTTTTTTTAACAGCTCCACTGAGGTATAACCGACGTATAAAAAACTATACACGTTTAATGAACAGAATTTGAGGGTTTGGACACATACATACACCCATCAAACCATCACAATCAAGGTAATGGACATACACATCACTTCCCAAAGTTTCCATGAGCAGCATTATTTTTAAAGGTCCCCAAATGAAAACATGTCCATCAACAGTAAAATGGATAAATGAAATTGTGGCATATTCATGTGATATAAATATTTTAGACAACAATGAGAATATGTTTCTTATTCCTACACACACTCACACAGATGAATCTCACTTAAAAATGTTGACTGAAAAAAGCCAAACATAAAAGAGAACACACTACGTGATTTCCATTTATATCTAGGTCAAAACCAGGCAAAATGAACCACTGTGAAAAGTCAGAATCGAGGTCCCCCTGGGTGGGGTAGTAGTCACTAAGAGAAGGTGGGTGGGATCCTGGTATTTCACTTTGTAAAAACCCAGAGAACGAAATGCTTATGATTCCTGAATTTCTCTGTACAAATGTTTTCCTTCAACAAAAAATTTACACTAAGAACTGCTACATAGAACATCCTCGTAACTGGTGTATTTGTGCATAATTCAGCATTTCTGTAAGGAATTGCTCCTGAGGTAAAATTGTTAGTTCATTTTTTAAACATGAACTTTAAATCTGGGTTAGATACTGCCAAATGGTCTCATTCACCAAGATGTAGGAAAATATCGAATTTAGATAGAAAATATCTAAAATGTAGGAAAATTGCTCCTGGACAGAGCAATTGGGCAAGAAAAAGAAATAAAAGGTATCAGAATTGGAAAGAAAGAAACAACATTATCTTTATTTGCAGTTGACATGACTTAATGTAGAGAGAATCCTAAGTTCCACCAAAATACTGTCAAATTCAACCAATAAATTCAGTAAAGTTGCAAGACACAAAAATCAACATACAAAAATCCGTACGGTCTCTATACACTAACAAACATCTGAGAAAGAAAGAAAACAATCCTATCTACAATAGCATCAAAAACAATAAAATATTTTGGAATAAATTTAACTGAAGAGGGGAACTATCTCAACACTGAAAACTACACGACATTGATGAAAGAAACCAAAAACACAAATAATTGAAAAGATATCCTGTGTGCATGGATTAGAAGAATTAATAATATAAAAATGTCCATATTACCCAAAGCTATCTACAGATTCAGTGCAATCCCTATCAAAATCCCCATAGCATTTTTCACAGAACTAGAACAAACAATCCAAAAATTTGTATGGAGCCACAGAAGATCCTCAATAGCCAAAGCAACGGAGAAAGAACAAAGTTGGAGGCATCACCCATCCTGATTTCAAACTGTATTACAAAGCTCTAGTAATGAAAACAATATAGTAGTGTCGTAAGAGCAGACACACAGACCACGGCAACTGAGGATAGAGCCCAGAAATAACCCACACATGTACCATCGGCTAATATTTGGCAAGGAAGCCAGGAACACTCGATGGAGAAAATAGACTCTTTTAGTAAACGGTGCTGGGAAAATCAGAAATTCACATGTGAAAGAATCAAATTAGACCTCTATCTGACACCACTCACAAAAATTAACTCAAAGTGCTTGATTGAAGATTTACTGTAAGATCTGAAATCATAAAACTCTCAGAAGAAAACAGGTAAAAGGGCTGTTTGGCATGGGTTTGTCAGTGTTTTGGATAGGACCCCTGAAACCCAAAGAATAAAATAAAACATAGGGGCTCCTGGGTGGCTCAGTTAGTTAAGCTTCTACCTGTAGCTCAGGTCATGATCCTGTGGTCCTGGGATCGAGCCTACTTGGGGCTCCCTGCTCAGGGGAGGTCCTGCTCAGAGGGAGCCTGCTCCTCCCTCTGCCTCTCCGACCCCCCCCCCCCCCGCCCCCGGCACTCGTGCATGCTCTCTCAGAAAATAAATAAATAAAAAATAAATAAACAAGGGAGTCCACAATCAAGCTAAAAAGCTTCTGCAGAGCAAAAGAAACCATCCACCAAGTGACAAGGCAACATCGACAAAGGGACAAGGCAGCCTACAGAATGGGAGAAAAGTTGCAAACCACCCATCTGATAAGGCTTCATTTCAAAATATATAAGCAATACATAAAGCTCAATAGCACAAAAGAAAAGCCAATTAAAAGGGGACAAAAAATTTTTTCCAAAGAGTACACGAAAAGGTGCTCAGCATCACTAATTATCAGGGAAATGCACACCAAAACCATCAGGAGATGTCACCTCATGTCCTTTTTTAGGACGGCTGTCGCTGAAGGCAAGAGGACAAATGCTCGCCAGATCGAGGAGGAAGGGGAACCCTCCTTGCATAGTTGCCGGGAATGCAGACCTGGTGCAGCTACTAAGGAAAACAGTATGGAGATTCTTCAAAGAAATAAAAAGAGAACGACCACATGATCTACCTTTTCCACTCCTGGGTATGCATCCAAAGGAAACGACCTCACTCTCCCAAAGGGACACCGACACCCCGTGCTCGCCGCACTGTATCTGCAACAGCCACATCATGGAAACAACCGAAGTGTCCAACGATGATGAATAAAGGAAATGTGATACATACAATAAATACAAACGTGAACACACAATGGGATACTATTCAGCCATAGAAATGAAGGATTTGTGACAATACGGATGAACCTTGAGGGAATCACGCTAAGTGAAACAAATGAAACAGAAAAAGACAAATACTATACACTCTCACGTCTATGTGGAATCTAAAAAAACCTAAATTCCTAGAAACAGATCAGATTGGAGGTTGCCAGAGGTGGGGGATGGGGTTGGAGGGTTGGGGTTGAAGGTGGTTACAACGTTTCACTTCGTAAGTTATAAGATAAATGAGCCCTGGGGACGTAACCTGCACGATGACGGTAGCTAAAGTACTACCGTCTATACACGTGACAGTCACCAAGAAAGAAGATCTTACGAGGTCGTATTATAAGGAAAAAGCATTTTTTATAACTGTGAGGTGACGGACATTAACTGAACTTATTGTGGTGATCTTTGCGTAATCCACACATGTACCCAATCACCATGTACGCCTCAAACCACATGTTTGTTGTGGTTATATGTCCATTATATCTCAGTGTAACTGGAAAAAAATTAAAAATCTTTCACTGCCTATCTTGGCTCATAATATAGAACTCATTCCTTCAGTTCAACAGTTGTCATAAAAGGATAACTACTGCACGATTCCACTTACCTGAGGTCCCCACCGCAGTCAAATTCGAGGACACAGAGAGTGGGGTGGTGGGTGTCGGGGCTAGGAGGCGGCGGTGGGAACGGGAAGTCCATGTTCCATGCTCCAGAGTTCCAGCTGTGCAAGGCCACGAGGTCCTGAAGACGATGGCTCGGGCAGGTGCCCAGCAGAGCGATGCACCCCATGCCGCTGGGCCCTGCTCTGAGAAACAGTGAAAATGACAAATGCTATGTATATTTCAGTGCAATTTTTAAAAAAACTTAAAAACATTTATTGGATGGCTATTAGAGGTCAGGCAGTGTTCTAGGTCTGGGGATAAAGCTGTGAATCAAAAAACATTTACTGCTCTTGAAAGACCTACATTCCAGTGAGGCTTTTATCAGTCAAAGTTCTTGCTAATCAAGAGCAGAAATAAATGATATAGACACTGGACAAACAAGAAAACAGATAAATGAAACCAGGAGCTAGTTCTTTGAAGAGACGAACAAAATTGATAAACCACTAGCCTGACTCATCAAAGGGAAGCAGGGGGGGAGGGCGGGGGGGACTCAAAATCACAAATGAAAGAGGAGAAATAACCAACACGACAGAAATACAAACAATTGTAAGAATCTATTATGGCAAATTATATGCCAACAAGTTGGACAATCTAGAAGAAATGGATAAATTCCTAGGAACATATGTCCTACCAAGACTGAATCAGGAAGAGGTAGAAAATTTGAACAAACTGATTACCAGCAATGAAATTGAGTCCATAATAAAAAAAAAACTTCCAACAAACAAAATCCCAGGGCCAGACAGCTTCACAGGTGAATTCTACTGAACATTCTTAAACTATTCCCCGCCCCCCCCAAAAAAAAAGAAAAAGGAAAATTTCCAAGTTCACTCTCTGAGGTCAGAACTACCCTGATACCAAAACCACATGGAGACATGAGACACCACAAAAAGAGAACTACAGGCCAATATTTCTGATAAACATAGATGCAAAATCCTCAACAAAATACTAGCAAATTGAATCTAACAATACATTAAAAAAAAATCATTCACTACAATCAAGTGGGATTTGTTCCCAGGGTGTAAGTATGTTTCAATATTCACAAATCAATGTGATACATCACTTCAGTAAGAGAAAGGATATATGTGATATATATAAACCTATAGGTTTATATCCATAAATGCAGAAAAAGCATTCGACAAAGTACAACTTCCACTCATGATAAAAAAAAAAAAAAAAACCTCAACAAAAATAGGTTTAGGGGGCACATACCTTAACACAATAAAGGTCATATATGAAAAACTCACAGGGAGCATCATATTCAATGTTGAAAAACTGAGAGCTTTTCCCCTGAGGTTCAGGAACAAGACAGGAATGTCCACTCTCACCACTTTTATCTAACATGGTACTAGAGGTCCTAGCCACAGCAATCAGACGATGAACAGAAACAAAAGTCATCCAGATTGGTAAGGAATTGTCACTATTTGTAGATGACATGGTACTACACGTAGAAAACCCTAAAGACTACACCAAAAAACTATTAGAACTGATAAATGAATTCAGTAAAGTTGCAGGTTACAAAATCAATGTGCAGAAATCCACTGTTTCTATACACTATAAATAATGAAGCAGAAGAGAAATTAAGAAAACAATCCCATTTACAATTACACCAAAAATAATAAAATACCTAGGAATAAAGCTAACCTAAGAGGTGAATGACCTGTATTCTGAAAACTATAAAATGCTGACAAAAGAAATTGAAAATGATACAAACAAGTGGAAAGACATTCCGTGCTCATGGGTTTAAAGAACAAATACTGTTAAAATGTCTGTATCACCAAAAGCAACCTACAGACTTACTGCAATCCCTACCAAAGTATTGCCAGCATTTTTCACAGAACTAGAACAATGCTACAATTTGTGAGGAACCACAAAGGACCCTGGATAGCCAAGGCAATCTTGAAAAAGAAAAACAAAACTGGTGATATCACGATCCCAGATTGCAAGTTATATAGCAAAACTGTAATCATCCAGACAGTATGGCACTGGCACAAACACACACACACACACACGGATCAACAGAACACAACAGAAAACTCCAAAAATAAACCTATACTTTTATGATCAATTAATCTTCAACGAAGCAGGAAGAATATCCAGTGGAAAAAAGACAGTCTCTTCAACAAATGGTGTTGGCAAAATTGGACAAGCTACATACAAAAGAATGAAACTCGGCCACTTTCTTACATACACACAAAAACAAACTCAAAATGGATTAAAGATCTAAATGTGAGACCTAAAGCCATAAAAGTCCTAGAAGAGAGCCTCGGCGGTAATTTCTTTGACAGTAGCTATTGATAGGTCTACTGAGGCAAAGGAAACAAAAGCAAATATAAACTACAGGGACTTCATCAAAGTAAAAAGCTTCTGCACAGCAAAGGAAACAATCAACAGATCTAAGGGCAGCCTATAGAATGAAAGAATATAATTGCAAATGACATATATGATAAAGGGTTACTAGCCAAAATATATAAAGAACTTCTACAATTCAGCACTCCCAAAACCAAATAATCCAATTAACAATAAGCAAAACACATGAATAGACATTTCTCTAAAGAAGACATCCAGATGGCCAACGGACACATGAAAAGATTCTTCACATCACTCATCATCAGGGAAATGCAAATCAAGACTAAAATGAGATGTCACCGTATCCCTGTCAAAATGGCTAAAATCAAAAACATGAGAAATAACAAGTGTTGGCAAGGATGTGGAGACAAAGGAACCCTCTCGCCCTGCTGGTGGGTGTGCAAACTGTTGCAATCACTCTGGACAACAGTAAGGAGATTCCTCAAAAAGTTAAAAATAGAATCACCCTATCATCCAACAGACCCACTACCATTTACCAAAAAAATACAAAAACACTAATTCGAAGGGCTATGTGCACCCCTATGTTTACAGAAGCGTCATCTACAGTAGGCAAAGTGCCCACTGATAGCTGAATGGGTATAGAAAACACACACACACACACTGGAATACTGCAAAAAAAAAAATAAATAAAATCATACCGTCTGCAACAGCATGGATGAAGCTAGAGAGTATAATGCTAAGTGAAATAAGTCAGAGTAAGACAAATACCATGTGATCTCACTCATATGTGAAATTAAGAAACATTAAGAAACCAAACACATGGGCAAAGGAAAGAGAGAAACCGAGAAACAGATTAACTGCAAAGACCAAACTGATGGTTGCCACAGGGGTGGGGGATGGGGACTGGGGCGAAGGGAATGACGACCACACTTAACGAGGACTGAGTAATGTATAGGGTTGTTGAATCACTGTATTGTACACAGGAAACTAATATAACACTGTATGTTAACTATACTGGAAATAAAATAAAAAACTTATTATTATTTTTTTTCTGACCTGATTGGTGACAATGTGATCTTACTGTTTTAATTTGCATTTGTCTAATTCCTAGTAAGGTTTAGTATATTTTCACATATTTATGGACCATTTGTATTCTGTGAAGTGCCTGTTATCGTCTATTTTTCTACTGCACTATTTCTTATTAACGTGCAGCCGCTCTTTGTATTTATGGCTATTACCTCCTTTTTGTTTATATGTTGCAAATATCTTTTCCAAATCCACAGCGTTGCTTTGGGCTTCTCTCCCAGAGCCCTGCCCCGGCCTCTGGCAAAATGGAAGTCAGTCTTTCCCTTCACGGGTGTTGCGTCTTTGCTTAGGCTGATCCTCTCCATCCTAAGATTTAAAAACAAAATTCTCTTACTTCTTGTCCTGATACTTTGATAGTTTTCATAGGTCTTTAATCTCTCCACACTTTAATTTTATGTTTGATATGAGGAGAAATTTACTTTTATTTTTTCTTATATGGAAACAAATTATACCCAAACCATATACTGAATTATCAGCCCATCTTTTTTACGGATTTAAAATATCAAATTACTGGTGATTATTCCTTATTTTATTTCCACTGGCCTTTTTGGATATTCCTTCTTAGACACCATTTATTTTAACGTCCATAGCTTTTTTTTTAAAACATATTTTTATTCCTTTTTTATAAAGGTTTTATTTATTTATTTGATAGAGATCACAAGTAGGCAGAGAGGCAGGCAGAGAGAGGGGGGAAGCAGGCTCCCTGCTGAGCAGAGAGCCCGATGCGGGGCTCGATCCCAGGACCCTGAGATCATGACCTGAGCTGAGGGCAGAGGCTTTAATCACTGAGCCACCCAGGCGCCCCAAACTTATTTTTATTCTTAGAAGGGCAAACCTTCTCTAAGAATCTTTAAAAATTTTCTTAACTATTTTTGTGGATTTTCTCCTCCAAATAATTTTAGAATGAGTTTGACACTGCACAGACTTTGTAATCTGGGGAGTATTGGCTTTAAAACAGTTGAGTTTGCCCATCCAGGAACAAAAGAAGTGTCTCCACTTCTTACACCAGAATTAAGAGCAATTGGGGTAAGTGCCCCGCGGGAGAGGTGGGGAGCGCTTTGAGAACTTGGATTTGGAAGACCGTCCTTGGTTGGGGCCAAAGCAGAAAAGAGGAGGTTTGAGACAGAGGAAGGCTTGCTTCCAGGAAGCCTGTTCTAGTTCACCCGCAAATTCTCAGGCAAGCAAGGCCTCTGCAGAGAGCCCTCCCCCCAGCGGACGGAGGGTTCTGGAACCCCACGGGTTAGTGCACACAGATGCTCACTGCTCTCCTGTCTGACAAAACCTTTGTGAGGGGGAAGCTGTAGTCCCCTACCAAGCAGGGGTGCTGCAAATTGCCAGGAACCCGTGGTCCCCGCAAGGGTCCCGGGAGGAGCGCAGGGATGTGGGGCAGAGACAGGGATCAGAAAGAGAAAATACACCGTGAAGAACACAAATGGTTCTGGGACCCTGGAAAGCCACCATGTCCCTTCTTTATGAAAGCTAAGGGAGTGCCTGAGAAGGCGAAGCCAGTGCACTGCACAGTTTGGGAGGGAGGATCCTGCAGGTGCAGGGGCGGCCCTGGGGAAGGAGCCCGGGGAGGGCTGGTGCGGGGTGGCGCCAGCTGTGCCCCGGATGAAGGCGCGGCTGCAGGCTGGGTCCTCCCTGGAGCTCTGGCGGGACAGCCGCCTGCCCTCCGACGTTCAGGGGGGACCTTGCCAGTGGAACGTGGCCACCCGGAGAGGTGTTCCCGGTTGGTGCCAAGGACTGGTGGGCTCCCAGGACCGCAGCGCTCTGGGCACAGTGCTCTGCGGGCTCTAGCTGGACCCCGGGAGGGCCCCGCGCATCTGCAGGGTGGGGAAGGGCCGGCCGGTTTGCACCAGTAACCTGGAGGCTCCCCATGGCCCAGCGCGGTGGACCCTGGCGCTCGGACAGCCTCACAAGATGCCAGGCGCCAGAACGAGCATATGGTAGGCGTGAGCGCGAGTCCCACCCGGGAAGAGTCTGGGCCCCAGCGCCAACCTCCGGAGGTGGTCACCGTCGCCATCCAGGGCATTCCCAGACCCCGCTTTGTAGCTCTCCTGGAATGGAGTGCATCTTAATCCCGGAAACCGATCCATTGGTTGGCTGGCCCTGAACACATCTGCGGCCACGTGACGCCCGGACACCACCTCAGTGCCCGAGTGCCTCCTCCAGGAAGGGTGGGAGATGTAGAACACAGACTAGGACTCGCGGGGCGCCGCTCTCACACAGAACTCTGTCGCCGAAACTATTGCGGTATTCGTGGGTATGTGCGGGTATGCGTGGGTATCACGCCGGTATTCGCGGGTATGCACAGGTATCACGCCGGTATTCGTGGGTACGTGCGGGTATGCACGGGTATCACGCCGGTATTCGCGGGTATGCGCGGGTATGCACGGGTATCACGCCGGTATTC
>CM053617.1:68326382-68355389 GCA_028646535.1 Procyon lotor | reverse complement strand
AGCTCCCCTCCAATGACCAGACTGGACAGAGCTTCCAGCCGCCAGTCGGGTGAGTCTCTAGAAGAGCAGCTAGGACTAGAACAGGCACGTGCTATCTGGCCGCTCTCTGGCCGCGCGTCCGCCTCAGCTCGTCACTCGCCCACCCACCTGCCTGGAGGAGCCCTTGGTGGGCCCTGGGCTGCACCTGTCCCCGCGCAGACGCCACGGTCCCCAGCCCCGTCCCACATGCAGCATCCACAGGGCCACAGGGAGTGTGTGCTCCGTGCCCGGTGCGGCCCATCACGCGTCCCCCACACGCCCCAGGCCGCACTTGGTCAGCCTCAGGTCACGTGACATTGGGGGCCCAGGTCACGTGACATTGGGGCCCAGGTCACGTGGCACTTTAGAGGCAAAGACGCGGTTCCAGCTCAGCAGAGGCAGGACCCGGCGCCCATACTTCTCGCCGCGACCCCAGCTGCCCGAGGGGGGCGCGGGGCACGGCCTGGGGTGCTCTGGCCAGCCCTGAAGGTCACTGGGTTCGGTGGTGAGAGCCGGACTTCTCCCACATCTCGCCGGTCCTGGTTCTGACTGGAGGTTTGGGTTGCCATGGAGCGCATGCAGGCTCAGGGTGGTCTCGGGAGGCGCAGCGGGGTGGGGGGCCGTGGGGGGGGACCTGCTTCCTCTCCTGCCACTCCACAGACGGACAGAAAGACCACTGCCCGTCCCACAAGCAGCCGCGATCCCCATCGCGCCCACCGATTCTCAGAACGCGACACTGACTGTGATCGAGGCGTTTGATCCAATACAATAGTCACATTAATAACTGCTGTGAGGACAAGATCAGACAATACACAACTTAAGCTTTGACTGATAGACATAGAGAAAGAGATTTAATCCAAGCTAGTCTCGCATTTAGGCACCCATTCAATTTTCCTACCGAACAGCAGACTTCACGAGTGAGCTCTGATTTCCCTGCCCCACTCCCCAAGCTGTAGAATTACAGAAGCCGGGCTGGGAAGTCTCGGGCCCTGCGTGTCACGCGGACGACAGCACGGTGGTCGTGGGATGGTGGTGCTGACCGCCCGGGCCAGGCTTCACCTGTGCGCACAGCGATGGGAGCGGGGACTCGTCGAGGATGCACTGCTTTCACTCCCAGAAACGCGAAACACTGCTTCTGTCTGTGTGAATTCTAGTGGCAGATTCAGACGACTCAAATAATGAGAGCTGCCAAAATTTATTGGAGCCCTAAGGACATTTCAAGGGATCCGTACCCTCTCACGCCCTCTCCTTTAAAGCCCCACGCTGCATAAAATGTAATTTTTATCAATAACCAAGCAGCTCATAATATCACAGCTGCATTGAAATCTTCACGCTGTGAAATCTAATTCATCCAATACGTGAATCCATCACTTACACAGACCCTTTCTCAAATGCTATAAAACTTCCAAACCCATAGATTTGTCTCCAACAAAAATAACACGAAGGGGCCTTTCAATCAATAATGGAATCCCTCTGATTCTCGTGCTGGCGGAATATTTTTTCCAACTTCGCCTTTGTTCTTGTGGTAGTCGCCCACAAGGGAAAGAGCTTGTTTTCACTCGCGGCCTCATCAATACCTAAATCCTGGTGAGCAAGTGACACGGAGAAGCTGTAATCAATAGCTCCCTGTGCGTTTTTTCTTCTGGTCAAATGGTTCAGCCCCACTGACAGCCCTGACACTTAGAACATGATGCTAAATCTTTATCAACAGCCATCTGGGTGACTGGCAGAACAGGACTCGGGGGGTCATTAACGCTCGTGGCAATCTGTGAATAAACTAACTCCTCAGGAATGCGTTTGTTTAGAAAAAAGTGGGGAGACTCTCTGTGCAGCGTATCGATTGCCTTTGAACTACATTTAGCAAAATCTGTCTGAGGATGAGGGGAGGATGCTTTGTGGGGGGCGCCCACGGGCCCTGCCCGCAAACGGACCCCCCTCTGTGGTGGGTGGGGGCGCGCACCTTCCGGAAGGCCGCCACCCGGGCTGGCGAGGCCTTGGTGGAGAAATCGCGAGCTGCGCCACCAGACCCCCCCTCCCCCGCCAGCCATCCCTCCCGCCAGCGAGGAAGAGCGCCCCACAGCCCCCGCAAAGCTGTCACGTGAGCCAGCACGTGCTCCTGTTCACGGCAAGCCGCCTACGGGATTACTGCACGAGCTTCCCAGGGCCCCGCGACACTCCAAACCCAGTTTTCCCTCTCCTTCCCGAAACCTACAATTGCTCTGTTCAGCCTGAGAAGAGATTATCCACGAACGCGTCTCCACGATGCTGTGTCAGTGCCGCAGCCGCGGTGTGGGCTGTGGGCCGGGCCTCCCGCTGCCAGCGCCAAGGAGAAGGGGCCCCGTGTGGGATGTCCGTGTCAGTCGTGGTCCAGGCCCCGGTCAGGGCCCCTTGCTCCCCCAGGTTCCTGAGTCACCTCTCGGAGGCTCTGCTTTCCCTTCCAAGGAGGTGTTAGGTCAAGTTTAAGCTCCCCGGGAGTTCGAGCTGAAGCTCCCCTCGCAGGAGCCCCCACTGGGAGCCCCGGCCGTGATGGGGGTGCCACTCCGCTCCTGCAGCCGCCTGCGCCTCTGCCGCCAGCTCGGGCCGAGGGGCCCGGTACGTGCCGTGGGCAGTGCCCAGCCACAGCGGGTCCCACGGATGGGCCCTCAAGGGTTCGCCTCCAGCCCAGCTGCTGTCGGCACAGGAGGGCACCAAGAAGGGGGGCCGGGAGCCTGCCCGGGGCTCCAGCCTGGTGTCCTCATGGCCCTTCTCCACTTGGGCACGAGACAGCGAAGTCAATACATGGACTTTACGGACATTAGAGTTTTAAGCCTTGCGAGATCCGATTTTTATAAATTTCCGTGACTGGGGCCATATTTGAGCAGACACATTCCTAGAGATTAATAGCAGAGGAGAGAGGCCTGCTGGTTGCCGAACAATAAATGTTTCTGAATATCACCCCGAGCGCGATCACTGAACAGTGACGGCGTCTCCGCCGCAGAGGGTGAGACGCTGCAGTCCGCACCCGAGCCGGTGAGGGTCCTCTGACTTCTGTGTGCCCGCCAGCAGCGCATCTGCAGAGCTCCCCCCGGGAGGGGCACCAGCACCCACCACCGGCCGCGCCCGGTGGGGACTGAATCTCCCCTCTGTGGCCGAGCAGAGTGAGCCCTGCTCCACAAAGGGCAGGAGGAGCAGACCCTTGGCCTGAAGGCGGGACGGAGATCTGGGACGGAGGGAAAACGTGCAGGGGACACAGCGACTGCAGGCCGTGGCAGGCCAGGCGGAAACCCGCCACCTTTTAGCGCGTCTCCCCAGGCACGACAGCGGGCCGTGTCCCGCAGCCGCTCAGCACCCGGGGGGACGGTGGCCTTCCCGAGGAGCAAAGTGGCTCAGACTATCGGAAACATAAAACGTTCACACTGGAATATGATGCAGAATCACTTGCCTGTACGGTAAACCTGAGCTCGGGTATGTGGAGGGGACTAGTCGGAGGACGTGTGGGCCACTCGGCCCCAGAAACACGACCAATGCAGAACAGAGCACCGGCCAGGCCCTCGAGCCACCGTCGCCGAGGACCCAGGGTGCGGCACAGCCTAGCGTCAACATCATACAGCTCTCTCGACGTCCGGATTGTCTCAACGTGGCACAGAACTCTCCAGATTAGATGCACAAGACAGTGCGATCCACTGCGAACCAGCCGGGGTCGCTTCTCAGACAAAAACAAGGCAGCCTCATAAACGCCATCTCTCAGAGACTCGGGGCTCTGCCCTCAGGCAGCAGGGACCGAGTGGCAAGAGCAGTGGGCACGGTGTGCCAACGCCTGCCTCTCCTAGGCGAACAGTGATGAAAATAGTGCTGGAAATACACAGCACAGCTACAGCAAGTTTCAAAAAAGTGAGGTCTATCTGATGCAGTAATCTCCTGTCCAGGACGTGACGTCCTATTTCCTCCCCCTCGAGGGTGGCATGCTTCTATCCCGGCTCCAGGGGGAAACCTGCCCCGACGTGCAAGCAGGCTCTGGCCGGGCCCTGGAGGGGCGACCAAGAACAGGGCTGTTCCCGGCCTCACTCAGTTGTGCGAGGTCCCCCTGTGGACCCGGCTGCTTTGGGACAGGGGCACCACGGCCTCATAGGGACCAGCTTCCTGAGACAGGACGGCCTGCGGTCCAGGCACAGGCATGGGGACGACAGGCACGCGACCACCCCACATAGGCCCATCCTCTGGCGAGCAAGGCTTTGTCTGGAGTGAACCTCCCTTTCTGCCAGACCACAGATGCACAGGAGGGACCAGGACACGAAAGGGCCTGGGGATGGAGCCACCCCCTGGGGAAGACACAGCCAAATGCGATCACCCCCGGTCCCAAGGTGCCCGCCCTGGTGTCAGACCTCCAGCCTCCCTCAGGGTCAGGCATCCCAGAATGTGTCTCCTTCTAGAACGATGCTCTGTTTCCGGCTGTAGACCTGGCCCCTGAATGGGTGCCCGGCACATGTAGGTGGCCGGTGTACCCAGTCACTGGAGGAACGGATGTCACTTGTCACTTTGTCCATGGTTTGTCCTCCTCGGCGCTGCCTCTGACAAGGGGCTCCCATGGCTCCAACAGGTGTGTGTGGGGGGCTTTGGTGTGACAGCTTCCTGATCACCCTCACCAAAGAGGGGGCAGGGGTGCAGACCTACCAGTGGCGTCTGTGCCTCTCCAGGGGGCAGGGGTGCAGACCTACCAGTGCCGTCTGTGCCTCTCCAGGGGGCAGGGGTGCAGACCTACCAGTGGCGTCCATGCCTCTCCGGGGGGAGGGGTGCAGACCTACCAGTGCCGTCCGTGTCTCTCTCTGGGGGGAGGGGTGCAGACCTACCAGTGCCGTCCGTGCCACTTGGGGGGCAGGGGTGCAGACCTACCAGTGCCATCCGTGCCTCTCCAGGCGGAGGGACCCATAACTAGTGTTTCCTCTTGTCCCCGGCTCTGGCTGCCTGGGTGACATGCTTATCTCCTGTGCTCCCCCTCCCCCCCCCCCCGGTGCAGCGCCAAGGCCCGCCCACCAAGTGCAGCCAAGCTGACGTGCACGCTGACCGCAACTTACAGGATTGCTCCTCATGGCTCCGCCCACTGCCCGCGCTGCTTTGGGGTTGCCTGCCAGGGCTGCTAGCTGCTGGTAAGAAACGGTGTCTCCAAATTCCACGGCCGCCAGCAGCTTCCACAGCACCTGTGCGGTGAACGAATCTGAAAGGCAGAACACAGAACGACGTCATGTGGACGGACGGCTCCCACGGCTCTGATGTAAAGAGCTGCCAGTCCCGGAACAGAAAACACACCCGCCGCCACAGAGGTGTGACCCTCAACTACAACGTGGCCTTCACACACGGTCCCACCGGCTCGTGCCTGCCCCGCGCGGGCTGACCCCCTCGCCGGCAGCCCACAGCCGTGCACCCCACACCTGCGACTTCCTCCCGCCGCAGCCCGGGTCCACGCAGGACCGCGCCACGCGCTCTTCCAGGACCCGCGTGCGTCATTCGTAAGCAGCTCAATCACTGAGCGCAGAAGGCCCTGCCTGCCTACCGACTTCAGAACCTTTTACACGGCTGGTTAGTTTCCAGCGTCAGCTGCGACACAGAAGGGAAGAGAAGCCGTGGGCCGGGCGGTGATTTTCTGCCAGGGCTCAGAATGCCGACCAGCACGGTCCACGGGGCTGGCGGTGACCTCGGCTACAGGCACCTGTAATGAACAGGGCTGCAAAAATAAAGTAACTTTGTTCCCATTTTAATTGACTAACCACGTCAAATCGCATTTGCTCTTCATTCCTGCAGCGGGATGCTGCTGGTGAATGCATGAGAACGTTCTCTCCCTCTGCCTGTGGGTTTCAGAGCAGCTTCCCAGGCATATGAAGGAGGCCGCTCTGAATCGATACCTATTGTCTTTCAAAGGGAACACACGGCCCAGGAGCACTGGACACGGAGCCGCGTCCCCCACGGTGGGCGCACGGAACCCTCCCGGGGCAGGAGCTCCCGATGGCAACCACAAAGGGAAGGTTTCGGCGGGTAGCGGTGGCGTTCTGCAGTGTGTCCACAAGAGCACTAATTACACTCAGTGCCAAGCTGGCCAAGTGCGATTTGGTTCTTAAAGAAAACACACCCTTACATGCGTGTTAAATAATAAAAATCACTTCTTCACTGAAGGGAATGATAATCACTTCACTGGAAGAAAAAAAATCTGTTTAGTCTTTATTATAACATTAAGCAAATTAAACATCAGCATAATCCAGGTGATACTAGAACAGGGTCATCAAAGAAATTAACTTTGTTGTTCATTAATTTACATGGATTAGTAGAGGGCAGAAAGATAGCAAATGTGCTCTAGTTTTTTATGATATAATTTCAAACTGTACACCATTTGTGGCAGGAGGGTGACTTTGGGGTTAATCAGACTGATTTGTCCTTTTAATTGCTTTCTATTCAAAGAAAATTCATTAGATAATGTTCTCTTCAAAATTCATGAATCAATTTAACTGAAGAAACCACATTAACAGCTTTGGGTTCATTAGCACACGGGTTGTGTTACTGGTTGATTGCTCGGAGGGTTTCCTTAGGCAAACACACTCTGTTTACCGCTGATTTCTTCAGAACGGGTTTTGAAATCAAACTGTTAATCATCCTCATTGTTGCTGTTGTTGTTACACCCTCACTTAAAAACAAACAAAAACACAAAAAAAGCCAAAAGAGGAGGAAGAACAGAGAAGGCAGGCTGTCTGGTGATCACCTGGGGAGGAGGCGGTTTTCGGGGGCCTTGGTCTTAGAGAACCGCCGTGATTGCCGCGCAGGACAGGAGGCCCCGTTTCCTGCCTTCCTGGGAGAGCGCCAAGGCGTCCGTGTTTGTCTTCTGTGATGCCGCCGGGATTTCCAGGGGGTGAGCCCTGACTGTGTCAGACCCGAGGACTAGGGTGAGGGGGGTGTGTGCGAGCTCGCCCGGGGCACAGACGCGCTCGCGCCAGGCCCGCCCACGGGCACCCAGGCCCACGGGCACCCAGCCCCTCCCGTCCAGGCATCCGTGTCATCTCATCAGACAGTCATTGTGTCTGTACGTGAGCACAGAGTTTATCAAACATTTGTAGCTTCACTGTCAAGTTTTCATGGGAAAATTTCTCACCTTGTACACACTGGGCAACGTATTAGGAAAAAACAGCTCGAAGAATGCAATATTTAGCAATCCAGCACATCGTTTTATAAATTTATCTGAAAACTTAATCTCACTCTGTAGGGAGAAAATGGATTAATTAGTCAGAGCAGCTCTCGGCGACCGTGTCTGTAACCCTCACCTGTGCAAAACCAGAGCATGAAATTGCTTTCCTTTCCGGGGGATGGGGGCGGGGGGGGGGGCGGGCTGGCACTTTCAGTTGTTAAATATCATCCTAAAATGTAGTAAAACCTGCTCATAAAAATTAACATACATGTGTGTGGAAAGGAGATTTTCTGGAGGTTGAGGTGTCCACGTTAAGCCCTGAGCGCTGGACCATCATTACAGGCGGCCCACAGGGCAGCCATTAGAGGAAGATGCTTCTCTCTCTCATGTATGGCCCTCCCCCGGGGAGCAGGTGTGACCCAGAGCCGTGCAGAGCGGCCTCTGCCGGCCACGTCACCCTTTCCTCCCCCCCAGCCTCTCCCCTGCGTCTCCTGGCCTCCGAGGACGGCCAGCTGGGCCGTGTTTTGCGGTGGGACCAAGGTCAGCCTTGCTGGAGGCCGACCGGCTGCTTAGAGCTCCCTTTACCTTAAGGACACGGCCATTTCCACCTCCGTGTGGGTGGCCACTTGCCCATGCGCACTGTGAACACCCGCCCCGACCAAGACTGCTCTCTACAACCTCTCCAGGTGGACTGCAGGTCGTCTGCCTCCCGGGGGCCGGCGAGGTGGTTTTCTAACACCGGCCGTGGAGGACGTCATCCTGTGTCATGGACACCAGGGTTCTACGTAAACTCTTCTCATGCCACTTGTGGGAGTCCAGATCGGGAAGCCTGCAGGGGTGCCCCCGGACCGACACAGCCAAGAGGGGCTCTGATAAGGGGAGCCTTGGCACATGCCAGTGTCTTCCTTCCCCCAGGCCTCTGCCTCCTCCTGTGACAAACACCGTCCGGAGAGCTCCCCGGAGAGAGAGGTCCCACACCCCGGACATGCTGCCAAGCTCGGGCACAGCTGCTCAATGGCAGGGCTGGCCTCAGAGACCGGTTCTCTTTAAAACCAAGGCTGAGACTCAGCCCCCTCTTCTTCAGCGAGGGAGAGCCCCATGCTTTCGAGTTCTTGGGCCAGAATCATTCTTTCAAGGTGACCCTTGCTGCATAGAGAGCGGAGTCCAAGCTCCGGCAGGAGTCCCTTGCCTGGCCTCCAATGGCCTGGTATCCCTGGCACCAACTATGACTGTCCAATAGGTTTTCAAGTTTCCAAGGGCTTTTCACTTCCAGGATGTGCCTTCTGTTGCCCCTGGCACAGAGAGAGTGCCCAGACTGGCACCCTGGAGTCCCATATAGCTGGGATGTGAAGCCGGTGCTCTGACGCAGGGGATCTAGAGGAGAGTTCTGACACGACGCGTCCTGAAGTGCACACAGGGCTGACGTGGCCTGATGCCGCCTGACCGCTCACACAGCTGGGACCGACGGCCCAGGAGCGAGCCTGGGAGGGGGCACAGGAAGATGGAAGGGAACAGAGAGCACGCTCTGCCCTGTTTCCCATGGGCTGCCTTTCCAGAATGTGGGCAGAATGCATTGGGCTGTGGGAAGAAAACAGGAGCAGGCGGGCTGGGGGGAAGAGGACGGGAATCTGAGGAAACACTGGATGATGCCCGAGCGACCCGTCTCACCCGTGTCCTCCCCAGCCTGGACCTACCGCAGCCTGAGCCCCAAAGGAGCCGCTGGTGCACACACACACTGCACCCAGGAGCTCTTGCCCACCCCAAGGAGGGAGGACGGTGTCCCGATGCTCAGAGTGGAGGAATCCCTCGCTTTCTGGTATTATCTCTGAACTCTTGCACTGCAGCCTTGGGCAATCCGGAGGCTTCTGCTCCTTTCTGCTGGGAGGAGCAGGGGCCCCACAGGTGGGCAGACCCCTGCTGTTTCTGTCTTCTCAGCGCTCTGCACCATATGGAGGTGCTGTCCCAGGAAGTGTGTGGCAGGGTGGGGTAAGGTCAAATCACACGTGGGGACCAAATGGGATCTCTGAGAACTGGAAAGTGGCAGGGAGACTGTAGCAAGAGAGAAGCTTGGGGACGCACACCGGCAAGTTGTGTGTAAGTCCCTGGCCTCAGCCCTGACCTGTGCACGCGTGCATCTGACCGGAATCAAAGACTTGGAGAACTGAGGGGAGGATCCAGACTGGCCCCTGATGGACACCCAGGCTGACCAACCTGAAAAGGACGTGGACACGGAAACCACACGCTGCGGAATCCTGGTCGGAACTCCGGAGCCGGATCCATCCAGGCCCAGAGCCTCCTCCGCGAAACTAGCGCTGCCGTTTGTGGGGCTCCCGGGAGACTCAGACCGTTGGAGTCCAGTGAGCACGATATAGTCCGAAATGACTTCGCTCACAGAGCAAACAAAGAATCAGGAAAACCTCAACTCGTCTTGGGAAAGATAATCAACAAACATCAAGGCTGAGAGGACACAGGAGTTGGAACCACCTGACAACATTTCTCCCTGGTGTTTTGAGGATTAACTGACAAATAAAACTGTAAGAGATTGAAATAACTTTAAGGGACCTGTAGTAAAAATGCTGCAAGAAGGGAAAATACCCTTGAAACAAATGAGAAGACATGAAAGTTACAAAGGAGAGTCAAAGTGGAAATTTAGTACAGAAAA
Organism: Procyon lotor; assembly: GCA_028646535.1. Taxonomy (NCBI): domain Eukaryota; kingdom Metazoa; phylum Chordata; class Mammalia; order Carnivora; family Procyonidae; genus Procyon; species Procyon lotor. Next base: position 68,345,565 of record CM053617.1, on the reverse strand, counting down.
ACAGGAAATGTAAAAGCTGCCTGGTCTCAACAGCAAAATGGGGAGGCCAGAGTCGTCAGTGGGCTGAAGTGAACAGAACTTATCCCATCTGAAAAACAGAGAAAAACACGTTAAAAACGAACAACGAACACGCACAAAGTGCCTCGGGGACACGTAGGATGAAGCCAAAGTTCCAACAGTCATGTTATTGGAGTTTCAGAGGAAAAGGAAAAAGGGTATGTGTACAAAACAAGCTGAACCAATCATAGCTAGAACTTCTCCCATCCGGCAAAAGATTTATTACAAGGACAGGTTTAAGGAGCCGAGTAAACCACAGACCGGACACACCCAGAGAGATCTACTCCCAGACACACGATGAAGTTGGGGAGACCTAAAGAAAAAAAATCTCAACAACGACCAGAGAAAAATGATGTGTTATTTATAGAGGAACATGGGTTTGAATGCCTACAGAATTCTCATCAGAAGCACGGAGGTCAGAAGGAGGTGAACTACCAATTTTGAAGTGGTGAAACTCAGATTGCTATTTTCAGTCAAAAAAAACCAAACAAACCCAAAAACAAAGCCAAACTCTTCACAGGGCGCCTGGGCGACTGAAAGGAGAATTTGACCAACCACAGTTATACTTGGAGACTTCACTTCTCTCTTAATAACTAACAGATAGTTGACAGAAAATCAAGGATACAGAAATGAAAAACACCATCAACCAACTGGTTTCAACTGACATTTACAAAACACTGTCCCCAATAACAAGAGAACATATGCTCTTCTCAAATGCACACAAAAAATTGACCAAGATATACTATATTCTGGGTCAGAAAACTAACAAATTTGAAATAATTGAATTCATTCAAGTCATATTCTCTGATCAAAATGGAATTAGACTGGATATTAAGAACAAAAAGATAACTGGAAACCTCCAAACGTTTGGACAGGAAATAAGGCACTTTCATTTATTTATTTTTAAAGATTTATTTACAATTTGAGAGGGAGAGAGTATGTGCACCTGCAGCGGGGATGGGCAGGGAGAGAGCCTCAAGCAGACTCCCTGCTGAGCCTGGAGCCCAATGTGGGGCTCAGTCTCAGGACGCCGAGATGGAGCCTGATACGGGGCTCAATCTCACGACCCTGAAATCACGGCCTGCACCAAAATCTAGAGTTGGATGTTTAACCCACTGTGCCACCCAGGTGCCCTGAAAATAAGGCACTTTTAAATAATCCATGGGTCACAGTGGAAGTCTTAAGGGATATTAAAAAAACAAACCAATACACTGAATAGAAGTGGGAGGTTTTATTGCGATAAAACTATCGCAATTCATAAGATATAGCAAAGCAACACTTAGAGGGAAATATATAGCATTAAATGCATGTTTTACTTATTTATTTTTTATTCTCTTAAGGATTTATTTGAGGGAGAGGGAGAGCATGTGTTTGTGCACAAGCTGGAGTGGAGAGGGAGGGAGAGAGGGAGAGAGACTCTCAAGCAGACTCTGAACGGAGAGGAGTGGAAGGTAGGGCTCGGTCCCAGGACCCTGCGGTCATGACCTGAACCCAAACCAAGAGTCAGGCACTCAACCGACTGCGCCACCCACGTGCCCCTTATGCAGATATTAGAGCAGGGTCTCAGATTAATAACCTAAGCTTCCAATTTAAACAAGAAAGAGGAAACCCCCCTAAGACAACAAATACTCAAGGAAGGAAATAAAGGTAATAATGGAAAATGATGAAATTGAAATAAGAAAAATGATAGAGTAAAATACAAGAAACCAAAACTGGCTCCTCTGAAAAGATCAATACAATTGATAACCCTTTAGCAAGAGTGATATTGAAAGAGAAGAAACAAGTTATCAACATTAGATCTAAAAGAGGGGATGTCACGACTGACTTCACAGACGTTAACTGGAAAATGAAGCATTCTTACAAATAACTCTATGCACAATATTCAACAACCCAGATAAAACAGACCAGTGTATCAAAAACTGCAAACTGCCAAATCACATCTGAGATGATGCAGATAACTGGAACAGTCCCGTGAGTATCAAAGAACCTGAACTTGGAGTTAAAATCTTCTGAGCTCACTGAGGCCAGATAATTTCACCAGTAAATTCTATCAAACACTTAAAGAAGAAACACATCAACTCAGGATAATCTTCTACAGAAAACAGAAGAGAGGGGAATACTTCCTAAGGCATTTTATGAGAGTGGAAAACCTGAAAACCAGAAATAGCCAAAATCCAGAAAAATACAGATTAGTATTATTCATTAACATACATGCAAAAATCCCCAACAAAGTAAAATTCAGTGATACATAAAAAGAATTCGATAGCAAAATTAAGTGGAGTTTGAGAAATGTAAAGCTGATTCAATACTTGACAGATGAACCTATATATAAAGTTATGGCAATCAAGACAGGGTGTATTAACAAAAGAATAGATACTTAAATTAATGGGACAGAACAGAAACAGATCCACCCAGATACAGAAGCAAAAGCAGTTCAATGGGAAAATGACAGTATTTCCAACAAATGGTTCTGGAACAACTGGACAGCCCTATGCAAACAAGAACCTAGAGAGAGACCAGGCATCTTTCACAAACACTAAAAATGGATCATAGACTTACATCTAAAAGGCAAAACTATAAAACTTCCAGAAGATAATACAGTAGAAAAATCTAGGTAATCATGGGTTTTGGGGGAAACCCTAAATTTTGAGACACAGTATGATCCATGAAAGAAAAATAGCTGGACCTTATTAAAATTATTTTCTGGTGAAAAGTGCTGTTAAGACTTTGAGAAGAAAAGTCATAGGCTGAAAGAACATATTTGCAAAACATGTATCTGATAAAGGACTCGTAACCAAACTATACTAAGAACTCAACAATAAGAAAATAAGCAACCCAATTAGAAAATGGCAAAAGGACAGCTCAACAAAGTAGAGAGATACAAATAAGCATATGAAGAGATTTTTAAAATTATTGGTCATTAGAAAATACAAATTAAAACCATGAGATATAATTATATACCTATTAGAATGGCTATACAAACCCCCAGTTTTGACAGTACTGACTGCTGATGAAAATGCAAAATGGTGTAGCTACTGTGGAGAAAACTGGCAGTTTCTTACAAAACTAAGCAGAAGCTTACTATATGAACCAGTAATTGCACTCCTGAATATCTGTTCAATCTATCTGAAAACCTATGACTACACAAAATCCTGTGTATGAATGTTAATAGCAGCCTTATTCACTTATTGGTAAAAACTGGAAGGAACAGAGATGTCCTTCAATAGAAAAATGGGTAAACTATGGACCTTCCATACAATGGAATTTTATTCAGTCACACAAAGAGTGAACTACCAAGTCCCCAAAAGACATGAAGTTATCTTAATGGATATTGCTAAGTGAAGGAAACAAGTCTGAAAAAGCTACATACTGTATGACTATGTGACATTTTGGAAAAGGAAAAAGCAATAGACACAGAAAAGCTTTATATGCAATATACGCAAATTAACCACCTACAAAAAAGCATTTAGAAGATTGGAGGATCCCAGGAATGAATGCAGACTGTGGCAAGAGAATCTAAGGGCATTACAACTTATGAACATGAGAACCACCCCACTAAAGTTGGTGGGAGGGAAAGTGGCAAATAAGTCTGGAAATGAGTAGAGTCTATAGTCTAAGACTAAAGGCAAAAAGAATTGCATATACCCTGTCTACTTGACCAAGTTCTTTCCCATGGGGGTACAAGAGTCTCATACTGCTCTGGAGTATACTGGACTTGAACAATTAACTAACTGGCTGGTGGAAGGTGGGAGCGTTTTATTCTCATTTTTTTCCCCTGAAAATCTAAAACTGCTGTAAAAATGTAGCATATTAAAAATGAATATGATCCATAATATTAACAGTCTAATGAAGAAAAACTAATTTTATCAATTGAGGCAAAAATAAAATGTCAACAAAATTCAACATCTGTTCATGATGAAAGCTCTCAGTAATGTCCTCTACCTGATAAAGGTACTAATAAAAACAAAAAACAAACAAAATATAAAAATGAGATTATGCGGAGTGAAATAGGTCAAGCAGAGAGAGCCAATTACCTTATGGTCTCACTTACGTGCTGAGCATAAAGAAAAACATGGAGGGCATTGTGAGAAGGAAGGGAAAGGTGAATGGGGGGAAACCAGAGGGAGAGATGAACCATGAGAGACTGTGGACTCTGAGCAACAAACTGAGGGTTTTGGAGGGGAGGGGCTGGGGGGTTGGCGAGCCTGGTGGTGGGTATTGAGGAGGGCATGTATTGCATGGAGCACTGGGTGTGGTGCATGAACAATGAATCTTGTAACACTGAAAAGATAAAATAAACATATTTGGGGGAAAAAAATTAAAAAAAAAATAAATAAAAAAAAAAAACTAAAAAAAAAAAAAAAAAGAAAAGAAAAGAAAACCAAAGCCAAGAGCTAACATCATACTTTATTACAAAAAACTGAATGCTTTCCCCTCACGATTAAGAAAAAAGCAAGGATGTCCACTACTATTTAATATCATAGTGGAACTTTAAGCCACTGCAATAAAGCAAGAAAAGTAAATAAAAGTCACACATTTTGGAAAAAAGAAAACAGTCCCTATTTATAGACAACATGATCATCTATGGTGAAATACCCAGTAATCTACCAAAATAAATCTTAGAATGAGTTTAGCTAGGTCACTAGATACGAAGTTAACACAGCAAAATCACAGCTCTAGGTTACTGATGACAGCTCCAACCAAAAATTCTTAGATATAAATCTAAAATTATATACAAGATCCTTATACTGAAAATGGCAACATTCTGTTAAATCAAAGAATACCTAAATAATTTGAGAGAAATGCCATGCTTATGGATAGAAAGTCTCAATATAAAAACTTCAGTTCTCCACAAACTGACCTGTAAAATTATTTCCATGAGAGTCAAAATCCCAGGGGGATTTAACGTTGTTACAGATTCTAAAACTTTCATGGAGACACAAAGGAACTTGAATACTCAAAATACTCGCTCAGCGCTGTGCCTCCCGAGGGGCTGGAGCAGGTCACCCCACCGCTAAGTAGGCCTGGGGCCAGGAGTGTGAACACTGAAGGGCCTTTATCGATACAAACGGGCCGACCGAAGACAGAAGACAGCCTTCTAGAACTCCAAGCTCACCGCCATCAGTTGCCGCTTCTTCCGACGGCAGGAGTGAGCGCCTGCAGCAAACCTGTCAATAATCAGTCCATCCCTCCTGCACACGCTATCACATGCACAGCACACGGCCGCGATGAGACAGAACATCGCCCGAGCGAAAATAACTCGATTCACTTCAACATGCTCGCCCAAGTCTTCACAAACCCACAAGAAACCCAGGGAAAGCAAAGCCACGTGTGCGGGGGGCCACGCCAAAGCTTCAGGAATCGATACGGCACTTCCGTGGGTCCGTGTCCTGCCAAGTCAAACTGCGTGGACTAAACATACGTGTCTGGGAACATCACACGCGTGCAGGTGCACAGGCTTGTGCTCGTGACGGTGGCCGGTACGTGCAGTGAGAATCCGTGTGGACCCAGAATCCGGGTCCGGACAGCACGAGGCCACAACGCATGGACATCGCTGTGCCAATGGAGTCTGCCAGGCACAGAAGGGTCAGGACTGAGGGGAGGGGGGTGGGCTCCATCTAGAGAACGCAGGGCTGCTCCCGGCTGGAGAGAGGGGCTACGGGGCATAGAGCCCCCGCCAACCTTTGTTTCTAACGTATTATGGGACCGGCTGTGAAAACCGGTGGACGGGATGGTGCTGGGATGACGTGCCCGCAGCACAACGTGCACCGACATCCTGTCCCCGGCAAGGAGACGGCCAGAGGCCCGCAGCACGACGTGCACCGACGTCCTGTCCCCCGGCAAGGAGACGGCCAGAGGCCCGCAGCACGACGTGCACCGACGTCCTGTCCCCCGGCAAGGAGACGGCCAGAGGCCCGCAGCACGACGTGTACCAGTGTCCTGTCCCCCAGCAAGGAGACGGCCAGAGGCCCGCAGCACAACTGACTGGGGCCTGGGTCCCGACAGGCAGACAGCAGTGCCCTGGGCAGGAGCAGGGGGCGCTTCAGGTAGGGGAAGCGACACTTCAATCCAGGGGAGGGGACTGGGCAGACAGAGGCCACCTCAGAGGCAAGGGGAGGCTCCCATGCAGAGCCACGCACAGGCCACTGCACTGCATCCCCCCACGGGTCCTTCCTTCTCCCCCGCCTGTGTTACCAGTAGCCCGGGGAGGGAAATGAAGACCCAAACACCGTACTTCTGGTGGCCCAGCCAAGTGCCTGCCTGCAGTGGGTCAAGAGTGCGTCTAGGGACTGGACGCGGAATGCTGTGTGGGGAGCCCACGCTGCTCTCCCGGGCCAGTGGGCGGGGCTGTGCATCCGGGACGTGGTCCCCGGCGGGCTCCCCCTGCCAGGAGCGGTCACAGGCTGGGGCCGAGGCGGCCTCTCTGTCCCACCTGGTCGGGGGCAGCAGCCCAGGAGCGGCCACCTGTGGCTAGCCCGGAAGGGAGAGAAACACGGAGAGAGCAGCAGCAGAAGGGAGTGTGGTGCTGCCCCTTTGCCCAGGCCCCTGAGGTCCACACGGACGTGAGATCCCCTCCCGTCACCCTGGGGATACAGCCTGGGGCTCTGCTCCGATTCTGGAACCAGCCCGCGCCAGACAGGACAGTGTGAGGACTGGGTTAGCACGGATTTGGGAAGCAGACGGGCAGGGCAGTTCCACCGCAGTACGTCTCTCCAGCTAGAGGCCAAGAAGAAGGACTCCAGGATGGGACTTAAGAAGGAAAATAGGAGTGCTTGGTGGGGTTGGCTGGCTGAGTGCCAGGCTCAGCTTTGGCTCAGGTCATGATCTCAGGGCCATGAGATGGGGCCCCGCGTCGGGCTCCAAGCTCAGCGGGGAGTCTGCTTGGGAGTTTCCCTCTGTCAAAATAAATAAGTAAGCCTTCAAAAGAAAATAAACTGGAAAAAAAAAAAAACAACCCAAAAAACAAACCCAGAACCCACAACACAAACTTTTCCTACTCCTTATACAGGCAAGGAGACATTTTTAGGAGCAATAAAAATTTTGGGTATTTTAGAAGAGTGGTCCTCAAAGTGCGGTCTGGGGAGCTTTAGGGGTCCCCAAGACCTGTTTAGGAGGATTTTCACGGCAATACTAACATGTTATTTGCCTCTCACAAGTACACGGGAGTCTCCCATAAGCTAAACGACATGACTGTACCACGGATTAAATGACAGAGGCTGTGAGAATCCAGCTACATTCCATTCAGGCAGACCCCGAAGAGACTGGCAAACACAACAACGCCACTGTTCTCAGACTTTGGTTTCGGGAAACATTTTCACATATTATCTTTGATAACACGTAGTGAGTTCGCTGTTAAGAGCAGTTAGTAAGAGCAGTAAAAATCCTCAGGTTTAATTTCCAGCATGGTGTATGGAGATAGAACGCTCACAACCCAGAGCTCTGGGGGGTCCTGGGCAAATCTGCGGAGGACAGAGGGGTCCAGAGGAACAGAGGGTCTAAAGGGTTAAGCCGGTCCCTTTCCAAGCCCGGCCAGGCCGAGCAGGGCACTGTGCTCATGAACAGAGATGCTCCTGCACGCCCGTCCGGCCCTGGGTGCGCCGGGACTCAGCCACAGAGCTCATCTCGCAGGCGGATTGGACTATTAGCCCTCAGAAATGTGCGGGGAGGCTCGCGCAGGTGAGGGGGTGGGACAGCCTCGCCGCCGCACCTGGCCCTCTTTGTAGTCACCTTCCCAATAATTAGAGTGCCCGAAACTTATTTAACAAAAGAATTATGCCTAAGACTGTAAGCTCAAACTTAAGGAAGCCTACAGAGAAATGATTAAACTGTGAATGTCCTGGTATGAATGTGAATAATTATACATTAACACCCTTTACCATTCAAATAATTGTCATTCAGCTCAAAGCGGAATACCTGACTCTGGGCAGGTATTGATGGTTTCCGAACAGCGTAGGAACCGGGGAGAAGCACACCCTGCAAATGCGGAGGCGGGGCCGGAGGAGCTCGTGCTCCGGAGCCCGCTCCTGGCGCGCTCACGGCCCCGGGGCTGCAGGGAGGCGGGGGACCCAGCGAGTCCGCAGGCCTCCTGTGCTCCCACCGCCGGTCCTGCGCCCCCTGTGCTGTCCTGCTTGGGGCCCCTGCTTCTCCCCTTACGGAGTCTCCCCGCCTCTGCGGCCAGGACACCCCTGCCTGCCTTCTGCACCCCCCACCCCCCTCAGAAGACCCACACGCGGTTCACACGCGCTCACACACCGGCCAGTGTTCCCTCCCAGGCACAACCTCGGAAACAAAACAACAAAAAGGTGGAAAATTGGATTTAAAAGCACACAATGTTATCGATGTATGCAAGACGAGGTTTTCCAACATTGATGTCCCCTCCTCCGCCTGAGTGGGCCACAGCTGACATCAAGTCACCCCTTCCCTCTGGTGGCATCAGTCACACGGCAGAGAAGGGACCCGCTGCGAGTTTCATGCTAGACACACCAATGGTTGTTCAACGCGCAAGACCGTGTACGTACCCCACCCTGCTCCGAACCCAGTTCAGAGACTTCCTGTGCGTCCCGTCAGAAACTTCCAGCAGCCTCCTGCCAGCCGTCCCGAGCCGGGGGAGGGGGCCCTGCCAGCGTCACCAGCAGACCTGTCGCGGCTCCCGGTGAGTCCTCAGTCTTCCTGAACCAGGGCAGCATCCCGCAGTCACGTCTGTCTGCGTCCCTGGACCCAGTTCCCGGGAACAAGGACAAATCTCTGGGGGTGGGTGGGTGGGTCCACGCGGTCCCCACCCGGGCGGCTTCTCCAGCTTGTGTCAAACAGCCCTGAGGTCTGTTTAATAATTTTAGCTAACTTTTGAAGACCAACCTAACAGAAAGGCACTAAGCCCTTAATTTCTTAATGAATTACTCCGTACCCTGGACAGGGCTGCGCCGGGGAGAAGGCACGTCATTACTGACAGAGCTGTCAGGGGGACAGGCAAAAGGAAAACTGGCAAGCTTTAATTTCTCTGCAGAGAAATGAGGGGCTCTTTGGGGATTAATCTCAGTATCAACATTGAGCCTTTGCCGCAGGGCAGCTGAAGAATTCAAAAGAAGTTGTGACTGAATTTTGAGCGACGGAATCTGGCTCCAATTGTGCGGTGACTTTGGCTTCTCACCTGTTCAAATGAGGACGAGGCCATGCAGGTGTGGGGGAAGGGGGTCCCCCCAGGATGGGGAATGTGTGTGCCCTCGGCAGCGGCGACAAGGACGGACAGAAGGCCAGGCAAAGGGCTGGCCAGGGCACCCCATGGAACAGGCGCTAAGAAAGTTCTCCTGAGCAGGGAGGGACATGGAGGGCAGGGGTCGCTCCCACCTGCTGCCTGGCCCGGGGTTGGGGGGTGGTTCAGAGAGGGGCTGCAAGACTGCGCACCTCTGGCTCCCTTAGCCTTCTAATGGGACATTAACTCTCTTACCTGATCTCATGACCGACAGAGAAGCTCGGGGTTTCTCTTGCTGCTCTGGGCACACGAGAGACCCCCACCTGCAGGCAGTCCCTGGGCCTCTCTGCCAAGGCCGGGCTGGAGGCCCCAATGACCAGGGCCTAGAGCCCTGGGCCCCTGGGACCGTGGGCTCTCTGGCCAGTGGACCTGCCCTGCGCCCGAGGGGCAGGGTCAAGAAGTTTGTTCCTTGGCAGAAGGTTGGGCTACCATGTCACCTCTGTTGCTGGGGAAATGGGCCTGGGCCCGTCCCCAGCCACTGAATGCTGCCTGGGGCGCCGGAGGACCACTGGCGCAGGGGCTGGGTGCCTAGGAACACGGCTGCCTCCGCGTAGCACGGGTACTGCTGACATAGCCTCAGAAACCGCGCCTTGCCCCAGGTAAGAAGCAACGTCCCTAATTCAAGCTCACACAATGTGAGGAAGACCGTGTGTTCAGACTCATCCCTGAATGAGTTTCCTAGTTATTCAGTAACTCTTCAATCGGCAGCTGCCGTGTGTGTGCCAGGAGGGGAGGGGCCGGGGACACGTGAGCCCCAGGGGCCACCAGGGCTCAGGGGACAGATGCCACACGGCGGGGAGTTCTGGGTCTGAGCTCGCAGCTCCAGGAGACGGTTCTGTACCAGAAGCGGGCTGAGCTGACCGAGCTGTCCCCCTGCAGGGCGACCCTGAAGCATGCAGAAGGCAGGACAATGCACACGCACCATGCCCCCCACCCCGGATGATACAGGACGGCGGCCGGGACGCGGCAGGGAAGCCTGTTTGCCCTTGTCGTGGTGGGGGGGCTTCTGTCCCCTTCCCTCTTCGCCACACCCCAGCAGCATCGGCCACCACCGCCCCGGCCTGCTCCCCGGGGCCACCGTACGCGCATCACTTCCTGGTGGCATCACGGGTTTCAGAAGGCAAGGTGGGGCCCCGTGGGCCCCGTGGCTCCTTTGCCCTGACTTCACCAACTGCAGGAATGAGACAGCCCACAACAACAGCCCTCAAGTCCGCTCCGCTCCCAAATTTTCAAAACGAGCATCAGTGGTCCCAGAGCTGCGACAGTGGACTTGAAACAGCCGAAACCTGCAGTCACAGAAAAACCTTGTCACGTGTTTCTCACACGTCCCTGGCCCCATGCCAACTCAGCAATTTAATTCTGATTCCTTTCTTTCAACCAAACTCTGACCACATTACAGGGCAGGGTAGGGGTACAGAGAGGAGATCTGTTACTTTCAACAGCAAAGAGAAAAAACTGAACATGTTCTATTTTGAATTTGCAATATCAGATGTGCACGAATCACTTAAAACTTTCCAAAGTCTCAGACGTACATTTTATCTATCTCAGGCTCAAGTTGCTCTAGAAGATTCTGTGGAAAAAGGCCAATACGACTTTTCACACTCAATCTGAATGTGGCTGCTATCTTCTGGGTTTTGGTGTTGGAAGAATCAGCCCCCAGAAAACAAACGTGAATGAGTGTGCAACCGAAGCTGCCTCAAGGTAGGCCCAGAGCAGCGTCTGGGTCCGTCCGAGGCCCCCTCCTGCATCCACAGGGCACTCAGCGTGGGACCCAGGGGCAGCTCCCAAGTGTGAGCCAGCGGCCGGACCCCGCCCCCTGGCACAGGGCCCCGTGTGCTCACCGCATGGCCAGCCAAGACTGCGGTGGCGAAGGCACCCCTCGTGGGGTGCGAGTAGAGCTCACGTTGCGAGGTGACAGGGGTGTGCGTTCAGGTCTCATCTGTGCTGCTGCCCAGCCGTTTGAGTGACTTCTCTCCCTCCAGTTCCGTGTCCTCAGCGTGAAACCGAGGATCCCAGCATTGAGGGGTAAACGAAAGTAGAAGCTGCCCAGAGTGCTCGGCAGGGTCCCTGTCACAAGGGACGCGCTCAGTGAGTGGAAGCCACCAATGGAGCCACAGCCATACTCCCGAGTGTAAGGCTGACAGGCCCCACGTGGCCCTTGGGGACAGCGCAGGGCAGGGAGGCAAAGTTGTCGCTCTTCAGAGCTGCTGTGTGTGCCAAGAGGTCCAGCTGAACGTGAGCTGTGGTCACGGGGAGAGGGGGCACGTCTCAGCGGAAAGTGCATGACTGCCAAGGAGACACCAAAGGCCACACTGAGGATGGCGTGGCCAATCTACATGGAGGACGGCCAGGTGGGCTCACTGGTCTACCAAATCCCCACGCTGCTGCTTAAAAATAGAGGATTACACAAACCCGTACATGATGCTGTGCCCCTTGGGCTTCCGGGGTCATGTCAACAGCCCACGTGTACGCCCTGGTGTGGCCCAGAAGGCACTCTGTGGTCCCAGGCACAGCAGGCCCGCTGTGTGGGTAAACACAGAAACACACTCTTAGGAAAAGGGGGAGGATGAGCACAACAGTCTTCAGGTCTAGTAATGCTATATGACACACGGATGTGTGAACCGCTATGCTGCACATCAGCAACAGATTGGGAAACAATTAAATGGAGTGATCTATAATTACATCATTCAACTTGGGTCATTCAGCCCATGACTATGGACACAAAAGCTCTGACCCACCCAGAACACTGCACCCTGCCTGCAGACATGGCCAAGCCAAGGGGCTGGTCACGCCCTGTGCCCACGTGGACACAGATCCTGTGACATCTTCTGATCACAAAGGGAAGCTGGCTAGACAGGACCGTTATCACTGCAGAATGGAAACTCACCGACAAAGCCCCCACATGGCTTGCTGGCCTAGCAGAATCTGGAGTCAGAGCCCAAAGACCCGCGTCTGAGGCCTCCCCTCCCTCACCGTGCTCATGAGACTGGGATGGCCAGCCCATCCTATGGGGTGGTGGAGGGGCCTGTGAAGCACGCCGATGACCCACAGATGTCCACTCTCCTATCAGAGGACATCCTGGTTCCTTCCAGGTTCTTTTCAATTATAAATAAAGCTGCTATAAACATCTGTGTGCGGGAGTTTTCAGTTCACATAGGTAGATCCTAAGGAGCATGACTGCTAGACAGCATGGCAAGAGTAGGTTTCATTTTTAAGAGATAGCCAAACTATCTCCCCGCGTGGCCGCACCATCCTGTATCCCCACCAGTGATGAGAGTGTGCTCCTGTTGTTCCGTATGCTCACCGGCATTTGCTGTGATCCGTGTTCTGGATGTTGGCCATTCTAGGGCGTGTGTAGTGATATCTCGCTATTTTAAGCACTTCCCCGATAACGTAGGATGTTTTGGATTACTTGTTATCTGTGTATCTCATTGGTCAGGTATCTGTTCATGCCTTTGGCTCATTTTTAAATTGGCTTGTTCATTTTCTTGCTGAGTTTTAAGGGTTCTTTGTAGGTTTTAGATAATGGTTCTTTAGACACGAGTCTTTGGCAAATACTTTCTCCCAGTCGGTGACTAGAGAATATGGGCTTTCACAGAGCGCCAGTTTTTAATTTTAAGGGGTCCGACTTATCATTTCTTTCACAGATTGTGCCTTTGGTGTTTCATCTAAAAGGTCATCATCATCTCCAAGGTCATCATCTATGTTTTCTCCTGTCTTCTAAGAGTTTTATGGTTTGTCTTCTATATTTAGGTCTGTAATCCATTTTGAGCTAAATTTTTGTGAAGTCTGTCTATATTCATTTCTTTGCATGTAGATGTCTTGTCATTCCAGCACCATCTGCTGAAAAGATTGTCTTCTTTTCCACCGGACTGGCTTTGTGTCTTTGCTGAAAATCAGTATTTATAGCATTTTCTGGGCTCCTTTGTACTACTGATCTGTTTATTATTTCACCAACACCATGCTGTCTTGATTACTGTAACTTTTTAGTAAGTTTTGAAGTAAGCTGGTATCAGTCAGCCAATCTTATTTTCTTTCAGTATTGTTACGGGCTATTTTGGGTCTCTGTATAAACTCCAGAATCAGTTGGTTGATACACATACATAAAACAATTTACTGGATTTTTGGTTGCAATTGTGTTGAATCTCTGGATTCAATACAAGTTGGTAAGAACTGACACTTCGATGATATAAAATCTTCCTATCCATGAACATGGGATTCCTCTCTATCCATTTAGTTCTTTGATCTCTTCCATCACCTCTAGTTTTCTTCCTATAGATCTAGTACATACTTGGTTATATTTAGACCTTGATATTTCATTTTTTAGGTGCTAATATCAATAGTAGGTCTTTAATTTCATGATGAGCATGTTTTCATGTATTTACGGATCAATTCATATATATGCCTTTTTGAAGAGGTTAAGTCTTTTTCCCAGTTATTTATTGGACTGTCTTTTTATTATGGAGTCATAGGAGTCTTTGCATGTCCTGCGTACAAATCCTTTGTCAGGTATATGTGTTGCAAATATTTCCTCTTACTCTGTGGCTTTCCTATTCATTTTCTGAATAATGTCTTTTATTTTTGATAAAGTTTAATTTGTATATTCATAGCCTTATCTTTCTGCGGTACATGAAATATCTGTCTATCAAAATCATCGCAGTATCTTCCAGAGTTTCCTCTCAAAGCGTTACAGTCTAAGCTTTACATTTAGGTACAGATACACATCAAATTAATTTTTACATATGGTGTGAGTGAGGGGTCAAGGTGAACTTTTTCTTCTTTTTCAGATGCTATCGAGTTGTTCAGGGACTATTTGTTGAAAAGATTTTACTTTTCTCATTGATCTATTGGGAGTCTTCCTCAAAGATTGAATAGAAATCTATACTTAGATAATAATTCTCTTCTTCTGCTCTAAGTTGTGATTTTCACACCAGTACCACAGTGTCTTGATTACAAAAGTTTAGTAAGTCTTGAAATCAGGTAATGATAGTCCTAAGACTTGTTTTCAAAGTTTTTTTTAGATATTCTAGGTCCTTTGCATTTCCACATAACTTTAGATTCTGGGAATTTCAAATTATATCTTCAACCTTTTTAAATTCATTTGTTAGTTTTTAACAGTTATTTTCAAAGTCCTATACCATATTCTATGTAAACAACTATGTAACCTGAAAATGAAGATAACTTACTCCTTCTAATACATGTGCCTTAATTTCTCTTACCTTTTACCACAGGAATCTGTCTTTATCTTTTTATTATGTGCATACAGGGGAAAAATATAGTGGGGAGTCTGGCTTTTCCCCCCCTCCAATCTGGTCCGTCAATCTGTGCCTTTTATTTGACCCTTAAGACCATTTATATTTAATGTAATTACCAATATGGTTGGGTTTAAATATATCAAGTTGCTGTTTGTCCTATCTGTTCTCTGCTCTTCTTTCTTTTTCCTTTTGGGTTATTTTTTAAAATCAATATTCTACTTTGCCTTTTCTATTAGCCTATGAATTATCTATTGGCTTATATATATATTTTTTAGTGGCATTCTAGGATTTAGAATATTCATCTTTGACTTATCATAGTCCTGCCTCAAGTAATATTACACTTGCTAATAACATAAAGAACCTTAGAGCAGTGGATTGTTATTTCCCCAGTCCTATTTTTCGTGCTATTATTTTACTTCTACATATATTATGACCTCAAAAATTCATTATCAATTTTATTGTGAAGAGTTAATCACCTTTTAAAGAAAAGAAAATTCTCATTTGTAGTGATGTTGATTCCTCTAGGAATTGTTTATCTTCAGTTCCCACTAGTTGCTGCCCAGTCTCCTAGGGCTTCCCCATGCATGTATGTCGGGCTTCCCCATGCATGTATGTCTTAATATCTGCAACAGATAGGGATACCATACAGACTTCTAGAACTCTCTCTCTGCATGGCACCCTCTTCCCCAGTACTTTGCCTACAAGCTGCAGCCACCTAATGACACTAAGACACTGTACTAGAATATTTGTAGCATCATTAGTTAGAAAGTCAAAAAATGAGAACCCACACTTTACTGACACAGGGTAGAAACAAATTATGGTACGTTCACAAGACGGGATACCATACAGTAGTTATTAGTGAAAATCTCTACAGGATTCAAAAATAGAGGGATCTCACAAAAATGTTGACTCAACAAGTAAGTCACAGGGAGAGACCAATATTACCACATTCACACATAAAGCAAAGCATGGAGCAGCAGGGAAGGAAAGGCAGGGAGGGCACACCGGGTACTTGGCAGTGCTGGTGGTGCTCCATTTTTTAACCTGGGTGGGGGCATCATGAAACCTCCCTTTATTATTTATACGTCACAAATTCTTCATGAATTTTCTTTCATCTGAAGCAAATATTTCATAAAAATCATGAAAAGATCAATTTGCTTCAATGTGCTCAACAATGAAGGAGGCTCTCGAAATGGCTCCTCTTGTCATCTGATAAAAAGTGATTCAAAAGGTATTTATTTATATGGTTTTCTTGTTCTTCTTGACATTTAGATTTTACAACAAGAGAGGGAAGAGGAAGAAATAGCTAAGCATCCGAGTCACACATGCACTGTGTCTCCCCCTTCTGTTCTCATACTTTCCAAAGGAGCCCTTGGGACCCTTGCGCCCACACCCCACCATCTTCATCCCATTAGCCTGGCTGCTGTCCCTCTAGAGCACTCAGGTCATGTCCTGACTGACTAAGGGACACAGACAACATACATACGTATATACTTCTCACTGGCACAGAAGCACCCTGAGGCCTAGAATTCTATTATTATTATTTTTTTTTAATTTACTAAAAAGTCCCAGAGCCTAGAAGAGGGCTTTGCATGTTGCTCAATGGATATTTGTTGAATAACAATGGATATCAATGGATTATCAATATCAAACGGATATTTGATGAACTGAACTCCAGCCTTCACGGTGCGGCCTAGGGCTCTGTCAGTGGGCGGCATCTGGTCCCCACCCATTCACGGGAGGCCTGGAGTCCCCAGCCCTCACCACTCAGGATCATCATTTCCTCCCTGTTGATCTTTACTTTGAAGAGGGTAACTTTTTTTTAATCCAGGGAAAGGATTCAATAAATGTATTGCAATAAATTTCTAGGACCTCTGACCCAGGGTATGAAATGGAATAACTAATCGAGGGCCACTTAACAACTATGTCCCGGCACCGGGCCAGTGGGAATCCTGACACTCCTCCACACTTCCTTCCATCTGTTCTTTGGAAAAAAGGGCCAGAACACTTGGTCCAGGGAGGGGAGGGCTGCCTGTCCTAGAACGCCTCCCAGGGGTTCTCTGCAAAGCTGGAAACTTCCTGGAATCTACCCACGTGTCCGAGGCCAGCCTGGGAAGTCTAAGTCATTTCTATGGTGGTTCCATCAGCCAGGGCTCCCCAGACTGCACTGTGGGGGAACACCAGCATCCCACAGATGCTGACAGGGAGAGGAGCTGTGGGAGAAGGTTCTGTATTTGGGGAAGTTCAGGAAATTCCTGTATTACAGACCTTGTGACCAGTAATACTATATGCACCATACTGAAGGGTCCAGAATCCTGCCATAAAGAAACCCGCTCAGCTTTGTTTACAATTTCCCAAGCTTGTAGGTCATGCAATCTTTCCTGGTAAGACATCTTAATACCCAGTAGAACTGAGGTTTTATCATCTGACCTAGATTAGTTTCCTCTAGAGTTGAATGTAGGTCTGCTTCTGTCTTCCCAAGCCCCATGTGTGCTCAGGTGTTCCAGAGCCCTGGGAATTCTCTGCGCAGGGCAGCGGCAAGTACAGGGACGAGGGAACAGCTGGGTGGGGGCCCTATTCTGCTGGTTTCCCATGGCAGGGTGTGGAGGAGGCAGGGCGGGCAGGGACACCCTTGGCTGAGCACTGCAGGCATCTGGCAAAAGAGGGAGAAACAACCTGGTCCGTTGGTAAGACTGACAAGCTGTAAGAGGTTCTCCAAGAACCACCCTGCTCACTGTAGGGGCACACAGAGCTCAAGTCTCCGACATAAACTCAGAGTGTGAAGTTCTGCTTTTGGGATCCACAGTTAAAAGTGCTGAAGTTAGAAGGTCAGGAGTCTCACAAGGCTCTCCGGGCACCTGAAGCGGCCTCAGAAGTGGCACCCGTGCAGTGCCCAGGGCTGGATGGCAGGGGCCCGGCTCCGCTGCACCTCGAAGCCACAAGAAAGGCCTCACAGAAGGGCCCTGGCCTTGGGGAGCATGTGGCTTGAGGGCAGACCCTGCAACAGCCCCCAGGGAAAGCCCGGAGCCTCAGGATCCACAGCCTGTTCAGACCTCTGTTCTTGGTCCCGGTCCTGGGGAGGTGTCCCCTCTGACTCTCCACGTAAGGGTGCACCTTGCTGGCTCTCCTCCGCCCTGCACCCAGCAAGCGGAGACCAGTTCCATCAACAAGCATGGCTGTGCACTGTATGGGGAGAAAAGGCAGGCCCGGCCTACACGCAGGGGCGGCACCTTCCTCACGACCCTTTCACGGGGGCCTCTGCAAAACGGGTCCAGACGGCGAGGAGACCACAGGCCCAGCCAGCGCTCCGGGGGCCTTGGGCTTGGCGAGAGGCAAGTGACTCACCGCGGCCTGGGACGGGGGAGTCCAGGACTGCGGCCCCAGAGACGCAGAGCAAGTGCGACGTGCTCCGGTTTCAGGCAGCACCTCAGTGAAAGGCTCCGTGCCTGCCTTCAGAGGCCTCATTTACTACCACAGAATAGGATATTCAAGATAGTTTACAGGGTATTTTTCCTAGCTTCTCCCTGTAAGACAGAAGTAACAAGAAAACAACCATACCAGGAATTTGCTAAGGAAGGCAAGGCCCACCTTTCTGCACACGTCACGTCGTGGAGACCGGGCCGGCCCACTGCCTTCCCCACTGCCCACCTCCCCTCCTCTTGGGCAGAGCAAAAAGCCGCACTCACAAAGAGGGCCCCAAACCGTGGCTGTGGAACCAGAGGGTGGACACTGACAGTGAAGGGCGTTCACAGCGCCGCAAACGGCTCGGCTGACACTGCACAAAGGTGTCCCGCAGGGGTCGGAGCCACAGGACCCGTGTCCCACAGCGCCATGCCAGGAGCACCCCCCCCCCCCCAGGAGTGTGCGTGCCAAGCCAGGACTGCACAGGTCCGTGTCTCAGCAGAGGACGAGGTCCCACATGGAAAGACCATCGGAGGAAGCAAGACGTCACCTTTGGGCCAGTGTGAGCGAGCGAGCGAGCAGAGGACCAGGTACTAACAGCGAGGAGAGAGGATGAGTGAGGACGAGATGAGTGAGGGCAGGAGGGCTGGTTTCCGTCAGAGCCGGGGTGGGTGGCAGGACCCTCGTCCTCCTCCCCGGCTCTGCAGCAAGCGCTCTGCAGATACGCCGGCCCGCCACTGTGGCTCCACGCAGCTGTGCCCTGGGGACGCACAGCATGTGTCCCCTGACCGCCAGACACGGCCAGCGTCCTCGGGAGGTTTGCGGGATGCCAAGGAGAGCACTGCGGAACACGGGCCTGAGCCTTCTGTTGGCCCGGACACCAGGCTGGAGCCGGGGGTCTCGGAGGGCCTGAGCCCTCTGTGGCCTTCTGCCGCGTCGGCCACCCGGCCTATGGCACGTGTTCCCGCAGCCCAAGCGAGGACGCGGGGGCACAGACGTCTCCTCAACGAGCGGGCCAGAGCGATGCTGGCTCCCACACGCCCGGCACACGGCTCCACGCGGGCCGAGCCCAGAGCCAGCGTCCCTGACACGGCCTGCCCGCGCGATGCCGGGACCAGCACCCGGACACCCCTCCCAGAGGACGCCCCCCCCCCCCATCCTCACAGACCCGGCCCGGGCCAAGGTCAGCAGGTGCGACGGACACACCCCTCAGGTCAGC
>CM053617.1:68312243-68322243 GCA_028646535.1 Procyon lotor | reverse complement strand
AGCTCTAGATCAGGTAGACCTATGGATACATAACCTAAATTAAAAGCTGTTAATTACAACAGCAAAAATACTCCTTAAATAGGCAATTATACATCTCAAACAAAAATCATTAAATCAGGAATGTCACACTTGGTGCGGAGTGAAGCACACTGCAGAAGCTGTCGTAAGAGTCTGATCCGTTTCAGCAAATTCCTTTAGAGCAAGAATTCTCAAAGCAGAGCATACACACAGGTTAACACATACACTGGCGTGTGTGATACAGACACACACACACACACAAAACTATATGGTTATGTATATATATTTACAGCTCTTAAGATTTTGGATGTGTCTTGGGAAGAGGTGAGCAGGAAGGAAATTATAGGTATGATATGAACAAACGGTCTCGAGCACCCGGTACACAGGTTCCCAGACGAAGGGGCGGAGATTCAAGAGCAACCTGACAAAACTGTCGGCTCAAAGGAATCACAGCTGCAGCTAAAACGCCGCGCCCAAGATGTGGTCACACAGCACAAAGAATAAACAAACACTAAGGACCACTGCCAGGCAGGAAACTGCAACATGAAATAGGAAATAATGAACTAAGACATCATCTGAAGCCCAGGCTCTTTGGCCCATGAAATTCGCCAATATGCCAAAATGAAGTTGCTCAGTCGAGTTGAAGAGCTAAGGGTGAAGTACACGGGCGGTTTCTGAGCTGGCTTGGCCAACACACCCCCAGATGGAGCCAGGACCCCGAGGGCTGCGGCCATGGGCCCACAGAGCCACCCCTCAGGGGCTCTGTAGCTCCCTTCTGCTCAGGCTGGGGGCCCCGACCCAGAGAAACCCACCATGGGATGTGCAATTCTGGCCATCGAACACTTGTTCCACTGAGAACCGGGAAGAGATTCACATACCTGAATGCAGGCCGGGGCCGGGCAGCCCACAAAGGGGCACTTCTGTCCCCAGGAGAGGGATGTGCACCAGCTGCCGGTCCCCGGGAGTGCGAGGTCTCAGGCCCGACAGAAATGGCTGTCTGGGGAACGCGCTGCTCCCTCCCCAAGGCTCTGAAAAGGCCTTCTGGTGCTGCAAGGAGGGCTGCACGGAGGCCGGTTAATCAGACCCTGAAAGCAGGCAGCCAAATGTCCCCGATGAGGGAGGCGGCAGGCTGACCGAAGTGGTCACCCCGGGCCTCACTGCAAGCCCTGGGCGTGGTTTGCGTTCAGGCTTCGGGCCCACCTTTGCTCTGAAGTACCCCCACCCGGAAACCCCACGCACGGCATGGCTGGGCGGGACTCTCCGTGACAGCAGGGGCGGCTCCTGACTTCAGACACCTGACCGTCTGGCTGGCACCTGGACCCTCACGCCTGCCACCCCCTCTGGCTGTTGATCAGCGCCTTTCCCAGGGTTGGCGTGAGAGGGTCTTGGGCCAGATTTCCACATGAGCTTCCCCCAAAATGCAGCGTGGCCGCTCTAGGGTTGAAAGTACATTTTCATCAGCTCTTTCTTGCTTCATTTAAGTGCAGTGTTGTTAGTTTGTTCTAATCAATAAATGGGTATCGGAAGGCTTACAAAATTGGTAATATCACAGCAAGGCCAACAATGTTTCTAAGGCCTCATTTACGACACGGGAGAACCACGCGAGCCACCAGCCAGAAGCTGTGACTGCCATCCTCTGCTCCGGCTATCAGCCTCTCTTTCAATTAGGTTTTTTTCAAGTCCAGGGAAGAACATCAGGACAACCTGGTGAGCGTGCGAAGCTGCTTCCTGCTGTGGTATGAGGGGGAGGCTAAGACAAAGCCTCGGTCTTGGCCGCAGCCCACATGCAGATGCCGCGGCAGGCTGGGCTCGGGACTGACAAGAGCGCCCAGGAGCAGCACCCTGGTGGCCACAGGACCCTGACGGCAAGAGGCCCGGGGTGGGCAGGAGGGCTGTGCCGTGAGGGCTGTGGGGTTGGGGGCCGAGGCGGGCTGGCGTGATTAGCCCTGGCGTGGCTCTGAGAGGCATTTTTAATTTTATTTTTTTATTATTTTTTTTTTTTTGTAGGCATTTTAATTTTAAAGAGCCATCTCTGGTGAGGACTGGCGGGAGTGATGCTGTTCCCGTCCTTGTGGTCCAGCCTCCCCTGTATGCGCACGGCCCGATGGGCCTGTCCTCCGGGACCCCGCGGGGCACTCGCTTACCCCGGAAGGGCCTTGCCCGGAACTCTCCAGCAAGGCTTTGAGGAGAGGCCCTCAGCAGAGAGGGTGTTCAACGGGCGGAAATTCGAGAATGCTTTCTGAGGCCTCGGGATAGAAGCTACAAGACGCTGCTCGCAGCAGCGTTAGCAAATGCAGGTCTTCCCGCTGTTGTGCGACTGGATTTCACAGCTACAAGCTAATGGCTGTGACGAAGGAATTATTAAAGTGTTACATAGTTCATTTAAAAGGGAACATTGCAGTCACTGAAAAGAAAACGCAGAACTCATCTGTTGAAAACTATCATCTGTGAGAAGACACTGGAAGGAGCAGCTGGGGTCCACCGTCGTCGGCACCCACTGCCCGCTGTCTGCATCACCATTGGCACCTACCGCCTGCCATCCCCACCACCTGCTGTCCACACTGCCTTCGGCACCCACCGCCTGCCATCTGCACCCACTGCCCACCATCCCCACTGTCGGCACCTACCACCCGCTGTCCGCACCGCCATTGGCACCCACGACCTGCCGTCCCCATCACCCACCATCCACACCGCCGTCAGCACCCACCACCCACCGTCCCCACTACCCATGGTCTGCACCACCATCCGCACCACTGGGCTCACACCACCTCCCAGACTGCGGGGCTCACACTGCGGGGCTGCCTGTCAGGGGGCCATCTGGGGAGGAAGCCCCTGCTCTAGCCTGGAGAGCAAGCAGAGAGGCCCAGGCACCCTGCTCCGAGCACCTCAATGGGCAGAGGAGCTGAGAAGGGGAAGGAAGCATGTGCACACATCCTGAATCTGAGAGCTGGTCTCCGTTTCCCTCAAGCCTGCTCTTCCTCAGCTCTGTGAAATCGGGCTTCTGGCAAAGTGCTACTTCTATTTCTTTACGTGCTTTGCCACGGACCACGGACTACGAAGGCTCCGTGAAGATGCTTATGTATACGACGTACTGATGTTACTTTAGGAAGTGTGTGTAGAGTTAGAAAACACCAACAGGAAAGAACTTCAAACAACATCTCATTATAAAAGAAACATTAAGATTTCAAGACCAGTGGCTTCATTCAGTAACTATTTCTTGGAGAAAAATGAATTCAAAACAGTGCTGACCTTTGCAAGGACTTGATGGGGGAGCACCCGACCTCCCTGAAAGGCTTCATCGTGCCCAAGACTGCTGACTCTCACCAGAGCCTACAACAGATGGGCCTCTGATGCTTTCATAAAGCAGATCAGCAGAAGGCAAAAGCCCCCAGCTTCTGAAAACCACACACAATTTTTTCTTAGAAAACGCCCTCCACTAAAAACACAGCCTTGCAAGACAATTAAAACACATCATATTCAACACCCAGTTTATTGTACTTCCCCGAGCAGCAGCCTGAACCTCACTCCCAGTAGCTGCGGCCCTCGGCCCTCAGAGGAACCCCACCGGTAGTGGCTCCAGGAGAAGGCGGCCGCACACACCTGCAGACTTCCCACCACGAAAGGCAGCCTCGCAGCTCCTTGGCAGAAAGACCCAGACAATGAACTCGTTACTAATCAAACTTGGGAAATTTTCCAAGATAAGAAGTTGAACTATGTGAAATCTCCAGTATTAAGTTTTAACCTAACAAAAACTTACATTTCATATGGTTTATGACAGCGGACGTGTGTGACCAGCCTTAAAATGAACCAGTGGTGAATGGGGTGCTCACCTCAGCAGAGATCCTGAAATGGTAAATCAGTCCTGCCCGAGGACAAGAGAGGCCTGCGGAATGCAGCCGGGCCCGGCCCCTCGGGGCCCCCAGGGCCCAGGCCAGCGCCCGAGGACGAGCAGGTTAGGGCGCTGCAGCTCAAGGGTGAGCTCGGTCAGGATTACATTTTCAGAACAAGCTGGGATAGGGACACCTGGTCCAAATCTCGGAGGCGAGACCATGACGCAAACATGATATGCAAAGGCATGTTAAACGTGCCTCAAGATTAAGATGCACGGAAAACAGAATTTGTTACAAAAACATTCCCCCTTGAAATGCAGCCACGCCCCCCAGCTTTCGAAGATGTATGTCAACGCCCGGTTTCTAGAGGTCTCTGAGGCTGTCAGAGTACTTCCCTTGCGTGGGACTTGCCCGCTCGCCATGACCTCCCTGGCGCTACAAGACACAAAGTAGAAACAGCTAGAAACAGCGAGGCCAGCGACCCCCGGAGAGCAAGGGGTGTTACCACATCTGGGCTTGGTGCCAATTAACTCCGTGTTAGCAATTCTATCACAACCATCCACCGCCTCCCTTCTCAAACCGTAAAATCCCCACACCTGGGCCCTGCCTGGGAGTAAGTGATTGAGCTAAATTAGAAAAACCTGGCCTGCACATGCGACGGCGTGGGAAACCCCGGCCCGCGGCAACCGCTGTCAGGAGGCGGGGCTGGCCCAGGGGACCCCGTCCGGAGGAGGGTGCTGGAGGCCGTCTCCCCCAAACCTGGCTAGAAGGACCTGGCCTCGGCTGGAAGCGCCGTCGGCACCGTGGGGCTCGTCCAGCAGGGAAGGGCTTCTAGCTGGGGCCGGACGGCCTCCCTCCTTACACCTGCAGCTGCTTCCGGCTCGATCCGGTCACCTACACCGCCCACGGGGGCTGGATGAGGGGACCGGCTGGCTCAGGCCCAGCGCCAGGGAGGCAGGGTCGGCGTGGCCAGTCCCAGCCCTCTTCAAACACCAAGAACAGGACCGCAGGACTTTATAAGCTCACTTTCCCACCTCCCACTTTGATTATAGATGCTTCCTGCCTTGGTTTTCTAATTCTTCTGTCCTGAAAATTTAAAAACCTTAAATTTCTGCTCCCCATTCAACATACTTCAAGAGAGGAAAGCCAGAAAAAAATTCATTCTTTCATTCTATATTTTTGAGAGACAGAGAGAGAGAGTGTACACGAGTGCAAGTGAGGAGTGGGGCTGGGGAGAAGCAGACGCCCTGCTGAGCAAGGAGCCCGACACAGGACTCGATCCTATGTCTCGATCCTGGCGTCATGACCTGAAGGCAGTCGCTCAACCGACTGAGCCACCCAGGCACCCTGTTCGGGCAATCCTTTCTTGCTCCAAGTGACGAACGATGGTGGTGGACACAGTTCAGAGCACCAGGATTCCCAAGCCCCTACTCAGAAGCAAAACCGCACCTGAGTTCCTCAGCCCGTGCGGCACACGGAGGTCACGCCGTGACCCCTGCAGTGTCCATGCAGCCGGCTGGCTCGTGCTCCTGGAGGGTGGCGGTGGCCCCGGGGCCCATCCAGGACGTACTGCGTGCACGGTGACATGCCGAGGCCCACTAGAGCTCCCTCAGCCCTCCTAGAGACCATTCTGAATGACACAGGGGCTCATGAGGGGCCCTGGTCATTACAGTTGTACCGTTTCAGTTCATTATGTGTGAAAACGCTCAGGGTACTTACTATCTGTTCACTTGTCTGACCTTGTTAGTCAACTCAGGTGTCAGCTCCACGTTCCAGGAGCTTTTCTATCCACCGCCCCGGAAGATCCTCACTCCACTTCCAAATTTCTTTTTGCTAAAAATCATGGCAGCTACTACAATGCCATTAAACTTATTTAGGGTATGCGGTTTTGAAACTCAAGATTGCTTCACATTTACTTTAAAGATGTACTCATTTTAGAGGGAGAGGCAGAGGAAGAAAGAGGGAGAGTCTCAAACCGAGTCTGCACTGAGCACCGAGCCCAGTGTGAGGCTCGCTGCCACGACCCCGAGATCCTGACCTGAGCCGAAACCAAGAGTCAGACACTCCACTGACGGAGCTGCCCACGCGCCCCCAGATTTACCTTCTTTAAAATCTCAGGGTAGTTTTTGCCCTCGAGTACAAGTGTACGTACATCTATACATATTTGTGTGCATGTACACATGCACTTATCTTAACATGAGTGTAAAAAACCACTACGCAAAATAAACCTCTCGGATGTGTGTAGAAAAATTCTAGTTGTCCTAATTCAGGTCCAAACGAGAACTTAAAAAGAAGCGTCTGGGAAAATGCTTTTTGGTGATCACAGCCCAGGTGCCGTAAGCCTGCTACATTTAGGAAGTAAGTTCTCAGTTCACGCTTTGAGAACACAGTAACTAACTACGGCAAGTTTGAGAAATTAGACTGCAAACTTATCAGAGAAGACACAACGCCGCTACCCACTCTGATGTAAATGTCATTAGCCGAGTTTATGGAAGTGGCTAATTGTCCATGTACAAGCCTCATTTTCTGTGCTGTTGGCAAGCAGATAGTTTAAGTTAACAATAAGCTTATTGAAAAATTCACTGCTATTCAGATGTGTTCCTATTTAAACCTTTCAGCCGACAAGAGTCAAGAGTCGATCTGCATGCATCATTTTTACTGCCTTTGCCAAGAATTATGTGACCACGTGCCAAAGCTAACACAAGCATTTGGGATGGGAGGAGAGCGTGAACTCCTGTCCTTACAGTGCACACGCATGCTGTCTCTGCTTAGATGATGTAAAAATACCAAGTCAGGAGAGTCGATAAAACAGGATGGGACGTAAGTGATAGTTAATCAAGCTCCCTGAGCGAAACCCTAGGCGGCGGCGGAGTTACTGACCTCGCTGGAAAACGGGATGGTGAATCGCAGGCAAGGGGAGGCGTGGGAGGACCTCGGGCTCGTGGAAATAGGCATCCAGCCAGGCCACGCACTGCGCCAGGGGCTCCGTCATTTCCTCTGGACGGCCAAGCAGCTCAGAAAGCGCGGGGGCCTCGGTGGGTCTGCAAAAGTGGTAAGAGGGTCATAAACCTCAGGCCCTGATCCACACACGTGGAAAGCAAACAAAAGTGCACGGTGCCCACGTGGGTAGACGTCTGTAGCAGTTTCCCGGGGCTGTGCCGCTCAGGGGTGGGCAGGTGCCCAGGAGGGGCGGCGTGCCTTCCCCCACATTTCCACCCTGGGCTCTGAGAAACACAGCTCCTCTTTGAAAACGAGAGGTGATCCCAGGAGGAACACGCCGGTACGCAGGCTCTGCTTTCTGGGGCTCTGAACGTGTGCCGGATGTCGAGGAGTGGGATGCGACCCAGCCGGGAAGATGAGGAGAAGCCGGCCCGGGGGCATGTGGCTGCCCCGTCCTCGGCTAACGGGTGCACGTGCACCTCTACCCTTCGTCTGTAAAATCACGCTTTACCAAAACCATCTTCCGGAAATACTACCGAAGTAATTGACCTGCACTGAGATCGCCCCGCCCCTCCCACTGAGTTTGAACAGAAGGGCACATTCGGGACTTTCTGCCGCTTCGGGCTGCCTTCTGGGGGACTTCCTCGCAGTCTGCTCTCGGCCCACGGGGCCTCGTGCGTCGGTGTCTAACCCGTGCGCCCATCCTCCCGCGAGGCTAACGTCACTCACTCTGCTCGGGCTTCTGGCTTTTTTCCCTAATTTCCTCATTCGTTCCTATGGTCACTTCTTCCTTTCATCTCCTACAGTTGAAGCCAACATGCTTTAGCGTCGCTTCAGTTTGTTCCTTGCCCTCGGGGTCTAACTCCTCCGTCTGTGGGATCTGGTAGCTGCCTCTCACTAGCTGGCTTACCCTGGGCGGGGGCGGAGTC
Source organism: Procyon lotor (assembly GCA_028646535.1). NCBI lineage: Eukaryota > Metazoa > Chordata > Mammalia > Carnivora > Procyonidae > Procyon > Procyon lotor. Next base: position 68,314,526 of record CM053617.1, on the reverse strand, counting down.
TCGGGGGATCCACTCTGCTGGAATGAGAAAACATCCCTGCTTCTGAGCCCTACAGTTTTATGATGGATCCAATTTTTATTTCAATTTCCTGGAACCCCACACCCACAAAAGCACTGGCACCAAGTCTGATTTCTTCAGCTGCTTTTCCTTCCTTCTCTTCCAAGGCTCTGGACGGGTGGCAGGCTTCCTAGCAGTTTTCTGGGCCCGGAGGCAGAGTCCGTCTGGTACTCTCAGATCCCGAAGCCTCGGGGGGAGGGGCTGCACGCGGCTCTTCCTCGCTCTCTGGGCCTCACTCTGTGTTCAGGACCAGTGCACGTGCATAGGCCTAGGGGCTGCCTTTTTCATCTTGTACCCACCACCCTGAGGAGGGTCTGAGCCGAGAGGCCACCACTGCCTTGGCCATGTGGCCCAGCACGGGGCCGACAGGGTGACGGGCGCCCCCAGGAGCGTGGGACTGCACCTGCATGGGAAGGACACGAGCTGGCAGACCCAGGAGCCTGTGCACCCCCCACTATGTGCTGCTGAGAACTTCCGAAGACCCTGACGCAGGTCTCACAAACAGGACCCTGCGCTGGGGTCCGAGTCTCAGGCATGGCGTCCTGTGGAAATGAGAGTCTCCACGGAGGCCCTGGATTTTGCCAGAAATAAGCTTCCTCGGAGGAGATGCACGGAAATGCCCTTTCTACTGTCTTTCTACAGTAGAACAGAAAGGGGACCCGGAAGGGCGTTCTAAGCGCTCACGTGTGGACGGGGGTAAGGAAGGAACGGGACAGTGAAAGGGAAAGAAGCGAGTCCCCCAGAGTGACCCGGCGGTGGGACAAGAGACACAGGCCGGCCATCCTGCCAACTCACGACCGGGCAGAGCAGGCTGAGGCCTCGGCCCAGCGGCCATCTTTGTGAGATCTCTGTGGGCGGGAGCCCTCGTGGACAGGCCCTGGGTCGGCCCGGACCCCAAATCAACAGAGGGCCCCCACGGGACACGCTTCCGCCACAGCACCCTGGGGCCAGAGGAGCAGAGACAGTGCTGGGCGTGGAGACGCACCTCCTGCCCCGATTTCTCTCTCCATCAGGACATCAGGTCGGGAAAGGAGTCGGACTTCCCATGCCTGGTCTAAACGTCATTCAGCTTCAGGGAGAAATTCTGGTCCCTCGGCTCCGGTACCGTTCCCTTCTGTCCCGAGCACACACGCACTGATGACGGGGAGGACAGCCCCGTGCCCCCCGCTCCTGGGTGGTGCAGAGAGGGGGCGGGGTTCTGGGATGAGCCAGGACTCCGTCGCAAGAAGCGAGGCCCACGCCGCCTGGTGGGGGGGCAGTTGGGCCACGAAGGCCTCGGCCGCCAGCAGACAGCAAGCCGCACGTGACACCTGCCCAAGCGGGAGACGACCAGAGCTAGGTGCCAACGGCCCCACCCTCAGCCTGTGGGAGACCCCTCCCCGGGGAGGCAGGAGAGGGATGGGGTTGCCTCGAGGGTCCACGCGGACCCCTGCGAGCCAGGCGCCTCCTGCCGCGGGCCACAGACAGTACCAGGGCTTGTGGGCTGTGCTCGCCCATCTCGCCAACGGCGACTGTGCTTCCCTGGGCCAGGGGACAGACCCCAGGAGACGGGGCTCCTCAGACCAAGTGGCAGGGCCTTCGGTAGCCACTAGCGACCCGCTTTGCTCCAAGACTTACACCTCCTTGCTCAGAGGCCTCGGTGGAACGGGGGTGTCTGGGCATCTGAGGCCCAGACTGGTCACCGCGTCTTCCTCGTGGCTAAGGGACTAGAATGGGAGCCGTGTCCCTACCAGCATTTCCACTCTTAAGAGGGTATTTGAAGAATTTTTATAGTAGTAAAATTCATCTTAAATTGATTTTTTATGCTTGTGCTAAAGATCTCAACCTCTGATTTACTCTGTAGGTCTCCTTTTTAACTCTTTCTCTATTGGCATTAGGTAACTATTCATGGGTGAAATGTAATTAAACAGCTTTGCTTCTGAAGCAAGGATTTATGATACTACATTTAAAATGAATGGCATTAAACACACACATAAAACCAGATTTTTAAAGCCATGACACAAATTTCCATTTCTACAATAAAACGAAATTTATTCTCTGCCCTGCCCTCTCCTCCAGCCTTGCTTTGCAGGGCCCTGCGCGAGCCGCGGTGTGACGGCGGCCCCGCCAGCGCTGCCCTGATTACGGAGGAGTCTCTGCACGCTCCCCTCCCGACCAGCCCCGGGACCCCCGTGATTACCGGCTCCGAGGCCCACGCCCACGTCAATCCCACACCCCAGCCCTCCC
>CM053617.1:68299403-68311743 GCA_028646535.1 Procyon lotor | reverse complement strand
AAAAAAAAAACAAAGCTGCAGTCGAGGGGTTTTACAACGTGTGGCTCCTGCTGCTAAGTATCACCGGTGTGCACAACTACGTCTAATCTAACAGCTCTCTGGCAGAGTCTCTGGTGTGTGTGTCTGATGGATTTGCCCTGCATTTGATTATACTTTCTTGCAAAGCTCGTATGTTTTTTTTTTTTTTTTTACAAGAAATAAATTATGCTACCTAAGATCAAAAAAGATTTTTTTTTTTAAATGATGGGGCTGAATAACGACTTTAAACTCTATACTCCAACTGAATTTTGTGGCTTGATTCTTGAGGACCCGTTAGGTTGGCAGCTCACGGTGGCAGCGATCAGGGAGACCGTCCTAACGATTCAGAGGTCCGTGCGTGGGTTTCGCCCACGGCCCTGAGCACCACACAGTCAACGCAGGGGAAGGGAGGACATGTACAGGAAGCACCGGCAGCGCACTGAAGCTTACACAACGGACGGCAGGCGCGACTCCCACACGAGTCCACCCGAAGGGAGAGAAGAGCAGCCACGACCCCCAAGACCCGCAGGTACGACCGACGATCCCGGGCGGGGTCCTGCTGTCTGTTTTCACGGGTCAGTCTCTACGGAACCGATTTTGCTACCCTTCCGCGGAACGGAAGGGAGTGCGAAGGGAGCCCACGCCCGGCGCAGAGGGAAGTCGTGAGGACAGTGGTACTTTCGGCCATCCCTGCAGGAGGGCGAGCGGAGTTCTTGCACAGGTGCTCTGCACACCCTTGCTCAGCTTGCACAGTGTGGTTCACAACAAAACGGACATAAATCCTGCTCCTTGCCTTGATGCCTTCCACCCTCCAATCACACACCCCCAAAATGAATTCTACATTTATGATCCGATCATAGGCCATCGATGGTTCACGTCCCAAGGTCAACAATAGGAGGAGGAAGAGCAGTAAAATTTCACTGGGCCCCAATTTACACACTTTCTGGGTGGTCACACGTATGTTGGTTAAATTGGCTATCAGTTTTTAATGGGCATCCTACGCCCTCAAAATTTGGGGCTCAAATTAATGTCAGAACCTAAGCAAGACCACAGAGGAATTTATGGTAGTATTTTAAAAACCTCTCCAAACCCAGAAAATTTTATGTACATTTTCAACTCTTCAATACAAGGTACAATGTCATAAGAACTACATACTTTTTTTTTCCCTTTTGAAAATGATTCTTAAATACATAGCAATAAAACATTTTAAAAACAATTTAAATAGTATACTTGCCAGACTCGAATGCCTTAAAAAAGCCTACTTACTTTCTCCCCTAAATGTTCAAATTGTTAAAAGGAAAACAGTATTTTATCAACACTTTAACATATCATTAAAATCTCCACTATCTGACAGATGAAGATAAAAACACCCCAAAACTATAGATGAATTATCAGGTCCCTAATGATTCCAAAACAATTACAGGATGCAGAGCAATCTAGTTAAATTTTATTCAAAAGCTTACTACACTTGTGTTTTCTTTTATTTTTCTATCAAGAAACCCATGAGGCTTAAGCACAATTCATTATGTATGAGACCCCACTTGCAGTGCTTGACTGTTGATTAATAGCAAAGTTTGCTGTATGTACATTTGCAACATTAGATGCATACAATATGCTAACTTATTCTTTCACTGAAACTAATTATTTACAAAAATGACTACTTGAGACTACAATTTATTAAATGCATGCATCCAGTCTCAATTTGGCCCCCAAAGACAGCCTGGAATGAAGATCTTTTACTTGATGTGACAACTTCTAGAAACGCTGTTATTAATATTGTAAATGTGGCAAATAAAGAGTTCAAATAGCCTTATGTCTGTGTTGCATTTGCTTTTCACCACTGAAGCAGGGAGCAGAACGGCTTTCTAGCATTTCACACACGAGGTAGACTCCTCTTTCCCAGCTTCATTTAGCTTCTTATAAATAAAATGCTTATACATGAGCAATGAGATAGTTTAAAAAAGAAATAGCTAACATGAAGAGGGATAAAAAAATCCTAATCAAATTGTTACTTAAGCAGATTACAAGCCTGTCAGTAAGAATAAATTCAGTTCATCTGTTGAAAAATATCTGTAAAAATATAATTTTGAAAGAGTCATTTCCACCAGTCTCATCAAATTATTGGTATTCCCATATGGGTACTTGTCCCGCCAAAGGATCTTTGGGGTTAGGTAACTGTGCATTACTCAGTCATTCTCTTCACTCCTGGAAAAAGAGGAGACAGACGAGAATTGGCCTATGAACAAAAATGACAGAAACTTCATCTTCACATCCAGATTTCAAAAGGGGGCATCTGGTCAACCTCAACGTCCTTCAGGCTGACTCTGTAACTCACGTGGCCTAGGGCAGCGGCCACCTGCTCTGAGCCTCCTCTGCAGCCTGGGCTCTCTCTGCTGGGCCAATCTGCTCTCTCTCTACAGCTGCCCCTTCCCGTGTGTGGCCTTGCTCTGCTCCGATGAGGGTGTGAGCCACTGCTGGCTGAGGAGAGGCAGACAGGGGTCAGGGTCCCTCCTTCACGTGCCGAGATAAGGAAAATCGATGTCTGTGCCCAACCGACGGAATGACAGTGCAAAAAGTCATCACACGCCACTAATGCTCTGTGCCACTCAAGAAAAGACATAGGTTTCCAACAAGGGATTGCTTTGGGATATACGGTTTTAGGGACATAGAGGAACTGAAACATAAGTGAGAGGGCCTCCGCTCCCTAAAACACACAGGTGTTAAGGGGGAAAAGGAGGTAGTGTGAGAACGGGAAAGTCTCAGGGCCATGGCGAGGATGGGTAGGAGATGACCGGCTTCCTAACACTCGATTTAACATCCCAACTCTCTCAATAACGTATTCAAGGTCAGCCGAGTCAAGACAACTGACTACAGAAGTCCCTGTTGAGGAAATGTGTCAAGGTCAGACCTTCATTACGTAACATGGCATTCTGGAAAGGGGGGGTCCGCCGAATAAAGGTGAGGGTCAAGTACAGGGAAACAAGTCAAGGTAAACACTTGCATAAAACGTCACAGCTGCTATTTACTGAGTGCCTACCTGTGCCAGATCTTTAATTAAAAAACTGTTCTGGGGCGCCTAGGTGGCTCAGTGGGTTAAAGCCTCTGCCTTCGGCTCAGGTCATGGTCTCAGGGTCCTGGGATCCAGCCCCGCATCGGGCTCTCTGCTCAGCGGGGAGCCTGCTTCCCCCTCTCTCTCTGCCTGCCTCTCTGCCTACTTGTGATCTCTCTCTCTCTGTCAAATAAATAAAATCTTAAAAAAAAACCAAACAAAAAAACCCAAAAAAAACCCCTGTTCTGTATGTATTCCTCCCCGTAACCCCTGAGAGAGACAGTCTCTATGTTCCAGAAGAAGAAACAGAGTCCAGAAGTTATGCAACAGTAACTTAACCAATGCATAAGGGATGCAACTAGGATTTGAATTAGAGTCTCTCTGGTTCCAAAGACCTTAATCTCTGGACCACTTCCATGAATCCACAGTTTTTTTAATCCTCTCAGAAATGGAAACAGTTACTCCTTATAATACAAAGTCCCTGTGTTTACATGCTCTATTCTCGATAGCATATATCTTAAATGTGGACACTGTCTAGATAGGACATACAGCATTTGGATTTATTCTTATATTTACGTAACTTCTGTGCAGTTCTCCTAATCCGTAAGACTACACCAAGGCCCACTGCCCTATCAACCCAAAGACAATGGGGATCTGAGTGTCAGTTCCAGTTCTTTGATATTCCAGACCCTCCAAGAAGAGAGACGAGGGTCCCAGGTTTGTAGGGAGCGGCCCGCTGGGCATTACTGGTCTATACCCTTACAGGAAGGCCAAGTTTACATTTAAATGCCTCGATGACCACTCCATGCAACATTCCGTTTTATAGGTAAGAAGCCTAGGCCTTACGATATCCCAGGCCCATCATCTTCCCCACACTCGGCCCTATGGAAGCCAGGCTCAGCATGATAAGAACCACAGTTTTGTTCTATGCGGCAAATGAGCAGGCCAGGGTTTTTGTTTGGGCAGACGTCAGGCTAGGTCGCACGAGGAAGTCGGATGGGTGGGCTTCCCACCAAGCTGCTCCAGGTATCTGAATGAAGGACCATACGTTGTCACGGAGCTGACCCCAACTCTGGCCCTGGGCCCTGGGGTCCCACCTGGCACACTGCTGGTGCTCAGTGCCTGCCCGCTGATGGGATGCGTGAACAAGGCGCAGCCCAGCCGCTAGAGATTGTGCACCAAAAAACACCTGCATTTCAGATTTCATTTTTCCAATGAGTAATTTGCTGAAAACCATCCCCTGGGGAGAAGAAAACCCACCAAGATTTTCTAAATAGTGAAAGCTGCATTTCTCTGCCTTCTCGGATTTTGTAGCAGACTGACGAATAACAAAGTTTGTTAAAGCCCAGGGACTGGGCATCACTTCCAATTTTGCTTACTTTGAGAGGAATCTAGAGTCAAAACCTACAAGTGTTTCAGATCTGAAGACACAAACCCAGTGAGCTTCTTTCACGGCAGCGCCATTCCCCACTCCTGACGTAAGGCAATCAACTGCATAATGAGATGAAACACAGGAAAAATGAAATTAAACAGCCTACTTAGCTCTATCTTCATTCTTTGACTATAGATAAAGGTTGAATTCCAGTAACTACAAACACATTCTATGAAGGCCGCTTACGCTGCGACCATTAGATCATCACAGAAGAAGGGAAGAGGTCCTCATGCGGAGAACGCCCTGCCCCCCACCCCCAGACATGCGGAGGGCACCAGCAGACCCTCTGCAGTTACTGCCTTGTGATCACTTCCGGGGGAAACCAGGAGAAGGAAGCTCGCTATCGGGAAGCAGGCACACACGTGCCCCTCCCACAGTGGCTGGGAATTCTGGAACGTGCGGTGAGCAATGCGATCGAGCAACCCAGATGCAAAGCACATGACAGGGATGGCAGGATGCGCCTGAGCCTGGACAGCCACAGCCCCTTCTCAAAGCTCTCACGCCTTTGGTACTAACAGGACCAACACATGCCCACCCTTGATAAGGCTGACAAAACTCATCTCCGGACGGCTTCACGACTACTTTGTTGTGATGCAATTCAGGAAAAAAAGATTATTTTGCATCTTAGCAAGGGAATGTGTCTTAATTTAAATGTTAAAATAATAACTGGATGTTCTGAAGACACTACTTCTTTTCTCTTCAAGAGGCACACGTTCTAGGAGGGCTGACCTCCACAGGGTTTGGTCCCATTAACTTGTGTACGGGGCTCATTAATAAATAATCTCACCACTAAATTACCTGTCTTGTAAATTGGTTTGTACAGTTCTAAATAAATAATAGATCATTCCTTATTATCAAACACAGTAGAGTTTTTAAAGAAAAGCACGGCTGAGGATATAGGAGAACACTGTAGTTTCATCTGGGAACAACTTTCTGGGGCTCCCTTTCTCAGGAAGCCTTTGCTCCTATTTATTGTTGCAGCTGGAACACGTTAGCTGGTGAGCATGGCTGAAAACCCTGTATTTAATATCAGACAAGTATATTGACTATACATTAGTGGCCAAAAAAATCTTAAGCAACTATTAAATGGACAGTTAATGTAATTGTATTTTAAAACACTGAGGTCATATTTAATTTTGAATTGAAACTCTTAAAATGCGCTTTCTGGCAAGGATATAGGGTAATAAAACAACGTTAACTACAGAAAAAAAAAAAAACCCTAAAACTCACATTATTAAAATAAATCTTTTTTCCAGAGTACTAATATTTGCAAGACGTAGATTACAAGAAGCAGAAAACATTTGTACTTCTTCAACAAGTATTGTCACTGGCACTGGAAATCAAGATTTTCAGCTGGAAGGATGATTCACTCCAAACAGCAAGCACAAATGCCATTTCCCGCCTCCCGCCTTCCTGCGAGCTGGCTGCCCCCTCAGCATCCTTGGCCTTCCTTCCAGGGTGCTCAAACTTACCAACACCCCAAGGTCTTTTAATCAGAAGTCCACCAGTAAAGGACCCAGTTATGCTCAAGAGCAGGAAGTAAAAGTAAATGGGACTGGGGGGGAAGTCTAAAAGGATGAACAGAGGCAGGGTGAAGAGTAGAAAGAAAGGGGTAGAAAACATTTTAGCTGCAAAGCCAGCCAATTAAAATTCCCTTTGGAAGCACCAATTTCTACTCAAAGAAGGTTGGAAAGTCCAATTTTATATGCCTTTTTCTTCCTCTTAAAAAGTCAACACAGCCCTGTGGGAGGCTGTCACACTTGCAGGCGGGCAGGTCTGTGGACCATAAGCTCCACGCCTGGTCCCAGTTCACAGCTCTCCCAGGGGAAGAGGGAAGGGGGTGTCACAGGGTTTTCCAGCAAAAACAAAGCAGCATTTATTTACAGGTGTTCCGACAGTCAGGACAAGGGCAGAGGCCCTGCATGCGAACCCTGGAGCCAGGGGGCAGCACTTAGAGCACTAAGCCTTGACTTGATCCCTAAATGCCTCCACCCTGAGAGCTTAAGAAGAGCAGAGGGGACAGAGAGACATAAAACCCACTGAACATCTATCTGGTGGGAGCCTGAACAGCACGTTCTCTCTCTGCTGCCCCAGGCAGGGTCACTCAATCCCCAAGTTCAGACATGGGACTCTGAGCTGCCTCATTCTGCCAACCACAATTACAATGCAATTGTTAATGCTCTGGAGTCTTTCTTCTCTGGTCCCAGATCTCTAGTTCCCTCCTCCCAGAATTAGGCCTTACTTCTCCGTGCAGGTGTCCTTCTCTGCACCTGTTCCAGCATGCCTACAGAGGCTTCAAGTTTGCTCCATTCGGAATTTAAGTCCTTGGCTTAGACTGGAGTCTCAGGCCTGAGAATTTTAGGATCCTTTTCTTTTCAAAGGATTCTCAGATAATCGAGAAAATTCTGATTTGAAAAATAGTAACTAGAACTCCTCGTATGAAAACATCTCCCAGTTGTGACTCTCAATTGTAAGAAACATTTTACCTTTATAAATGACGAGATGTTTAAAGATTTTAATTGCAATACAAACATAAATTTTAAAATCTCATAGAACTCACAGATCCTTGAAAATGCAAATTCCCTTGTCAAGACTGTGTTCATTAGGGGCGCCTGGGTGGCTCAGTCGTTAAGCGTCTGCCTTCGGCTCAGGTCATGATCCCGGAGTCCTGGGATCGAGCCCCACATCGGGCTCCTTGCTCGTTGGGAAGCCTGCTTCTCCCGCTACCATTCCCTCTGCTTGTGTTCCCTCTCTCGCTGTGTTTCTCTCTGTCAAATAAATAAAATCTTTAAAAAAACAAACAAACAAAAAAAGACTGTGTTCATTAAATGACCATCAACTCAATATACACTGCTGCACATTTAGGGTGCTCTGTGAACCTCATGGTAATGGCAAACCCAAGACCTATAATAGATGCACAAAATAAAGAGAAAGAAAGCCAAACACGACAGAAACTCATCAATCACAAAGAAAGAGATCAAGAGAAGAAAGGAACAGAGAAGAACTACAAAAACAATTAACAAAATGGCAGTAAGTACACATTTATCAATAATTACTTTAAATATAAATGGCCTAAATGTTCCAATTAAAAGACATGGGGTAGAGGGAAGGTAGATTAAAAAAACCAAGACCCATCTATATGCTGCCTATAAGAGACTAAAGATACTACAGACCTAAAGATATATAAAGACTGAAACTGAAGGGATGGAAAACATTTACCATACAAACGGAAGTGGGAAAAAAGCCAGGATAGCAATACTGATATCAGACAAAACAGACTTGTTTTAAACAAAGACAGTAATGAGACAAAGAAGGGCATTACATAATGATAATGGATCAAACAGATATAACCATTTTAAATATGTACACATCCAACACTGGAGCACCTAAATACATAAGGCAAATAATAAGCTGACAGGAAGAAGTTGATGGCAAATATTATAATAAGAGGGAACTTTAACACCCCAACTTATATCAATAGCTATCATCAAACAAAATCAATAAAGCAGCTGTGTCTTTAAATGACACACAGACCAGATGCACATAACAGCTATAATCAGAATGTTCCAACTAAAAACATTCAAGTGCACATGGAATATTCTCCAGAATGGGTCACATGTTAGTCACAAGCAAGCATCAATAAATTCAAGAAACTGAGTAAATTCAAGAAACCTCCATAAATTCAAGAACTGAAATCATACCATGTACTTTTCTAATATAATGGTGTGAAACTAGACATCAATCACAAGGAAAAAAACTGGAAAAAAAACAAACATGTGGAGGCTAAACAACATGCTGCTAAACAACCAATGGGTTGTTTCAATAGTGAAATCAAAGGAGAAAAAAAAACCACAGAGATAAGTGAAAATGAGAACACTTGTCTCATTTGTCCAAAATCTTTGGGACAAATGTCCCAAAATTCATCCAAATTTGGGACATAGCAAAATTTGTCCAAAATCTTTGGGACATAGCAAAAGGAGGCCTAAGAGGGAAATATATAGTGAGATAGGCCTGCCTACCCCAAGAAAAAGCTCAAACAACCTAACAAGGAAAGGAACTAAAAAAAAAAAAAGAACAAAGCCCAAAGTGAGAAGGAAACAAAGATCAGAGCAGAAACAAATGACAGAGACCAAGAAATGGAAAGAAAACAAAGCCAAGAAATGGTTCTGTGTAAAGATAAAACTGATAAACCCTTAGACTCATCAAAAAAAAAAAAGAAAAAGAGGACTCTAATTAATACAATCAGAAGTGAAAGAGAACTGACACCACAGAGATACAAAGGATTATAACAGAATATTATGAAAAGCTATATGCCAGCAAATGGGACAATCTAGGAAAAAATGGATAAACTCCTACTAGAAACATATAATCTTCCAAAACTAAATCAGTAAGAAATAAAAAATTTGAATAGACCAATTACTAATGAAATTGAATTATTTTAAAAACTTCCCCCCAAATAAAAGTCCAACCAGATGATTCACAGGTGAATTTTACCAAATACCTAAAGAAGAGTCAATAATGACTCTCCTCAAACTATTTCAAAATATAAAAGAGGAAGGAAAGCCTCCAGTACATTCTATGAGGCCAGTCTTATCCTGATACCAAAACCAGATAAAGATGCCACCAAAAAAGAGAACTACAGGCCAATATCCCTGATGAACACAGATGAGAAACTCAACAAAATATTAGTGGGCCCCATTAAAAAATACATTAAACAGCTGATTCACCATGATTAAGTGGGATTTATTCCAGGGATGCTAGGATGGCTCAATATTTGCAAATCAATTAACGTGATATACCACATCTACCAAGTGAAGGATAAAAATCATATCTCTGTAAGTGCAGAAAAAAAAAAAAAACCTCCCAACAAAGTGGGTTTAGAGGGAACCTATCTCAACATAATAAAAGCCATCTATGACAAACCTATAGCTAAGATCATATTCAGTGGTTAAAAATAGCTTTTCCTCTAAGATCAGGAACAAGACAAGGATGTCCATTCTCACCACTTTTATTCAACAGAGTAGTGGAAGTCCCAGCCACAGCCACAGCAATCAGACAAGAAAAAGTCAGTCATTCATGTTGATAAGGAAGAAGTTAAATTGCACAATTTGCAGATGACATAATACTATACATAGAAAGCCATAAGACTCCACCAAAAAAACTATTAGAATAACTATTAGAATAAACAAATTCAGTCGCAGGATATAAAATAGAAATTGGCAGTGTTTCTATACACTACTGACAGAGTAGCAGAAAGAGAAATTAAGAAAGCAATTCCATTTACAATTGCACCAAAAAATAATGAAATACCTAGGAATAAACTTAACCAAGAGGGTGAAAGATCTGTACTCTGAAAACTGTAAAATGCTGATGAAGGAAACTGAAGAGGACACAAAGGAAACATGGTCTATGTTCATGGAAGAATATCGTTAGGATGTCTATACTGTCCCAAGCAATCTACAGATTCAATGCAATCCCCATCAAAATATCAACGGCATTTTTCACAGAATTAGAATCCTAAAAGTTTTTGGAACCACAAAATGCTCCAAATAGCCAAAGCAATCTAGAGAAAAAAGAACAAAGCCAGAGGTATCACAACCCCAGATCACAAGACATACTACAAAGTGGTAGTCATCAAAATAGTATGTACTGGCACAAAATCTGACACATAAATCACTGGAACAAAATAGAAAATCCAGAAATAAAACCACAATTACATAGTCAATCTATGACACCAGAGGCAAGACTATGCGGTGGGAAAAAGTTTCTTCAACAAATGTTGTTGGGAAAATTGGACAGCCGCATGCAAAAGATTAAAACTGGACCACTTTCTGTCATCACACACAAAAATAAACTCAAAATGGATTAAAGACCTAAACGTGAGATCTGAAATTAAAATCCTAGAAGAGAGCATAGCAATATTTTCCTAGATTAAGTCTTCCAGGTCAAGGGAAATAAAAGCAAAAATAAATTATTGGCAGTACATCAAAATAAAAAGACTTCACACAGTGAAGGAAGCCATCAAGAAAACAAAGAGGTGGGGCGCCTGGGTGGCTCAGCCGTTGAGTGTCTGCCTTCAGCTCAGGTCGTGATCCCAGGGGCCTGGGATCGAGCCCCACATTGGGCTCCCTGCTCGGCAGGAAGCCTGCTTCTCCTGCTACCATTTCCTCTGCTTGTGTTCCCTCTCTCGCTGTGTTTCTGTCAAATAAATAAAATCTTTTTTTTTTTTTTTAATTTTTTATTTTTTTAAAGATTTTATTTATTTGACGGAGAGAAACACAGTGAGAGAGGGAACACAAGCAGAGGGAATGGTAGCGGGAGAAGCAGGCTTCCTGCCGAGCAGAGAGCCCGATGCGGGGCTCGATCCCAGGACCCTGGGATCTGACCTGGGCCGAAGGCAGCCGCTTAATGACTGAGCCACCCAGGCGCCCCTAAATAAAATCTTTAAAAAAAAAAAAAAAAAAGAAAAGAAAACAAAGAGGTGACCTACTGAATGGGAAAAGATATTTGCAAATGACATATCCAATAAGGGGTTAATATTCAACATACACAAAGGACTAATATAACTCAACACACAAATAATCTGATTAAAAATGGGCAGAGGACCTGAACAGACATTTTTCCAAAGAGAACATACAGATGGCCAACAGATACATGAAAGAATGATCAACATCACGCATCATCAGGGGAATGCAAATCAAAACCACAATGACACATCACCTTACACCTGTCAGAATGGCTAGAATAAAAAACAAAACAAGTGTTGGCGAGGATGTGGAGAAAAAGGAGCCCTTGTGCACCGCTGAGGGGAATGTAAGTTGGTACAGCCACTGGGGAAAAGAGCATGGAGATTCCTCAAAAAATTAAAAATGGAAATATCCTATGATCCAGTAGTTCCACAACTGGGTATTTACCCCCCTACAAAAAAGAGAAACACTAATCTGAAAAGATATATGCAGCACCCCAATACTGCAACCTTATTTACACTAGCCAAGCTATGGAAGCCACCTAAATGCCCGTCCACAGATGAAGTCATAAAGAGGACGTGGTGTGTATGTACAGAGAATATTCTTCAGCCGTACAAAAGGAGATCTGCTGCTTGTGTCGACATGGATAGAGATGGACCCAGAGAATATTAGGTGAAGGAAGTCAGACTGAGAACGACAAACAACGTATGGTTTCATTCACAAGTGGAGTCTAAAAAAACCAAAACAAATGAATAAACAAAAAGCAGAATCAGGCCTATCAATACAGAGAATGCACTGACGGTTACCAGACGGGTGGGGGGCTGGGCAAAATGGGTAAGGGGGGTACAGATTTCCAGTAATGGAGCGGGTGAGTCACAGGACTAAAAGGGGCAGTACAGACAGCAGGTCACAGAGCCGCGGGGCGATGGCGGCTACCGCATATGGCAGAGCGATGCCACAGCACCATGTTGTACACCCGAAACTAACATAACGTTGTGTGTCAACCACACTCAAGTAAAGAAATGGAAAATACAGGTCACCTACTTAAATTTGAATTTCAAATCAGCAAAATTTTTCTGTAGAATACTTACAGTAAAAAAACACAATTCACTGTTTATCAGAAACGTAAATTTAATTGGGCACCCTGTATTCTACCTGGCATCCCTACCCTAATCCCAATAGGATGCTTAAAAGGTATTATTTAGTGCTGATAAAAATGGAACAAATGGACTGAAATTACTACTTCTAACAACTTGCATCCCCCTCTTCAGGCAGGTCTTACCGAGCAAGGTTCTGCCGCGGCTAAGGGCCTAAGTAATAGGAACTGCAGTACGACTACAGAAAGATGGGAAGAAGTAAGCCTTATTCTCACCT
>CM053617.1:68278780-68299303 GCA_028646535.1 Procyon lotor | reverse complement strand
AACAAATGGACTGAAATTACTGCTTCTAACAACTTGCATCCCCCTCTTCAGGCAGGTCTTACCGAGCAAGGTTCTGCCGCGGCTAAGGGCCTAAGTAATAGGAACTGCAGTACGACTACAGAAAGATGGGAAGAAGTAACAGCCTTATTCTCACCTTAAAAAGTGCTATGATGTGAAAAGTAACTATTCACCCTTGTTCTGGCTCCTCACTGTCTCAGGTCTGTCGATGCTAAGAGACCACGCGACAGGCCCGGGTAGAAAAATAACCTACCAGAAACTAGAATCCTACGGGAACGTGGTTTCTCATCGGTGTATTACTATTGATCGGGGACTATCCATCCGTTTTTGGTGCAGATGCTGGATGCACCTGCCTCCGCACCGTCCGGCGTTGCCAGGGAGCCGTGTCCAGCCCGGATAATCGGCTGCGGTGCCCATCACGGCCACGCTGGCAACAGAGGATGGGCAGCAACAAGGGAATCTGGGGTCCCCGAAGCCCTCCCAGGGGAGGCCGCCTGCTCGCACACAGTGTGTCCTGGGTCATTTTCAGGCACAGAAGGGAACTGCAAGCTGCTGCTTCCTTCCACTGCAGCCCCTGAGCTCGGACTTAGGGGACCACGGCGGCCGCCCACAGCCCTTCCTCGCCAACAGTCCCCCAGCATTTGAACCACCACTCAGGCCACGTTTGTCCCCACGCAGATTCTCAGCATCTCCACAGTCCAGGGCTGGCCCGGCTGCTGTTTCCGTCAACCACGTTTTACTGGAGCCCGGCCACGCCCGGGTGTGGATGTGCACACGGCGCGCTGAGGAGCGGTGGCCGAGGGGATGGGGCGTTCGAGGGGTTAATATCTGGTCGTGTACAGGTGTCTCCAGATGGCTCCCTGTCACTCCACCGCGCTTCTCCCACCTGTGATGCCCCGGATCCGAGGGCTCTTCCAAACCTCAATGGGAGCCCCAGGTTAAGCGCCCCTCCTCCATCACTTCGACACCAGCCACGCCAACCCCCGTCAGCGAGCACGTGGAATAAGTAAGGGACAGGGATCACGGGGCTGGTGGGGCAGAGAGCTCCCGCGCCCTGGGCGCCACCCGCAGTGCTTTATGCGCACCAACCACAAGACAGGAGCTGAGAGTCTGGGGTCTGGCTTCCTTCGGAGAGCTGCCCAGCCGCCCATCTCTGCTTGCCCCCGCACCAGCTCCCGCGTGGGGCCCTCCTCTTGATTCTCTGCCCCTCCCTGCCTCCTGACCGAGGCTCTGTGTGGACTCAGCGTCAGGTGTCCCTGGCAGCGCAGTGCGAGTGACAAAGGGCCCACAGCCCCAGGCTCTGCCCAGCCAGCTGCCTGCCCTGAAGGGCCACCTGGAAGCTGGTCGTCACCTCCAGTGCAATGTGCCACGGCACACACGTAGCTTCTTCCCTAAGGCGATAACACCTTCCAGCTTCCCCACTGCTGTTCGCGATGGCACTAAAATTCTCCTAAAATCCGACCCATGTTTGAAAACCCCTGGAAATCTGTCTGGGTTTGGCTTGTGAGGTCTCCCGTCTTTCCCTTCTGTCGCCCGTGCACAGCTCCCACCCGAATCTTGCACAATCTGCAGAGCCTCTGACTGCCCTGGCCCCATTCCGCTCCCTTCCAGAGAACTCGCCCAAAGTGGGGAAGTCTTCTCGACACCCTGCCCGGTCCCAGTCACCATCCTGCTTGTAGGACTTCCCGGATTCCTCATCATGCACACAGAATCAAATCCAAACTCTGCAGCTGGTGTTAGTCAGAACCACAGCCCCCGCCCTGCCCCATCACCTGGCCTGGACTCAGGCTCACCCCCGAGGGACCCCGAGCTCCCGCCAAACTGGCCATGGCCCTTGCCGCACTGCACTGTGCCTTCCCACCCCGGGACCTGCCCCTCCCCAGGCTGACCTCGGCCCAGGGCGTGGGCCCCAGTGGTCGGTGCTGCTCCAGCTCTCCTGCGGTTTCAGGGTCATCTGGACCCCACGTCAGACCACCCCAAGGGACACAGAGCGCTCTTAACCCCGCCCCCACGCCTGCATACTTAGCGGCCTTGGCTTCCACCAGCGTGGCCCACGCGTTCGGGCAGCCATCATTCACGGCAATGGACACTTCACTGCCTTTTGTGAAGGGCTCATGATGGTCGGTGAACTCTAAAGTGAAAACTGACGACGAGAGAAAGTGAGGCCAAGGGGCACTACTGAATGTACTCGGAAATTTAGGATTTATTTTAGGAGTGTATGTAAATAACTGGATGGATTCTGTTGCCTCACTGTACTCCTGCTAAGAGTTTGTCTTCCATCAACTTCATTCTCTAAAAGGCTCGACACTTGGACTTCTCAAATGGACTTCAAAAAAGTGGCTCACATACACGCAAACCCAGGACCGACTTCCACGGGTCCAGGCTGCTTCAACTGTGCGTCTCTGTTTGGATCAAAACTTGAAACGTCTGAGAAATAGTTTTCTGAGCCAGATCCACAGAAGAGGATGCCACGATTTTTAGCTCTGATTTCACCCAGAGCCCAAGAGTCAATGGACTTGCAAGGACGGAAGACCTACCTGGGGGAGTCGACTCCTTCATCAGAGAGACCCAGTATTTCTCCGTTTACACACCACACAAACAATCGTGTTCGACCCTGTGCAGCCTCTGATTTACCGCAGCCCGTCACCTCCTGTCCCCGGCCCTGCTGGCCCAGCACAGAAATCCACGGGACCAAGGATCCGAGGTCACACAGCACAACCGAGAGCAGACTTGTCGGCTCTCAGCTGGGCCGACCAGAGTGTGCCCAGCGGCTCGGCCACGGAGCTCCCCCTTCCTGCAGAAACGGCCCTCTGCCTGTGTACAACGTCTGCAGAATCTGAGAGAACAGAACAAAAAGAGTACAGAAAAGCAGTGGATGCCCGTGCTGGCGAACAGATCTGCGCCACCGGGCTTCCCTCTGTAGAACACTTAGAAAAAGTTACAGAAGTCAGACACGAGAACACACATTCACAAGCTGCTGTCCCCTTTTTGGTACCCATGCTCCTCTCACTGCTAGATTCTGAAAACTGAACATCTTCCTGCTAATTGCTGCGTATGTGACTAAAAACACGACCCCCTGTTTCCAGGACCCAAACCAGAAACTCCGGCGGCAGCTGGGTCTGCAGCTGAACTCCTCGGCTTGGAAAAACTGCAAACCACCCCGACTGCCACTTTCAATTAAGCGTTTTACGGAAAAAAAGTGAAATAAAATACACTCGCCAGAAATGTGTGACTCTGTTGAACATTTTAAGAAACAAAGGATCAGAGAGAAACAGATGTTTCCTAAAAATACCCCCCAAAACTATGGAACACTGAACCCCCGTATCCCACCGCCTCCGGGAAACGAGAGGCTGGTAAGAGGCTCGGCGCACTGAGTGCCTCCCTTCCAGGGACAGAAGCCCGCAGGGAACGGAGCACCCGCCACGTACGACGCACGCTACAGGTGTCACGGGTGGACGGGGACTGAGACACAGCCCGCCAGTCCCCCACCGGCTCCGCGGGGCCCGGTCCGGAGAGGGGGCCCAGGAGACTCAGCCCCAGCCCGGCGGCCGGGACACGAGCGCTTTCCCTGCTCTCCCTCAGGGCTCCTCCTCGGTGCTCCGAACCCATTTCTCCGGCGGCCTGAGCTAGTCCTCGCTCGAGGCGGGTCGCGTACGGCGGCCGGGCGGAGAGGAGACACCACTCAGGACAAGCAGGCCCCTCCGTAACGAAGACGCAGCTTCCCGTCCTCTCACTCACGCCAACTACCGTCCAGGTCCATCCTGACGGCCCCTGGGCTGCGGATTTAAAGGTCCCGCTTTCCCCCTCTCCCACTGTCCCAGCAGCAGCATCAAGAACTTCTACGCCGGGAAGAAGGCGCTTGTGTTCCCTTGCCCGCCGCACACCAGCCTTCCCGACGCTGGGCGTGGGCTCTGCAGGGCCGGCCACTCGCTCCGAGCAAAGTCCCGCTGCGGAAGCCGGGCGAGCAACTCTGTCCGTAAGCGACGTTAACTAGCAGCACGAGCTCCGTGTGGGCGGCGGGCGAGCGGCCACCACGGTGCAGGTCTCGGACTCGAGAACCACCGCGGCCGAGCGGAGGGAGAGGTTCCCCGGCCGCCCCTCAGAACGCGGGGAGAACGACCCCCGGGCGCGGACGCAGCACACACGTCCTCGGCTGGCGGGAAACCGGGGCCGTCAGGGCTGCGCGTGCACCGGATTCACCACGTGCGGCAGACACTCGCCGTCCGAGAGGCTGACGTGCTCACCTCAGAAGCCAGCTCCTGGCTGCTCCGCCAGACTTCGTGAAGTGCTTGGTTACCGTCGCCACGACTTCCTCCGGAGGAGCTCGAAGCTTGGTCAGGAACTCGAGATCCACCGTTCGGAGAAGACGGTTGGCCCTCGACCAACACGGTGGATCCGCGCGGGGTCGCAGACTTTGATGCACTGCAGTCCAGTAAATGCGTTTTCCTTAGGATTTTCTTCATAGCGTTGGCTCTGACTTATTGTAAGAATTCCGCGAGGAACACAGGTAACACACAGAACACAAGCTAACAGATGGTAACCGGTGAGGCCTCCAGTCAACAACAGGCTATTACGGTTTGGAGGGGAGTCAAATGTTGTGTGTGACTTTTCAACTGTGTGTTTGGGGGTCAGTCCCCCGACGCCCATTGTTCAAGGCTCAGCTGTACGCCAGGCACTCGCTCACTGCACAAGCCACCCATCTCCTGCTCCACCACGGAGCGGTGGGGAGCACAACTGTGGAGAGCAGGAGGACGGGCCCGCAGGGAAGGCGCCCACCCAGGGAGGGCCTGGCCCCTCCGCTCGCACAGGGGCACAGGGGCACGGGCTGCAGGGAGGAGGGAGAGAGAGGCCGGCAGGCTTAGGCAGCTCTTGCTACTGGGATCCGGTAAGGCTGCTCGGGGCTGGACAGGGAGCCGCAGCAAACAGCACCGAGATCTGGTTTCTGGGATCGCTACCCGAACGGAGTCTGCTTGAAGCCATTACACACCCCTGCTAAACACTCTTGCTAAAATCTTCTTGTTAATCACTGCAGTTGATAGGTGTGATATACGCAGCACATTTGAAAACCAGCAATGTTTTATCTATGTTTATCTATCTTCCGATCAACCACCGCTTTCAACCTAGCTGACCAACGACACCGGCTAAGTCTCCTCACCGAACGGTCCAGAAACTTTCATGTGACGTCACCCCTGCGGATGCGGCAGGACAGGCGCTCCAAAGCCTTTCTCGGGGGCAACTTCTTCAGCTACTCAGGGCCATCTCGAACTCCGGCTTCACATCCGAGATGCAAACCCCTTAGAAAGGATCTAGTCCTTCCAGCAACTTCTAGGAGCTCAACGGTTAGATCTCCTAAATGACTCCTGCTGGGAACGGTGACTGTACTTTCTATAAATCCCTGCAAGAACCCTAAGAATCCCTAACACTACACTTAGAACTACATTTTCTCCTGGCTGGTGGTGAACTAGAGAAATTCATTTGTGGCAAAGAGATGTCCCCTCACAAACGTAGATAAGAAGACAGCAAAACCAAGATCTCACAGGGACTTCCCACTTTGCCATGTCTCAAAGGAGGTGGTGTCTCGATTTCAAAGTTCTATTCTCATTTTTGGTATTTCTCTTTTCTCCTTTGAGTATTATCAGCAGGAGGAATTGTCATATGCACAATCACCTCTTTCTATTTAGAGGGTTTGAGAGAAATAAGATTTGAAAACACAGAAAAGATGTCCTTTGAGTGGTGTCCAAATTAGTTGAGTATTTAGGTTTGTTAAAAAAAAAAAAAAGGAAAAGGAAAGTTGACTCATTTAGTCTCTGATAAAATTCCCTGTGGCCAGAGACCCCAGTGAGCGAGGACAGCTTCTCTGAATCTCCATCTATCCCAAATACGAGTGGAGCTAATTAATATTTCAAACTTCCCCATCAGCTGGTCTGAGGCCAGTTCTTAGCAGTTTACATTTCCTCACAATGCTTGATTTATGCACCGACACCCTCCAACTCACAGATACGACAATAAAAATGCAGACGAGGGGTGGAAATTTGCAAGTACACTTTTCTCTTCCACACTAGGTGAAGTGCTTTAGATAGCTGTCACTAACACCAAGGGGTTTATTAATAGGCAAAAATTAATTGTATGTAGACTGAATTAATGAGATGGAAAAACATGCATATTTCAGCTAATACAGAGGGGACCGGCCTCTGCAGAGGATCGTAATGAAGTGGCTGGGCCACGGGATGCGGCGCACAGCGGCTCCCAGCAAGCCAGGGTCCTTCTGTGATCACGGGGGCTGGGGGCTCTGTTAAAAAAATACACTGTGAAATGTAAACATCAGGCAACTGTTTTGAGCACCAAGTTGACCCCTGATGCGTATTCTGCAGGCTGCCATCTACAGATTTATAAATAAATGATTAGATGTAAAATCTCTAGAGGGTTTTCCTTTTCCACAGCAATTATAGGAGCAGATTATTACCATTCAAGTGGGGCTCTAGTGAAAGTTCCCGGACTGGCAGGAATCACTCACTGCTGTCCTCACGTCTAAGTCACTATGACAGGAAACCCAATGTTGGCGTGTAGGGCGGACGTCCTCACGAGCCGAGTCAATATGCACCGAACGAACACATTCTCGAGTTAAAATATATTACTGTCAATAACAGGCTGGATTAAGAAAGTATGAAGTTTCAAATGTGATCAGTGTCAGGAAGCAGTTTTCCATATTTCATACCTGCACAATGTGAAAAGTTGCCGCGTGGGGAAGCCTAACGCTCGCGTGGACCTTCTCTCTCTGGCTGGTGTGGGTCTGTTTTGTAAGTCGTTAAAACACAAGGTAAGGAGGCTAATCAAAGAATAAGCAATGAGCAGTATCAAGTTCAGCACACATTTTTTTCTAGCCGAAGCATTTCCTTTCCTCCCTGAATCCTCGAGGGGAAAGTCGTCCTCTGGCTTTGGGACGGACTTTCCTTCCAAGAGCGGCTCTGCCCCCGACCCCTGCCGTCACACACCTAGCAGGTTTTCTGGGATTCACAGCAATGTGCCCACCCTCACCCACTTTCTATTTTTTTTTTAATCTTTTAAAACTGGTAACGTTGTAGGAACAGATTTTTAAAAACTTTTGAAAAAATTTTAAGATTCATAAAACACTGCACACACACTGGATGGAGTTTCCACATCCCTTCACTCAGCTTTCTTGGGTGACAACCTTTTTTAGGACTCACAGCATTCCCAAGGCCAGTAATGGGACACTGGCACCGTCCTAGCCAGGAAACCACAGACCTTATTTGGATGTCACCAGGCTCTATGTACACTGAAACATTTTTCTATTCTTGGTTATGTTTTAAAATGTTTTTGCATTTTTGAAATGCAGTTGTATTACATACTTAGATTCACATACCTGCCGCCCCAAGCAGGACACGGCCCTAGTCTGTCCCATGCAGACAGCCTGCTATAGTGCCCCCATGTCCCAGGCCGGTCCCTGACCACCACTGACCTGCTCTTCACCGCTACACGTCTGTCGGGTCAAGAGCATCACACCTTCTGGAGACGGCTTCCTGCACTCAGCACAGTGCCCTGGAGACACACCCAAGATGTGTTGTGCATCCGCCGTTTGCTGCTTTCTGCTGGTAAGCACGCATTGCGAACGGGCCGCTGGGAGAGACGTTTGAATTGTTCCCAATTTCAGGGCCATTTTAAGTCCAAGTGCTGGAAAGATAGGGTGCAGCTCTTGTGTGGACATGAATTCACATTTCTGGAGGGTGTGTGACCAGAAGTGCAGCTGCCGGCCGCAAGAAAGCTGCAGGCTGACTTTGCCAGAAGCTGCCATCCCACTCCCCAGAGGGGCTGGGGGTGAGCAGTGCCGTCTCACCGCGACTCGTCTCGCGTCTCGCTCTTGGCTGACGATGAGCATCCTTTCTCGTGCTCACTGCCAAACTTACAGCCTCTTTGGTACAGAGAGTGTGCAATTTATTTGCCCAGTTTCCAACTGGAATGTTATTTTCTTCTGGTTGAGTTTGGAGAGGACCTTACAGGTTGGGAGCACAAGCCCTCTGTCGGGGTGGGGTCTGCAAGGCGCAGGCCCTGCTCTCACCTACCCTGCTCTTTTTGGAGGCTTTTCTGTAGAGCAGAAGTTTAGGAGACTATTAGAAAGGAAAATGTAGTATTGATCCTTCTGGAATTTTCTTCTCCTGGACCAATTTTTAACATGGGCAGCATCTCTTGGAGTTGAATGGCCGCTCCGCAGCCTCTCAGCAGGTGTCTTTAGAGAAGCCTGGGCCCCCCTACAGGAGGCTCGTCTCTGGAAACTGGGAGACACCACGTGCAGGGAAAGACACCAACAGGGAAAGATTCACTGGAGAATGAAAGCTCCACACCTCATAATGTCATTTAAAATGTAATTCACATCGCAAGCTCAAATGTTTAAAATGCCTTCGTTGGGTAAATGTATGAACTAAATACCAGCCGATATAAATACTAGAGGCCAACCTGATAAAAAGGTCATGTTCAAGGCGTCGTCTAGACTGGAGGGGGACACACACAGACGAAGGTCCAGACATCGGGGTGCAGGTGCAGGTCCACGGGGCGGGGGAAGGCGTCTCCAACGGAAGGGCAGAAAGAAGCTCGCGTACCAGGCAGCATCGCCAGCTTCCCTCGGTAACCAGCAATTTACCGACACAGTCCTTCAGGAAGTGTGACGTGTCCCCAGCTTGCGTCTGACCGTGGCAGCAGACGGGGGAAGACAGGTGTCACTGTGGGAAGGACACCGGGTGCACAGCCCACAGAAGCAGAGGGAACAAAGGTAAGTTTCTAGAGGGGCTGGCAGAGGTCAGGGAAGGTCATGGGGGGCAAGTGTGAGGACATTCTTGAGGGATGGACAGTGCCAGGTAGGGAAGCCAGGACAGCGTCAGATCCAGAGAAGGGCACACACCATGTCCCTGGAAGGGGGGGGGAGGAGTATGTGCTGCCTGGGACGGGCTGCAGGATGGGGGCCTGGGGGCAAAAGGCCCCAAATCATGCCGAGTTGGGAATGACCTGTGGAGATGTTTGAAAAAAACTAAAAACAAGTCAAGAAAAATTCAACAGTCAAAACCACCACAACAAATAGCTCTCCCTGACCAAGGCAGGCCCTGAGCAGAAGGTGCTGGTCACCCGTGCAGTGTGGAGAAGCCGCCAACCCTAAAAGGGGAAAATGTGTCCATCACAGAGAAGCCAGAGCCTTATCCCAGCTTCTAAAGGAAATAGTATTTCTAACTTTGACAGAAAACATCCTGGCACTCTAGGGTTAACAGTTTGCCCAGAAAAGGAAAGGAGGGCCCTGTCATCCAGTCCCAGGGCACGGTGGTGGGGATCTGACTCCTGGAGGGTCACCGGGCCCCAGAGAGGACCAGAAGGCCAGGGCACGGGCCCCCCACCCTACCCCTGAGGGCCGGGACAGGGGACCTCCAGACACATCTGGAAGGGCGGGTATCAAAAACACCACGGCAGCCAGCGTGGGCAAAACCCTCTATTAGAGGGGAGGAGTCCCTGAGGCACAGAGCTATCCCTCCCTCCTCTTGGTGCCTGGATGTCCCCAAATACAGATGCCCAAGAGGAAGAGGGGGAGGATTCTCCTTCCAACAAAGTTCTGCAGCCCTGGAAGGTGGTTTCATCACAACAGACGGGATCCTGGAACAACGCCCGAGAAACACAATCTAAACCCAGGCCGGCCTCCACGCCAGTCAGCTCCAACTTGACTTGGCTTTCCTCAGCTTGTACAAGTCACTGACCTTAACGAGAATTCCCACCAAGTCTACGAGTCACAGGGTCGGTTAAAAGATGCTGTATTACAGTTGCATGCAATTGCGGTCCCAAATCGGTAGGATGTGAATGAGGAAACACCGGGTTTGTTTGCTAGTGGGCCGTGCGGGCCTTCTGCGCGCCCTCCGCTCCAGACCAGGCCTTTGCTAGCCTCTCTGCAGAAACCCTGGGGTCTCATGGCGCCACGGAGGCAGGGAGATCTGTTCAGTTACACAGTAATTTTAGAAAAATTATTTTTAATTTTGAGACCCTTTCGTATTCCCGTGAAGTCCGCAGTTCTTTTTGTCACTATAAACATGACATGCTGTCTGGTAAACACAACATTTTGACTGTAACTCTCCAAGGAAAGTGTCAGGCTTGTGTTCTTGGACCAATTTTTTGTTTCAATGGTGTCAGGCAAACGTAAGGTGATTGTAAGTCCTCCACGCATGAACGCTGAAAACACAAAATCTCTCATTAAAGGATGGAGTCCAGGAAGGAGGTGGGTTTGCTTACTGACCGGGTTACCAGCAGGAAGACACTGGGGCAGCGAGCAGGTTTATCCTACAGAAGCACAGCCTCTCACTTCATTCACGACGGTCAAACTTCCCTGGGCTTTGCTCTTAAACGTTTTTACAAACACCCCATTTGTTTTCTTGATTACACACTTTTTCCCTGAAATAAACAGCATTTTTCAAGCTGTGCCCCAAACCACCCCGGAGGTTCTCACGTGTTGGGAGAGAAAAACACTGGGGTGCACCCTCTCCTCCGAGGTGGGCCTCTGGCCGCACACCCGAACCCGGAAAGTCTCATGGTAAAGGGGGGGCCCCCTCCAACCTGGTCCAAACTGGCGATTCCCAAACCTTTCTGCTCTAGAATCCTCAAGGTACATGAGAAGTTTGTAAAGTTTGGGAAACACATGTGACAGTACAGAATTTAAGCAGACCAAGTTTTTCACAAAAACACATTAATTTGAACTGCTTATTTGTGAGAGCTTAAAATCTTATAATCTTATGAATAACATTTCCTTTATACCATGAATGTTAGCTACGCTTCTTTCTCAGGTGATCTTGGGTCAATTAGGGCTGAAGCTAGGCGCGGGCCGGGTCTGCATGGAAGGCAGGCATCGTGGCTGCCCGGCTAAGGGTGGGTACGTGTTACCCCAGGGGGGGTCACTAAAATATCGCCAAGTGGCCACGGTCCCCAAGTGCCAAGGGACTGAGTGCATTTTTATGTGTGGCTTAAGGTTCAAGATAGCTGTCTAGCTCCCCTCCGGGGGCGCCAAGTGGGAGACAGCTTTCTGGGAAGATGCTCGCTTGGTACAAGGTTCCGAGCCTTGGCCTTGAGCCCGACGTAACGGGAGGTGACCCGAGCCGGCCTGCGGGCCCACAGGGGTTTGAGGCCCCCCAGCCCGTGCACGTGAGAGTCTGCGCCCCAGCGTGCTCCTGCTCCGGGAGGCAGGCCGGGCCGGGCGGCGCCAGCTCGGAGCCCGGGAGCCGGCGGGCACGGGCATGGGCGGCCGAGGTTCGGGGAAGGGATGGCCGCGCCCCTGGCTGTGCGCTGAGCTTCGACGCGCTTCTAGCTGACGCCGCGGCTGCAGGAGAGGAGAGGAACCCGGCCCTTCCCTGCACAGCTCAGAAGGAGACCAAGTCAAGGTCTCCACGGGAAGCCGGCCACTCGGCTTTTCCCAGCTCCCCCTTTTAATTGTCCGCTGGCCTTCCTGAGACGAGTGTTTCTTGACGATAATGAAGGAGGACGTGGGCCGCCTCCGCAGTTACCGGGGGCTTGGTATTCACAACCTGTCAAGGGAACTTTATGACCTCACAGCCAGTTGCTATAATTCCAATAATGACCTGCAGACACCAAAAGAATCTAAATTTATCGCTGCATCTTACGGCCACTATGGCCTCATCCGCGAGCGGAAGGGCTCCTGCTGCTGGGGGGTGTGGGGGGGTGGGCGGCGGTGAGCAAGGTGCCCGGGGGCCGGCGTCCCACAGCCAGCCAGGCGCTCAGAGGTCCCCAGCTGTGGCCGGACGGCCTGCTCATGCCCTGCCCGGCGCCGCCCAGGGAGCAAGGCCAGCAGCGCATTCCCGGGCCACAGGAGGCGAGAGAAGGCCACTTAGGGTGTCAGAGAGGGACCCAGACACAGAGCAGAGAGCTGCAGCTTAGGGCCGGCCGGCTGGGTGGAAAGAGAGGTTCTCGATTTCAGGTTACGTGGGATTTTGTCTTGCTCACCACCAGACCTGGGCGCTGTTCAGGGAGCAGGGGGGCTTGCGGCGGCGGCTTCCCTTCTGGAAAAATAAAGGGATGAAGCCTTCTGCAAAAACCTAAAGCAGGTTGTTCTCTGCAGTGTAGCGATTAACAGAACAGTGGGAGATCCGAGGACTGAAGGTGACCTTGGAAACCAGGAAACCTTGCCCTGTGTTAGCAGAGGCCAACTCCGGGTCAGCCCAGGAAGAAAAGAGCATCACATACAGTAGGTAAAATGATCCACAGAACATAATTTTAAGATACGAGGTAAGAGAACAAGAAGTGAATACCATGAAGCTCAAAATGAAAATATGCCCAATAAGTATTTTTTAAAAATAGCCGTATCTCACATAAGTCACCTCTCAGGAAACCAGCAAAAAGGCCGGCCACCCCCCGGCCCCCGGGAGGGATGTTCCTCATCCCACCAAGGCTGTGGTTCCGGCAAACCACCGACCCACGGACAACGGGAGAGGCCTCGCTCCATCCACTCGCGTCGGCGGGATGCAAGAGTCACTGAAATAATGAGCGAGTGCTCCAAACAGTAACTGTTTCAACTGTTTTTCCACAAGAAAAACCTACTCTTGGTGCCTGGCATCTGTTACCTTTCCACCACACACAGACTGTATTTTCTGTGCTTAAACCATGAGTTACAGGAGATCATTCTACTTCCATAATCTTAATTTAACGTATGCAATCTGCCTGCATATTTACCAAGAAATTCCCAATGAGATAGAAAATTTCATTTCCCCATGTACTACTTCTGCAGAAAACCCATTCTTAATGATTTCTTTTATTTAAAAGAATTTATCAATTTAAAGTGATTATAATTATCAAATGCTTATTTTCTATTAAATAGAACCTAACTCCAGCTGCAGACTCAGAGCAAAGCACAGTCCGATGTGGCCGGACCCTCAAACACACCCTCCCCTAGGCCCCAGGCGTGTGGACGAAACAGACGGGGGGCGGGGGGCATGTTCTGCAGACCCCCCCACCCCCCCAAGGAAGAGCACTAAAGCAAGGGCAGCTTAAACAGCTAGCCCAGGCCTTCTCCTGAGCCAGGAAATCCTCCATGCTGGGTCCTCAGGTCCCAGCGACGGTCTGCATGAGGCCCCTCTGTTTACGTCCTGAGCTCGGGACTGATGACCAGGCCACCAGGGCTGAGCGTGGCCGGCCGGCCTGCTGTGCATGCAGCCTGAACAAAAGGAGGGGCGCCCAGAAGAAGCCCCCACACCGAGGAAGTGACGGGGTGGAAAGCAGATGGGGAGAGAAAGTGAAGGATGCTCATGCCAGAAGGGAGCCGCACCGCTCCGCGCCTCGCCGGCAGGCTACCCCTAACACCACACCTCGTGGCGGTTCTCACCCAGAGACGGCGGGTTCACCTGACTGCCCAGGTCTGGGGCTGCAGGGAAGGAGATCCATCTACACGGTAGGGGGTGTGCTTCTGCCCTGCCAATGGGGCTCCCTCCCGTCCTGCCCCTGGGCCAGGTTCTGTGCCACGCAGACAGCAGTGACACCCGGGCTCAGCTGCAGGCACTAGGGCACGTTGGCGCCCGCCCCACAGCCCGGCGTGCGATGAAGGCACAGAGACGCAGCAGCTTTGATTCAAGGGAAGGGGACCTGCAGGGATCACTGTGAGAAGGGTGGGGGCAGGGAGCCTGGGAGAGGGGCTCTGGCAGGTCCGTGTCCCTGTTCCGCCGAGTCTCCCGGCAGCTCCCAGAGCTTCCCCTCCCCCCAGGGAGACCCATCTATCTCCTCCCTCTGGGCTCGTGTCCTAGGTGGTCGCCCGTGTCTGTGGCTCGTGTCGCCAGCGACAAGGTGGATCTCTCTCAACCCACATCTCCATCCTCTGTCCTGTATTTCACGACCAGTTCGATCTGTGCGCCCATGGGCTTCCCCGGATCTCAGGAAGAGGCTGCCCAGTGTTGACATCACCGTCCCTCCATGGCTGGGCTCCCCGATCCATTCCCAGCCTTCTCTCCAACCTGTCCATCTCCCGACCTCACGCCCATCTTGGTCTAGGAGTCCACGCTCCTCCCTTCTCTAGCCTAGGACAGCAGGCCAGTAAGTGGCCCGCCTGCACCCCACCTCCAAATCCAGCATGTTCCCCACACTCCAGCAGAGACGACCCACCCAACTATCACGGTGACTGCCTGCTCCCTCCACATGGCTTCCTGATGCTCTCCCAGGGCTCAGACTGAGCTGGCCCCTTGCTGTGGCCTGGCCCTGGTCTGAGTTCCCATCCAGCTACTTTGCACAGAGCACACAGGTCCCCCTCTGGGTTTTCCAAGTGCACGGGGACGTCACACCCAGTTCTCTCTGCCCGGAACACTCTTGTATTCCCTTCTCAGTGCTCAGATCTTATTTACGTCACCTCTCAAGGAAGTGGCCTCTGACACCTAGACAGAAGGCCACCTTGCCCACCCCCTGCCACATACAGGCTCTCAGGGCACTTGGTCCTTCTCCTTGGTAGTACTTCTCTCCACTCCAACAATCACTCGTTCACTGGCTGGTGAAGACCAGCCTGCACTCCCAACTGTGGATCCCAGGAGGGTGGGGAGAACAGGACCTCAGCTCTTGGTGCGGGGCTCCCAGGATGGATCCCAGCACAGGGTTCTGGAAGGAAGGGGCTGCAAGTGAGGTGGCTCAGGGACATGCTCACTGAGCATGGAGTCCGGAGTGCTCACTCTAGTATCTCTACTCCTTTGCGGTCCCCCAGCTGGTTAGAACTTTCTACCCCTAGAAAGGTCTCCCACTTTTATTTTTCCTTTTGAAAACTTTTCCTCTCTTAGGACTGCATTTGGTTTTGGTGACTGGGTAGCCGTGTGTACTCCATCAAGGCCCTGGTCTGAAAGACCCGCAAGGGGTCTGAGTAGCAAAGGCCTGAAGGGATCAGGCAGAACGAATGAGGAAGCAGAATCAAGCCAAAAGGCGTCCATGGTGGGTGGGCAGGAGGTGCAAAGCCAGCGGACGTGAAAAGCAGACAAGTGCACTAAAGGCAGGCAGCCCGTTCCCACCGCCGGCACCTGTGCTCCTGCTACGTCACTGTCCCATCAAGTTTCACCGTCATTCCTGGTGTGGAGTTGACAGGTGTTCTAAGGAACCAGCCTTAGAATGGGAATAAAAAAGCCTTGACTGGTCCCCAGAAATGGGAAATCTCGTTCCCAACGCCACAGGCACTAACATCTTAGGACCTGAAAGGATTCTCCATTCTTGCACCTAGTTTAATAAAAAAGATAGCCACGCCAACTCCACGGGTACTTCCGACCATTAAATCAGGGAAGTCAGGGTTGTGTCCTTCTACAACTGCCCAAACAACTGCCATATGTATGAGTCTCAAGCATTTAAAGTTTAGTAAAGCTCTCACACCCAGACGGAAGCAACCATATTGCCGCTTTAAATCAATACTTTACAATACTCAGCAAAATAACTCTATGTAAAGGATTAGGTCTGGCAAAAAGACAGGGCTACTTCTTTACAAACTTCCATTTATATTTCAGTGTAAATCATATTTAGCAAGCACATTAAACACACATTAGATACCAAACAAACATGGTTTGACATGGTTAGAATTGGCATCCCAAAAAACTCCTGTAGCCACTAACCATTCAATTCCCACTAATCGGAAAACACAAGCTGGCAGTCTCTTCAGCTAATATATCCGGGCCTGGAGATCCTGTAACCCTGCAGTGTTGATGTCAAGTCAATTCTGGATGGGGCCGGAGGACCGGGCAGCTCATGCCTCCCCCGACGAGACACGGCAGGAAGAACGAGGCAGAGGGTGGACGTCAGTCTGCACACCCGGGCGTTCAACCCCACCGGCCAACTGGGCTCGGCGGTAAGGTGGCCGGTGTCCTAAAGAAGACGCCTTAACACACACGGAGAGCTGAAGTGCGTGTGGGGGCTGTCTGCGCACGTGGAAGTCGCCTTTGGCAGAGGCAGGCAGACTGTCCATGAAGAGGGTGGCAGGCTGAGTGCATTACTTTTAAAATCAGGATGTGTGAGTGGAGGTCAGTCTTGACAAGCAGGTGGGTCACACAGTGATGACGGCAGGACATGGTGCAGGGAGAGCAATGGTCAGGCCACATCACCCAGGAAGCAGGGCATCCCTGAACGGGTGGCTGGGCCGGGCTCTGTGCAGCCACGGAGAGGGTGGGGACCAGGGCAACGGGCCTGTGGGGTCCTGGCAGCTCCTCCTGGGAAGGACCCTGAACGGCCGCCCTGTAGGACTAAGGGTGAGCAGCCACTAAACGAAGCCCAGAGGAAGCGTGGCTGTGCCCGTCATATGGAGCCCCGAGCCCGGATGGAGGGACCCAGAGCACCAGGGCCCCAAGCACTGCTGGGGAAGAACGTGCGAGGCGAGGTACCACGCTGTGTTGACACACGATTGTTCCCACGCAGCCCTGGGATAGAAAACAAGCGAGCGGACGCACGAGGGGACGAGAGGAACAAACCCCAGCAAAAACCAAATGAGAGCACAGGGGAGGAGGAGTGTCAGACGCAAACTGAAAATACGGATGAAAGCCAAGATCAGAACACTCTGGAAGCATTGCCAACTATGTACAAAAATTGAAAATACTGGAACTGAAAAATAAATGTTGAAGTTATGTACACTACGAATGGATTTAAAATGAAATTTGGCACAGGAGAGAAAGTAGCAAACTGTTAGAAGACGTGAACAGAATGAACCGGACAAATAATGGAACATAGTGAAGAACAAGAGGAAGAGCAGATACAGGGAAGCCTGACAGACACATGGGATCCCAGAAGGACATGAGAGCATGTGCAAGGCAGCGGCTGGACAGAGACACAGAGAGGTGAGCCCACACAAAACCTGCTGGAAGACATGAAGCCACAGATCCAGGAAGCCCGGGGATTCAAAGCACAACTAAAAGATGACCACATCCCTTCAGATGTGAAGTCAGAGACCCAATGACTTCAGAGACCCAAAAACTGTGTTTAGGGCTGACTTCTCTAGGGAGTGACGGACGCCTAAGAAAAAAGGAAAGGTAACTAGACTCTCGACAATAAATGTCAACCTGAAATTCTATTCCAAGGAGAAGTATCATTCAGAAATAAATTACGCTATTTTCAGAAAAAGAAACAAAAATCTGAGCACTCCTTACCAGTGATCCCATGTGGAGGTCGATGAAGACCATGTGTGCTAATGAACAGGTAACTGGCATTCCAAAATAAGTATACATTCATGCAGGCAAGAGTTTAAAGTATAAAGTGAACTGATATAAATTATGGATGGCATACAATTTACATATAGTATAGTCTTTCATGTAAATTTTGTACTGATTTACCTGAGAATGTAATGAGCCATTGATTCTCCCTCCCAGAAGCTTTCATTAGTATTTGTTCAACTTTTTTTTTTTTTTTTAAGATTTTATTTATTTATTTGACAGAGAGAGAGAAAGAGAGGGAGAGAGAGTACAATCAGGGGGAGCAGCAGGCAGAGGGAAAGGGAGAAGCAGGCTCCCTGGAGCAGGGATCTGATGGGGGACTCAGTCCCAGGACCCTGGGATAATAACCCCAGCTGAGGGAAGCCACCCAGGCACCCACTCTTGTGCCCACAGCCAACGTGTGGTTGCAGTTGATAGGCATAGAGCTCCTACATGGCTGCAGCCAGGTTAACAAGAACCAAGTGAAGCACTAGGGATGTAGGTCAGAACCTCCCATACTTGTCAGTTACAGAGGAGCAATTTCTCTGCCGAATCAGATTATAGTTTCAAATATCAGTATTTTTTTTTTTTTTTTGCACTATTCAAAATGTAATGCTTAGGGGCGCCTGGGTGGCTCAGTGGGTTAAAGCCTCTGCCTTTGACTCAGGTCATGATCTCAGGGTCCTGGGATTGAGCCCCACATCGGGCTCTCTGCTCAGCGGGGACCCTGCTTCCCCCCCTCTCTCTGCCTGCCTCTCTGCCTACTTGTGATCTCTCTCTGTCAAATAAATAAAGTCTTGAAAAAAATGTAATGGTTACACACATGACACTCTTAGAGTTAGTATCATTAACATCTTTTCTGTCCTGTTCTTCAATCTCGACCAGTGGTTTGCAAGCATTTTTGTAAAGGTTCAGAGAGTAAATATCCTAGACTTTGTGGGCCAGGCAGTCTAGTCACAACTAATGGGGTCTGCTGTTCAAATGGGAGATCAGTCCCAGGCAACAGGAATGGGCATGCTGCATTACATTAACGACTCGCTCACAAACATAGATAGCCATCAGTGGGCTATTTTTTATCAGCCCCTGATTTAGGCGAGTAAGCTCCAATTTGCAGCATTTGTTGATTTCCATAAATACTCACACTAGGGCTGATTTCAAAATATTAATGTGATAGCATTGACCTTAGAGCTAAGAAGAGATCCTCGGAGCACACCACCATAAACATGACCTCAAAGGCATAGATAAACAGTCAAATTAGTGTAACTGGAAGGGATAAGTTTTGAGTATGTTTTGCCTCTGAATGTAATGTATTTAACTACGAATTTATGTAGTATAATTTTTTAATATGGAGGACGATAACCAGTTGGCAAAATTACTGTGAATTAAAGAATGGGCTCTCAAGTCTGAGCCAGTATTAGTAATCACTACTGAAAAGCTATTATTCAGGCAGAAGGAAAGTTATCGATCACAAGGAGACTGGAGATAGAGAATGGATGAAGAGCAAAAATGCTAAATCTGCATGTAAATCAAAGTGACTATTGGGCTGCACTGAACAGTAAAGTCAGGTGTACTGTGGTAAAATTTACATATAATACAATTCACTCTTTTAAGGTACATAGTTCATTGAGTACTGACATGTAGAGTCATGCAACCTCCTAGCACTCAGGGTACTTACTTATTCCTTAGAGCTATCAAATATACATGTATTTATAATATATAATACATATTATATATAAATTATATGTAAATGTGAATTCTTCCATTTCATCTAAGTTATCACTTACATTTACTGGTTTGAAACTGTTTATAAGATTTCCTTATTCTTCCAACATCTATAAGATCTGTACTGATTTCCCCTTTCAAAACTAGTATGGGTAAGTTTACATCTCTCTCTCTTACCAGTCTGGTCAGAGTTTTATCATCTTTATTGGCCTTTCTTTTACTTGGTTTGGGTTTTTCTGTTCTCTTCGTACTTTATGTTGAAAGCTAGACCAAGGGTTGGAAAACTATGGCCGCAGCAAGAATATTTTCAAAGAATTTGAGAAAACAAGAATTCAGCACAACTTGAAGGGGAGTCTGCTATGACGTATCACAAGGGATGGTGGTAAAAACATGTGAAACGGAAAAAGCCTTAGCTGGAGAAATGAACAGAGCTTGTTAAAACCTGAGACATGTAAATTCTATGGCCACTCAGTCCGTTATCCATCAAAAGGCACTTTGCAGATGACTTCTCAGTGGACTCCACATTCAACCAGCATCAGTTTTGTGAAATTTTGTGAGAAACAAAAACTGGATATCCTGACTTAACCTACCACAGAACACCTAAAAGTTATTACAATTTTTACAGTTCAGGGTTGAAATTTTTCTGAGTCAGAAGAGCTGCCTTTACCACTATCATTAAACACTGAATGGCTTTGGAAATCAGCTTTTGCTGCAGATTTGGTAGTTTTTTAAGGAATTCAAGGCAAAATGACACTTGCATGCTTGTGCCCCAGGAAAGCTGCTTTGAGGATAAGTAACCTTGTTTGAATCGTAAGCCATGTCAAGCTGCTTTGCACTCCCCAAGACCTACATCCCCACATGAATCTACAGCGCATAGATTTTCTGAGCACAAACACTGTTCCAGCCGCTTTTGTTGGATCCCAAGGCAAGTACAAAGAAGTTTCTGAATTTTGAAATCCTTTTAGATGACAATTGAGGAGATTTCACTTAATCTTTAATTGGAAGTGATTAATTTGCAGTGTAATGACATGCTAAAAGGAAAGCAAGAGAAGAATCTAACAGAATTTTTAAAATGCCTTCCAAGTCATCAAAACACCCCAATAAAATGTCTGTGTATTGAGAGCCCAGAAGGCACTGAGCAGTGGAAAACAGGAGGACAAGAGAGAAAGAATGAAACCAGAAGTAGGCTCTCGAGCAAGACGAATAAAACAAACATCTAGCCACAGCGATCAGGACAACCAGACTGAATAATTTTTCCCTAAAGTTGGAAAGGATGCCTACCCTGATCACTTCTATTAAACACTGTAGAGCAGATCCCAGTCAATACCATGAAGTCAAACAAAATAAAGCAAAGGAAACTGGAGGTGTCCTATAATTTAAATTTCTTGTAAACTATAAGCCAAGACACTTTCAGCATTGCATTTCAACAAACACCGTTCATCAAAAAAGGGGAGGGGGTGGGGGGTTGGGCGAGCCTGGTGGTGGGTATTGAGGGCACATATTGCATGGAGCACTGGGTGCGGTGCATGAACAATGAATCCTGGACCACCGAAAAAATAAAATTTTTTTTAAAAAGTATTATTTGTTGGCTAATTGAACATAATAAAAA
>CM053617.1:68249437-68278280 GCA_028646535.1 Procyon lotor | reverse complement strand
GGGCACGGTCAGTACCGTCAGTAGAAGCCCCGGCGCCCCTGACCATCTCCACGGGGCACAGTCAGTACAGTCAGTAGGAGCCCCAGTGCCCCTGATCTCCTCCACGGGGCATGGTCAGTACGGTCAGTAGGAGCCCTGGTGCCCCTGACCTCCTCCGCGGGGCATGGTCAGTAGGGTCAGTATGCATCCTGATGCTTTTCTGCCAGTTCCTGGAATTGCTGACCTTGGGTTCTCAAGCAGGCCGGGAACGGTGGCCTACAGGATGCTTAGAGGGCACGGAGGCCTTTCTGGCTGTTTCAGTAACTACTATCATTTACTGAGCAGCACGGTCAGCTCAAGGACTGACGTGTCTCAAATGGCAGGGGTGACACCAGCTGAACAGCCCTACAGCCAGCTTTGCTGCCTCACGTGGGGTCACACCGGGCAGTCACCGGTTATCCACAACCCCACGGACCCCAGACGATCACACCGCGCAGTCACCGGTTATCCACAACCCCACGGACCCCAGACGATCACACCGCGCAGTCACCGGTTATCCACAACCCCACGGACCCCAGACGATCACAACAACTGGTTTAACAAATTCCTTTAAGTCTTTGAATCTTTCAAATTTTGTTATGATAAAGCCAGGTGGGATGTTTATAATAAGTACCTTCCTTTGTTAGGAAGATTCCTGGGAACATCATTTTTTTTAAAATGCAGAATAGTCCCACATGCAGATAAATCCTGACTTCCTTAGAGCCCCCCACCCCCACTGCGTGTGGGGGCATTCAGAGCGTCTAATCTTTAATAATCACGGTTATCGTAGGGACACCTAAACCATTTTGCTCCCCTGCCCCAGCATAGGAGGCATGTGAGGAAATCATCACAGAAGTATGGAAGCACTGCATTTTAAGAAACAGCTCTGTATTCTGGGGAACACCCATCTGAGAGGAAAGGCTGTCTGATTCCACCGCTAGCTAGTTCTGCCCCTGCCCAACACGAGTTCGCGTCATCTATTAATGGTACTAGTCTTCAAAAGTGCCCCGACCAGAATTAAGAGCAGAGTGCCTAGGAGGAAATAAGCCTTCATTTGTCTTGCAAATTAAACTCTATTAACCCCACAGGCTGCTCCTTGAACATGCTTCTAATATTAGTTATGCTGCATATATTATGTAGATTTCATATTTTCAGTATTAAATGCATAATATTTAAAATCCTAGGATGTTTCTAAAACCAACCAAAAGAATTCTAATGCACCAATATGGAGAAAGTTTGGAGAAAAGAACACGTTAATTCTGAGTCTGTATGATGTGTAATTACACAATTTTAATTGTCAACTAAGCATCAAAAAATCAAAGACCATGTAATCCAACAAATCATTCTATTTTTTTCCCTCCAAAAGATTTATCAAGCATGAAGCTGAAACCACTTTAATCTGAAAACTTTATATCTTGTTTCTTGTGAGATCAGAGTGGGAAATTCGGACTTTACCACTTTCCCTTGAAGGAATTATATGATGAGTTACCTTCCCCTTCAGCTACCTATTCTTCCCAGATGGACTGATGGACAAGTCCCACAACGCATACAAAACTGGAAATTTTTCATACCAACTTGAAAACAGTCTGTCAATCTCCACAGCAAGTTTCTGCTGTGACTTGGGATTGGATTAAACCCAATGACCAATGTGGGGGAGAATCACATGCCCTGATGATACTGGGTCTCCCAGTCCCAAGAACAGAGTGTTTCTCTCTCCGATCACTTAGGCACACTTTCATTTCTTTCAGTAGGTTTTGTGGTTTCCAGCATATCTATCCTGCAATGGCATTAACAGAAGCGTAGTTCATGTTTTCTTTTCCTATTATTGTAAATGGAACTATATTTTTGAAATTTCTAATATTGTTAATGTCTAGAAATACAGTTGGTTTCACGTATTCAGTGCTTTTTTGGGGGGGAGGTAGATATTTTTAAATTTTTGTCTGTAGACAACCATGACTTCTATAGAGGCAATTTTATTTCTTCCTTTCCAAATAGGTCTTTCTTTTCCTTGATGTACTAGACTAGCTAGGACCACAACTTGAGTGGGTGTGGTAAGAGTGGCCGCCTTGCCTTGATTCTGGATTTTTGGGGAAAGTATCCAATCCTTTATCATTAGGTAGGATATTAGCTGAAGGTATTTCATAGATGCCTCTTATTAGGTTAAGAAATTTCTTTATTCACATCTATGAAGATAACCATAGGTTATCTCCAGGGTTTTTTTGGGTTAATATGGCAAATTTTAAAATATTGACTAGTTTCACGTTCAACTTGGCCATACCGCATCATCCTTTTTATATATTGCAAGTTTCAACTTGCTAATGTTCTTGAGGATTTTTGCATCTGTGTTTATGAAGGATAATGCTCTGTAATTTTCTCTTAATACCTTTATCTAGTTGTAGTACCAAGGTATTGGCATGAGTTGGAAATGTTCCCTTCTTGTGTATTTTCTGGAAGAGTTTTTTGTAGAGTTGACATTATTCTATAAATGGTTGGCAGAATTCACCAGTGAAGCTATCTCGGCCTGAATTCTTTATGGAAAAGTTTCATAGACCATAAGACCATCCAGGTTCTCTGTCTCTCCTTGAGTGAGCTTTGATAGTTGTGCTTTTCAACATAAAGTAACCCATTTACTAAAGAAGTCACATATGGACGCAATATGGATGTAGTTGTCAATGACACACTTATCTTCTCAATGTCAGTAGGATTTGAAGGAACGTCCCCTCTTGTTCTTTTTTCTTTTAAATATTTTATTTATTTGACAGAGAGAAACACAGCGAGAGAGGGAACACAAGCAGAGGGAATGGTAGCAGGAGAAGCAGGCTTCCTGCCGAGCAGGGATCCCGATGCGGGGCTCGATTCCAGGACCCTGGGATCATGACCAGAGCTGAAGGCAGATGCTCCATGACTGAGCCACCCAGGCGCCCCACCCCTCTTGTTCTTAATACTGTTAATTTGTATCTTTTTCTTAGTCTGGCTAAAGATTGATCAGTTTCATTGAAAATGAATTTTCAAAGAAAATTTTCAAAGAATCAGCTTTTAGACTTGTGGATATCTTCTATTGTTTTCCCGTTTTCAATTTCATTGATTTCTATTATTTTTTTTCAAGTTTGTATTTAAATTCTAGTTAACATACAGTGTAATACTGGTTTCACAAGAACTCAATGGTTCATTACTTACATATAACACCCTGTGCTCATGACAAGAGTCCTCCTTAATACCCATCACCCACCTAGCCCACCCCCCACCCATCTCCCTCCTCTGATCTTATTTTGATTATCTTTCCTTTCATTTATCTTGGCTTTAATTTGCTCTTATTTTTCGGCTATTTTAAAGAAGTTTGAGACCCCTCTCCCTAATATAAATATTAATGTGATAAATTTCCCTCAAAGCACAGCACTAGCCATACTGACAACTGTTGATAGGCTTTTATGTTAATTTAAAATGCTTTCTAATTTTCCCTGTGAGGACTTCTTTGGATCATAGGTTCATTTGCTTCTTTCAAATATTTTGGATATTTCACCTATCTTTGTTAATAATTTAATTCCACTGTGGTAAGAGAAGAGATTATACACAATACCTTAAAATTTATTCAATTTTATGGCCCAGAATATGCTCCATCTTCAAAATGATCTACATGCAATTGAAAGTGTACTTGGCATTTGTTTAGTGGTGTATGCTATAAATGCCAAGTACAACAAATTGGTGGGTAATGCTCAAGCTGTCCACATCCCTTATGACTTTATTCGTCACTGAGAAAGGAGTGGTAAAAACTTACTGTAGACCGGTCTAGTTCTGTTTTGATCTTTGTTTTGTAGGTTCCACTGTTTGGTGCATAGCCATTTAAGCCTCTTCATCTTCTTGGTGCTTGGACTTTTATCATTAAATAATGTCTCTTTCCATGGTAACACTCTTTGTCTTAATATTTGCCTAATATTACCATAACCACTTTAACTTTCTTTTAAATTAGTGTTTGCATAGAATATATATTTCCTTATATTTTAAGCTTATCAGTCTTCTTATTTAAAGTGGATTTCTTATAGACAGTTCTTATTTGGATCTTGATCCCCCCTCCCCTCAATTTTACACTTTGTTGCATACTTGGAATACTAAGACCACTTGCGTTCAATGGAATTATTGACTGGCTGGGTTAAAACGTGCCATCTTATTTTTTTTCTACTTGTGCCATCTGTTCATTGTTCCTTTTCTCCTCCCTTTCTGATTTTGGACAGATCGCCACAATATGCTCACAGCCAATTTTTGTTTCACAGAAAATCTGACTTTCAATTTAGATATAAACATTTATTGAGATCCAAGAGATCTGACAAGTTCTGTCTACACAGTAAAACACTTACTAAAACCTCACTGGCCGTCAGAAGGTGACCTTTGAGGAGGAAAGTCTGTTAATTACACATTTGGAGGCATCTCGCACAATACCCGGCTCTTCTGGTTGTCTCTCCAGACAGTCTTAACACTGTGTTTGCAAATAAGCAAGAATTAAAAGACTAATATCTATGGGAGAGCCATGAAGTCAGAGAAGGTCAAGATGACTCATGGCATCTTTTTATAAGGCAGCAGTGTCCTCAAAGAACCCAAGAGGCAGGCATTACTCCAATGGGAAAATTGTGATGAAAAAAACGGGAGGCACAGAAAGGTTATAGAACATATCCAATAAGTGTTGTATGATATTTGTTCTGGAAGTCCACAAGTACCCCTCTTTAAGTTATGAGTCCTTAGTCAACTATTTCTTCCAACACATCCCTACTAGTTGATTTTGGTGAGTAACATCATCACCCTGGACAACACTGCAGTTAGTAATACTTCCATAGCAGTAAGCATTTATGGAAAATACTTTAAAGTCTCTCTCCCTTTCACCAAAGCCTGTACAAGTTGACTGAGCATCTAAACAGGCCATGTCTTGAAGCACTTCACAGGACAGCTAAAGGGACAGGTAAACAGTAATTACTGGCTATTCAAAGAATATTAAAGGTTAAAAAATAGAGTAAATTCCTTTTTTTATATATCGTTATCCATTTAAAGAGTAGGGGAGAATTATTACCTTCATGTGCTTATTTGGCTTTTACACTCAATCAGAAAAATGACCAAATGCATGGAAATATTTAGATTAAATTAATAAAGTGACCCTTTATATCAAGGAAGCAAATAGGCCTCTGTGCTAGTTTTTACAACACAGTTGCCATTCTACAGGTTTGGAGAGACAGAGATCGACGCAGACCACTTCTGCTTAGCTACGGCCATCACCAAAGGAACTCTGCCTACTGCGGACAACCTTTAACTTGCTGGAAGACAGGAAGAATGTCGTTCAATTTACATCATTTTCTCCCATGATCTTTAAAATGATGATTATCTTAGTACAAGTCAAACCAATTCAATCCGAGCCAAGAAATTACATCATGAGGCTCCCTAGGTTGGGCTAGTGAACGTGCCAGTGGGAATTACAGGAAGTAGAAGACAGTAGGAAGCTGTAAGGAGATATGGGATATTTACCTTACTTCAAGTAATATATGGAGTTAATTTAAAAATACAGAACTATCTGTCCAATAACTACAAAATACACACTGTTTAAGTACACATGGAGCATTTACCAAAACAGAATATAAGCTGGAACAAAGTAGCCCAACAAGCCCTAAAGGACACAAATCACCCAGAAAATATGGTCTCATCACAGGAGAGTTAAACTAGAACTACAAAGGTAAGAAAATACCCATGTATTTAGAAACTATGCACGAATCAAAGAATAAATAATGAGGGAATCTTCAAAATATTTTTAAGGAAACCGTAAAAGTACAGTATATCAAAACTTATGGGATGCAGATAAAGTAGTATTTAGCAGGAAATGTATAGTTGTTTTTTTTCAAGATTTTATTTATTGATTGATGAGAGACAAAGACAGAGGGGCAGAGGCAGAGGAAGAAGCAGATGCAAGACTTGATCCCAGGAACCTGGGATCATGACCTGAGGCAAAGGCAGATGCTTAACCGACTGAGCCACCCAGGCGCCCAGAAATTTATACCTTTTAAAGGATTGTATTAGAAAAGGAGGATGGTTGAACAATGAAATATGTAAGCTTTCTTTAAAGTAGCTTGGAAAAATATATTCATCTTAAGGAAAGTAGAAGAATTTTTAAGAGTAAAAATCAATAAAATAAGCAGAGAAAGATGAAAATAATCAAAGGGAAAAGTTAACAGTTTTAAAGTATTAGTAAAATAGACAAATGTCTGACTGATCTACTCCAACTCCTAGCAACTCAAGCGACACAGAGAAACACTACCCTTTTCAAGAATAAAGGCCGTATATACTACAGGCACTAAAGGCATTCAAAACAATATCATAAGCAGCTTTTGCTAATAAATTAAAGACCTGAGATGAAATGGAACAATTCTATGAATACAAAATACAAGACCCGATTCAAAAACAAAGAACATAGGAATCATTGTATCATTTAAAGAATTTGAATCTATAATTAAAATGCTTCACACAAAGAAACCATAAGGAACGGAAGAGAAAGACGAACTCTGTCCTATCCTATTCCTAGTATATCCCTCACATCCACACCTGGAAAATATATTGAAAAAAGAGAAATTTCAGACCAATAATTTTCACAACATATTTACAAAATCCTAAATATTAACACATCAAGATCCACAATATATAGATAATTATATAATATAAATATAATATATACTTACATAATACATATTATATATGACATATTTATATATGAAATAAAATATATTTAATATTAAGTATTAAATAATATTAAAGATTTAGTAAGTATATTATATATCTATATAATATATACACATATATTTTATATAGTATATTATATAATCATATAAACATTATATAATTATAAAACATTAATTATATAGTATATTTTTATATTTTATATAAAATATAAAAATATAAAAATATATTTTATATAAATATAAAAATGTATTTACAAAATGTAAATATATATTATTTATATATAAATAGAAATTATTTATATACAAATACCATAAACTTATTTATAAATAATAACCAAGTCATTTTTAGTATAGAAAAGAATTCAGCACTAAAAAAAAGTAATCCATAACATTAACCAAGAAAGGTCAAAGCAGATGATCTGATAAAATTCATCAATATATATTTCATGATAAAAGCTCTCAACAAACCAGAGCCTGAAAGAAATTTCCTTATTTTGATAAAGGATAGCTATTTAAAAATCTCAAGAGTTAGTTATTAAACCTGAATGGCAAAATATAGAAGTCATGAACAACACAAAGATGTTCACGATCAGCAGTTTTATTCAACAGTGGACACAGGTGAAGTGACTGAGTATACAGAAAATCCAAATACAGTACAACACATTTAGGAAACTCGCTTGATAAAAATTTATATATAAACTAATTATGTTGTATACTAGCAACTAGAAATTAATACCATTGTGATAGCAACAAGAATATCAAATATATAAGAACATATTTTATAAACAATGTGCAAAACTTCTACATTAAAAGCCCTAAGATTGTTGAAAAAATAAACGACAAGAAATATCACATTATTTACTTGTAAGATATTAGTGATGTTAGATTATTTTCAAATGATCTGTGGTATTGATGTAATCCCAAAATTTCAAGAGGCGTTTTGGCGGTTTTAATTAGTGACAAGTTGATTATGAATTTATACGGAAATTCACAGGATTCATAATAGTCATAATAATAAAAAGAATAAACTTGGAAGACCCACAATGCCTCATTTTCAACTTGAAGGGTGAAGCTACAAGAGTCAGGATCATGTACTAGTGGTGCAGGAAAACAATGACCAAGGAAACAGAATAGAGAATCCAAAGAAGACATAAATACATCTATAGTCAATTGATTTGATAAAAGCATGTAAGGAATTTAATGTGAAAAGACAGTGGTTGAACCACT
Source organism: Procyon lotor (assembly GCA_028646535.1). NCBI lineage: Eukaryota > Metazoa > Chordata > Mammalia > Carnivora > Procyonidae > Procyon > Procyon lotor. Next base: position 68,270,328 of record CM053617.1, on the reverse strand, counting down.
GGATATACAGAGGGGGCAAAGGAGCCTTGGGTTTAATACATCATACTCAAAATTAAATTTTACAAGAGTTACAGGCCTGATCATGAAAGACAGTAGAATAACTCCAAGAATACAGCAATTTGGGTGTAAGTAAGAATTATTTTTAAAGGTCACAAAATCGTCCAATCATAGAGTACTGATAAATTGGGCTTCATTAAAATTAAGAACTTATATTCTTCAAAAGGCACCATGGAGAGAGATTAAAAAACAAATCCTCATATTGGAAGAAAATATTTGTAATAAATATATGTATAAGGCTTGCATGAAGAAAATATATAAAGATAAATCAATTTTGAAAATGGGCAATAAGAACATAGAATGACCAATAGGCATATGAAAAGATGCTCAATATCATTATTCATTAGAACACTGAAAATTAAAACCAGAATAAGATATTCCTATATAGCCATAAACTACCCAAAACTAAAAAAGACTGCCAATACCAAATACTGGCTAGAAAAATGGGAATTCTCTTATTTTGTTGGTATAATCCTTCTAGAAAATGGTTGGCAATGTCTATTAAAGCTAAAAAAAAATATCTAGTCAATGGCATAGTAATTCAACTCGTAAGTATATTCCCAAGAAAAATGGCTGCATGGATCCACAAAGAGAAAGTATGAGTGCTCTTAGTAGCTTTAAGTGGAAGAGTCAAAAACTGAAAACAATCCAAAATTCCACCAACTGTTGAATGGATATAGCGTGTTATATTCATATACTCTGAAATAGAAAAAAAATATACTGTTGGGACGCCTGGGCGGCTCAGTTGGTTAAGCGGATGCCTTCAGCTCAGGTCATGATCCCAGGGTCCTGGGATCGAGACTCACATCAGGCTCCTCGCTCAGCGGGGAGTCTGCTTCTCCCTCTGCCTCTGTCTGCCACTCTGCCTGCTTGTTCTCACTCTCTCTCTTTCTCTCTGACAAATAAATAAATAAAAGCTTAAAAAAGAAAAAAAAAGAAAAAAAAATACCCTGTTACACACACACACATACACACGCATATATACATTATATACATAATGATAAGCAAAAATAATTCAGACATGAAATACTTCATGCATCCAAGCAGGCAGAATATCACTACGGACATAGTTCAATACCATTACCATCAATCAACTGGATATAACTGACATTTATAGACTGCACTAAACAGTAGAACACCCACTCTTTTCAACCTCCCATGGGACATTCACCTAGAGAGACTGTAGTCTACGCCATAAAACGCAACATAACAAATTTAAAATGAAATCATACAACATCAGCTCTCAGATCACAGTCAAATAAACTAGATATCAATAACAGAAAACTGGAAAGCCCTAAAATATGCAGAGATTAACCAACACTTTCAAGTAATACACAGGACAAAAGAACTTCAAGATAAATTATTTAAGATTATTGAAATATAAAAATGAAAACACAACTTACCAGAATTTGCAAGACGCAGCAAAAGCAATGCTTAGAGGCAAACTGATAGCACTGAAAGCATATATTAGAAAATAAGAGAGATCTAAAAATCAATAATCCAAGTTTCCATTTTATTAAGAAAAATAAAAGCAAATTAAAATAGGCAGAAGAAAAAAAACACAATCAAGAGTTGGTTCTTTATAAAGATCAGTAAAATTGATAAGTCTCTAGCCAACCTAACCACGAATAGGGGAGAGAAGACACAAATTACTTATATCACATATATAAGGTCATCACTACAGATCCTATGGACATTAAAATAACCAAGATGAAATAGAACAAGTCTTTGAAAGACACAATCTGCCAAAAATCATAAGAAAAAACAATCTGAATAGGCTTATACCAAAAGAATTGAGCCAATAAGTAACCACCCGAAACAGAAAGCACCAGGTCCAGATGGATTCACTCATGAATTATACCAATTATTTATATGAGAAATTACACCAAAACTCTAAAATCTCTTTCAGAGGGTAGACACAGGGAATACTTTCTAATTCACTCTATGAGGCCAGCACTATCCTTGAACACCAACACCAGGCATTACTACAGACTGTATCTCTCATGAATACAGATGTAAAACCCACAAATACTACTAAATCAAATACAGTAATATATAAGAAGAATTATATACCTCAGCCAAATGAGATTTATCTTAGATATACCAGGCTGGTTCAATGTTTGAAAATCAATTACTGTAAACCACAAATCATATTACAAACAGATGCAGAAAAAGCATGAAAAAATCCCATACCCATTCATGATTAAAATAAAAAAAAAAAATCTCAGTAAAATAGAAATAGATACTTCCTCAATTTGATAAAGACTTATCTACCAAAAACAAACCAACCAAAAAAAACCAACCCACAGCTAACATCATACTTAATAGTGAGAAACTTGAAACTTTCTCACTAAAATCAATAACAAGGCAAAGATGTCCCCTTCTCACTATTCCTTTACAACACAGCACTGGAAGTGCTAGATGATGCAAGAAAAGGAAATAAAGGGCACACAGATTGGAAAGGAAGACATGAGACCATCTTTGTTCATAGATAACATGATTATGTAGAGTATCTGAAACTGACAAAAAATCCTCTTGGAATGAAATTATAGCAAGGTTGCAGAATACAAGGTTAACATACAAAAGGCAACCACTGTTTAGAATACCAGCTATAGGGGCACCTGAGTGGCTCAGTTGGTTAAGCACCTGACTTCAGCTCAGGTCATGACCCAGGGTCCTAGGATTGAGCCCCGCATCAGGCTCCCTGCTCACTGGGGATCCTGCTTCTCCCTCTTCCTCTGCCCTGCTGCTTGTGCTCTATCTCAAATAAATAAAAATCTTTAAAAAATAAAATAATAGGGGCGCCTGGGTGGCTCAGTCGTTGAGCGGCTGCCTTCGGCTCAGGTCATGATCCCAGGGTCCTGGGATCGAGCCCCGCATCGGGCTCCCTGCTCCGCGGGAAGCCTGCTTCTCCCGCTACCATTCCCTCTGCTTGTGTTCCCTCTCTCGCTGTGTTTCTCTTTGTCAAATTAAAAAAAAAAAAAAAAAAAATCTTTAAAAAAAAAAAATAAAAATAAAAAAATAAAAAAAAAAAAATAAAATAATATACCAGCTATAAGTGGAACTTAAAATTAAAAACACAATTATCATTTACATTAGCACCTCCAAAAATGAAGTACTCAGGCATAAATCTAATCACACACACACACAGTCTATAAAAGAACTATAAAACTATCATGAACAAAAATCAAAGAATAAAGGAGAGATTCTGTTTATGGTTAAGAAGACACAGAGTTGTCAAGATGTCAGTTCTTCCCAACATGATCTAGAGATTCAGTGCAATCCCAATAAAAATCACAGCAAGTTATTTTGTGGATATTGAATAGATTCTAAAGTTTATATTAGAGGTAAAAAAAAATTCATAATAGGCAACACAACACTGAAGAACAACAAAGTCAGAAGACTTACACTACTTGACTTCAAGACTTACTATAAAGCTACATCGACCAAGACAGTGTGGTATTGGTTAAAAGAAAATTACACAAATGGATCAATGGAATAGAACACAGCACCCAGAAATAGACCCAAATAAATACAGTCCGCTGATCTTTAACAAGAGCAAAGGCAATACAATGGAGGAAAGATGATATTTTAAACAGCTGGTATTAGAAAAACTGGACATTCACTCGCAAAAAAAAAAAAAAATTAGACACAGATCTTACATCCCCTGTCAAAAATTAATTCCAAATGGATCTTAAACCTAAATGTAAGTCACGAAACTATATAATAGAAGAAAACTTAGATGACCTTGGGAATGGTGATGACCTTTTAAATGAAATGCCAAAGGCACGACCCATGAAAGAAAGAATTGATAGGCTGGACTTACTTAAAATTAAAAACTTATGGTCTATGAAAGACAGAGAGAATAAGACAAGGTGCAGACTGCGAGAAAGAATTTGCAAAGGACATTTGATAAAAGACTTACCTAAAATAGACACCTTAAAACTCAACTAAGAAAAAAACCCACAATTAAAAAAAAAGGATCAAAGACCTGACCACCTCACCAAAGAAGACATACAGATAGCTAAAGAGGTATATGTAAAGATGCTCCTTATCACACTACCTCAGGGAAATGCAAATTAAGACAATGAGATACCACTACATGGTGATGAGAATGGCCAAAACCTCGAACACTTGATATCACCAAATGTGGATGAGAATGTCGAGCAGCAGGAACTCCTGCCCGTTGTTGGTAGTAATGCGAAATCGTACAGTCAACTCTGGCAGTTTCTGACCAAGTTAAAACATACTCTTACCATACGATCTAGCAATACAATCCCTGGTATTTACCCAAAGAAGCTGAGAATTCCCGTCCATATAAAAACCTGCACGTGGATCCTGGTAGCAAGTTTATCGATAATTGCCCAAGCCGGGAAGCACCCAAGACGTCCCCCAGTAGGAGAACGAATAAACGGGCGTGCTCAGACCACGGAATACTACTCAGCACTACAAAGAAACGAGCGGCCAGCCATGAAAAGACATGGAGGAATCTCAAATGCTTAGTACTCAGTGAAAGAAGCGTCCGTGAACACGCTGCACGGTGTAGGGTCCCAACCGTGTGGCAGACTGGAAAGGCAAATGTACGGAGACCCGGGAAGATCAGCAGTGCTGGGGGTTAAGGAGGAAGAAGGGGTGCATAGGGCACACAGAGGATTTTTAGGGCAGTGGAGCTACTCTGCAGGATACTGAAAGGGTGGATACGGGTCATTATGCATCTGTCCAAACACACTGGTTCACCAAAAGTCAACTGTAATATTAAACTACGGGCTTCGGGCGAGCATATGTCAACGCAGGATGATGCCTTCGCACAAATGGACCACTCCAGTGGTGATGTAGACAGGAGACGCCCTGTGTGTGACGGGGGTGCCTGGAATCTCTGCATCTTCTGCTCCATTTTCCTACGAGCAGAGAACCTGCTGCTCTAAAAAATAACCTTTAAGACGACCTCGTGTAGTAGGATTCCACTTATACCAAGATGAACAATTAGCACGTCTAATGTATACCATCGGAGCAGAATGAACAGTTACTTCAGGGCTCAAACTATGAGCTGAGAAAGAACCTAAAGGAGCCCTCTGGGGTTTGGGACACGTTCCAAATCTCCCTCTGGTGTTTATTACAAACGACAGTGTATATGTGTAAGTTTATCTTGAGTTGCACACTTTAGGATACTGTTCAATGTTTTACTCACGATTTTTCATGTCTTTCTTTACTGCACCTTCCATAATGAATTGCAGAGCTTCGATCTGATGGCTGGGACTTGTGTAGCCATCTTGAACAATGAGGAAGAGCAAACCACGATAAACACTCCCGGTGTTTTTGAACTTGCTGAGAGTCTCAGAAATTTCTAATGTGGCAAGGGTAGAAAGAATCTTGATACCATATCAGAATCTCATCTCATTCTGTTCACTTTTTCTACTTCAGCTTAAGATCCTTATATTTTGATTCAATCGCCTCACAGGCATTCTCCTTCCTAACTCTGACCAACTTTGGGACTTTCAAGACAATAGTAATGAGATTCAGAATCACTGGACTGTTTTACCCTGTGACAAAAGGAAACTGGTCTCGAAGGCGACCAGGAAGCCAGGGTGAGTACCACTGCTTCTCTCCTTCCTAAGACAGGCTGATTTGTTTTCGTGCCCCACAGAGGACGAGAAGGTTAACCCACTCCCATCCGAGAACTGGAGCTGACCAGTGAGTGAGTCAGCCACCAACCACATTACAGCCACCCGTGGGTTACCGAGGGGGGTTTGCCGTGAGCTACATTAAGCACTGAGGTACAAACAATCCCGTGTGTTCATAACCATGTCCATCCCTTCCTAGGCACAGGAATAAAAGTATTCCCAGCCCTCCTTGTAATCAAGTGGGGTCACATTCTGGGTACTAGCCCCCTGGGACTCAGTGCACACCTGTCTCACATACGCTTCCCCATTTGCATATGAGGAATCTAGGACCCCAACACGGTGGGGGCACAAGACTCGCAGTGTCTGAATCTTTGACAAGGCTGGGAGGAGAGAGCTCCCTAACACTGTCCAACCCAAACCAGATTAAGATGTCCGTGTAAGAACAGTCACTGCTTCCAGCTGCTGGGACTCAAGGTTTACGTTAGCAAAGCACAGCTTCACCCATTCCTGACAAATCCAAATACCTTGAAAACTGGCCAGACACAGCGCCAAGCACTGTACATAAGTTATATTAAATACTAATGATTATTAGAAGAGGAACTCGTAATAAGGGCCAGGGGTCAACAGTAGAGACTCAGGAGACAGAATGCCCATTTCTGTCCTTTAAAAGCTGTAAAGTCTTGGGTAAGTTACTTAAGTCTACAGTTACCCAATTTTCCACTTGTGAAATGAGAGTGGGTACATTAATAGTTACTCAGTGCGTAAGGGTGATGGACTTCAAGTTTATGTGATGCTTTTAAAATCTAAACCCAGCAGACTTGCCTATTTGTCCAGTCTGCCTCCTTCACCCAGCAAAAAATCCAAGATAGTGTGTCCTCCTAAGATTCCTGTTATTTTGATAACACTGAGCAATTTGAAGAAACCAGGATGAACTAAAAGAAGACACAAGCTGGACCGGAGATGGTCAAAAAGCTCTTCTTGAATATACTGATGATACCAGGCTTAAACAGGGCAGTCTAAGCACATGAGCCTGTCCTACCGTCCTCCAAAAACCCAACTATCAAGACAGTAAATACATTTAAAAAATATAAAAGCTAGACAATCCAGTTGAGTCAAAAAGGATGGAAACCTCCAGGAGGGTCTCCAAGAAACAGAGGAGGGTCTCCTCTGAAACTGATTCTGTCATGCAGTCTTACGCGTGGTAAGAGGGAGTATGTACTTCCCCAGGAGACACTATGGAGAAGAATTCCCAAGAGTTACACAGAAATCTAAGAAGAATGAAAATGACAATTATCAGTCCAAGGTAAAAGAAAACAGTATGCAAGACAAAACGTAGCTGGTGTTCACGATGTTGTCTGGCTATGCATAATATTTATGAAATACTAAGCGGCACTATTTAAATAGTCACTTTAAGTGTGAAAAAGAATGAGGACCAAACCAAAGATGGAGATGGCAAAGGTAAAGGTTTGTATCACAAATTCCTATCTTCTGAATTATGAAGTTGAAGGCTAATATCAAAAGGTGGAAAGAAATAGCAAGTCTACAACAAACATGGTTTTTTACAGAGGAGTGAAGAAGATAAAGCCAAAAAAGTATATAAAAAAAAAATCCTGCCCTTAGAGGATAGGGATTGGGAATGGGGAGGATGAAGCAGAGCCTATTCTTTAAAGAAGACAAAATTATAGAATTGTTTCTTTTCTACATGGTTCTGTAAGCCCTGTGTACATTGATGTTGATGAAGATATTCTGTATCTTGTGGAGTGTGTGGAGTCTGTGTTTGCACTGTACCCCACCACCACCAGACCTGCCCATCTCCCTGCTTCAGGCCAGTCCTGCTTGCTCAGTGTGCAACGTACTCCCCAAGGCTGGGTCCTCCACCCTGCAAGACTGGAAGTGCTCTCCTGAGGCCTCCACAAACACCTATGCTCACATCCCATGTTCAGAGCAGCTTCCCGAGAGTAAGGACTACCCTTGATCTCTGCCTAGGAATGCCGCCGTTACAGCTAGCTGTTAGCTTACTGTGTGTCAGGAACCCTCCTAACAGCTTCAAAAGGGTCAGGTAATTTCATCTGACCCCTCCAAAGTAGGAAATATCATGATCCCCAATTTAGAGTTTAGAACAAAGCCACAGAATGGCTTAAAAACTTGCCCAAAGTCACCCAGGTAGAAAAACGGCAGAGGGAGATTTGAACCTCAACAGTCCTGCTGCGGGGTAAGCGCTGTGGCACGGGAACGGTCCGCGGCAGAGCCACAGGACATGCTAATCCAGCTACAACCAGCCTTCTCCAAGGCGGTCAGCTCAGGAAGCACGTGTGGGATGGTTACCTATATGCTCAATTTGGGCACCGTACCCTGTAAACATCACTCTGGAAGTTTCTGTGCAAGTGTCTTTTCAAATGAAATTAACATTTAAATAGTCAACTCTGAGTAAAGCAGGTTAGCCTTCATGATGTGGTTGGGTGTCACTCCATCGGGTCAGGGCCCTGGCAGAATGAAGACTGACCTCGCCTGCACACAGTTCTCTAGGAAACATACCTCAATGCACGCCTGCACGCACATGCGCGCACACACACACACACACACACACAACTGCTCCTGCTGCTCTAGGGGAACCCCAACAAATAGGTTCCTGGACCTCTGGTGCACAGAACTGTGTCCACAATCCTAACCCTTCGTTTCTGACACTCATCATTGGACCAGGTTGTCTTTTAAAGTGAAAGACCCCTGCAGCCATCATGATAGAGCCAGACCTGACACCATCCACATGTAAGACCCCATCCCCAGCCCCCGTACTGAAGCGATCCTTCCCGAATGCCATGTGCAGTATTCACTTGTTTTAACAACGGTCATTGCGGATACAGGAGTTCCCAGAATGTGTTTTACACTTGAGCTGTATTTCATTTTACAAAAAGAATTTATACAAGATGCAACGTTTCTGGGTCACCTTTTGCACTTACTATACTGACATCTGCCTATCCTGCCACACGTCACAGCGCATCGTTCGCGTGCTCTGAGGACTGGGGTATTCCGTCGCGCTCCCGGAACACGGGCCCCCACCACACGGTATCACTACAGTTGGTGAGCATGTGAATCGCCTCTGTGCTTTCGGGGTTGTGAACACTGCTACAATAAGCCTCCTTAGGTCTGTGCCTTGTACCTCTGCGCAATTTCTCTTGGTGAGTATACTCCCCATCTCCTCACCCTAGTGGGCACCATCGGACTCCGGTTTTGGCCAATTAAACGTGCAGAACATGTGATTGGGAACATGAGAGATGCAGTTCTCTAAATAACTAACGTTGAACATCTGTTTACATGGCTATGAATTTTCTAGCATTTCTTACACAGCTGGAATAAACCTAACTTTCCTATATAATAGCAGATTTAATTTGCTAATTGTGTGTAGGATATTTTCATCTATTTTAATGAGTGGAAAAGACCTGGAATGTTCACAGAATGCCTGATTTCCACATCAGGGTTATGCTAATCTCGGAACGAGAATGGCAAGTAGCCTGTATCCTTTAGCCTCTTAATTTCTGGAAAACTTAATGTGAAATTGATGTGTGCTTCAAAAATGTTAGAAATCACCTATTTGAAATGGGTCAGGCGGTTTTCTTCATGGGAAGATTTAACTACCGTTTTAATTGCTTTTCCAAAATAAATACTCAAGCTTTCCATTTACTTAAGCTACACTTGGAGTGGTGTGAATTTTGTCCAATTTTTCAAAACTTTACTATATAGCTGGATACAGGTTTCCTGAACTTTGAAATCTCTCATTTTTCTGTACTTTTTTTTTTTATTCATGTGTCTCACTTCTTGGACCAACTTTTTCTTCTTAACCTATAGCTTTATTTTTGTGTTTTTGTATTGGATTTTATTAATTTCTACTGTTTTTTTTTCTCTTCTACTTTAGGTTCCTTCCATTTATTTTCTAACTTTTGAAATGGTACTTCACTGCTAGATGTTAAAATATAACCAAAATAACTTTTTGGATTTTGTCACATGCTTAGGTTTTATTTACATTTTGTTTTATTATGTAGTAACCCTTTCTATCTCTAACATTACACTTTGTCTTAGTCTTTAAGATTTGAGAGAGAGAGAGAGGGAGGGAACTTGTGCTTGGGAGGAAGGACAGAGGGAGAGGGAGAGAGGAGTCTTAAGGAGATTCTGCAGTGAGCACAGAGCCCCAAGTGGGGCTCAATCTCATGACCTAGAGATTATGACCTGAACCAAAAACTACACTTGGATGCTAAGCCCTCTGACCACCCAGGTGCCTTAGAGTCTTTATACATAAAGACTATACAACCACTCCTTCATTTACCTTTAAAATTTGAATGTTATCTACAACCCTTCTAAGTATCATGTAGACTTATATTCAGTTTATCTTTTATGCTGGTGAATTTAGTTCATTTATATTTATTGCAGTTATAATAGTTTACTTCTTGAGGCCTTGTATACAAGAGAACATTTTTTATCAAGTCTTCATATTTTAAAGTTTGAGCTGGATAGGAAATTCTATGTTCTAAGTTATTACCTTGAAATACTCTTTCATTGTCTTCTTACATTTGGTATCACTGTTGAAAAATCCTCAGTCGATATGATAGCTGCACCTTGATTTGTGTTCTTTTTCTCTTTCTGTAGAGTTTTAGAGATTTCTCTTTGACATTCTTGAGTTGCACTTTGTCTAGATGCTGGTTTTTCCTTCTCTTGGCCCTTTGGAATTTTTGTGGACCTTTACTCAGAGGTTTTCCTCTTTCCTTAATTCTAGGACACATACATCCATTAGCTCCTCAAACATTTCTTCCTGGAGGTGATGTGCAAGGAGGGACACAGACCTACTGTTGACATTTAACCCTTTATTCTCAGGACACTTCTCAGAAGAGAAGCAGCCACTTTTGTCTTCAGGAAAGCCATCAAGCCATCAGGCACAGGATAAACCCATCCGACACTGCTGAATCTTAGAGATTCAGAAGCAGTTGGTGGAACCAGTAACACGTCCCCTGAGTACGGGAAGTACAGAACATCGGGCTCACACTCCCCTTCTACCACCTCCAGCAGTTTTCATCCAGCTGCGGCGTGTGCGTCCACCTCGCATTCAGGCCTGAGGCGGGGTGAGCCACTGCTGTGCTGGGCTGCTAGGACTCCTTAGATGGGGTCGCTTCACAAGAGGAATTTATTGTTTCTCATAATTCTGGATACTTGCACGTCCAAGCCCAAGGTACCAGCCAGTTGATTTCCCTCTGAGGCCTCTTTCCTTGATTTGCAGTCCGCACTTCTTTGTTGCCTCCCACTGTAGTGGTCCCCGCACGTGCTCAAGCGCCTGTGCTATGTCCTAACTTGTCCCTGTAAGACGCCGGTCCTCCTGGGTCAGGGCCGCCCTAACAGCCTCCTCTGCCTTCACCACCTCTCTAAGGGCTGCCTCCACATACAGTCCTATCCTCAGGTACTAAGGGCTGAAGACTCAACCTACGGATTTTAGGGAACCTCCATTCAGTCCATGACACTCACATAAACTTGTAAGTGAGAGCCTCCTTGCGTTGCCCAGTCCCAACCCTGCTAAAATTCTGATGGTAGCCCTTTTTGTAACGATTCATTCAGCCACAAAGGAGAAAGCAGCCCGAACTGAGCATGCAAGTGGATGTTTGGAAGGACCACAGTGGGAAGCCTGATCCCAAGCCACCTTGGTGACCTTGGGCATAAGAATCAGAGCACTTCACGGGGCTCCTGGCCTTGCTGAGGGCCCTGCAGTGCCATCTACACCAGCTTCAGAGGACACTCTCCTTCTCTGTTTCCCTCTTTCCCATTCAAGGGGCACAAGGCCTCGGGAATGACAGGAACACTGTCCACAGCGCTAATTAAGAGGTGAGAACTGCACTTACACCCAGTGGAATTTCACAGGACTACATGATGTGGCCTATCACAGCACACTAATTAGTGACAAGGGGTGTTTCTGTCTATGCAGGTCAATGAAAATGTAAAATACCCGAGAAACAGAAACACTTAAGAGAAGCAACCCTTGGAAAACCCTAAAGGTTTATTCAATTCTGATTTAGATGAGCATAGTTGCTCTACAATTAGAAAGCAACTTACATATGAATAACTGTAGACCGCTTTTCAAATCTAGGATATCCGATTTACTTCAAAAGATTATCTAACTTGTCTCCTACATTTCATACATATTTCCTTATAAATGCAAATGTGAAAATGGCCTCATTAAAGACAATGTTGTAATTTCAAAAGGGATTTCGTTGTGGTGAGGGGGAACGGGCACCCACAAAACAAGAGAGGTCCTAGTAAGTCAGTAGTGCGATACTCAAAGTTTTTCCATTAAATTCAGGAGCAAGACAAGAATGCTATTATCACAACTTCTATTCAAAACTGTATTAAGAGACCTGGCCAGAGAAGCCAAGACAAAAAGAAATAAAAAGTATCATTTAAAATGAAGAAATAATAGCACTAAGGCTGTGTTTGTGACAGTTGCCTAGACATACTGCCGAGGAATGAGTCACATTCCAAACTGGACTACAAGTCTTATTAACACGAAGGCTTCCATCAATGATGCAAGCAAGAACAATCTCTTAAGGGCCATTGCGCACCAAGTGTGTTGGGGATTAGCATCCATGCTGGTGATGTGTTAACAGAGCCCATTCTACAACAGTCTTTGGAAGCTTCTGTTGAAGGCACTTAAGGATGTGAACACCCAGCCCGGACTAGGTGAGGAGGCATGACGCACTCTTGAGACTTCCCCACCACAGAAATTGTTAGCCATGGACAAGACGTTATAAACTTTATACTTCACAGACAAATTTCTTCAGAATAAGAACCTTGCAAATCCTAACCTATTTAAAGAAGATAAAAAGGTAACTCAGGAAAACATATCTTACTTTTTCCTCAGTTAAAATATACTGGCCAAGATTAAGCAGAGATTAACCTCCGAAGAACGTAGGAGTTTTCCTGTCAGTGTTTTTGGCATGGAGAGCACAAGTCCACTCGCCATCCATACCTTAGTGCTATCCATACCTCGGTGGCGGGGTCTCCTGGTGGCCCACTTGTGAAAGGCTTTATTCTTTGCCTTGAGGGACGCAGGTCTGGTGTTCGTGGACCTTTTCTCATACACTCTAGCTGACACTACGAGAAGCATTTGGAAATAAGCAAGAGCTCAATACTCATCAGGAAGTTTAGGGGGAAGCCAACTCAATGTTGTAAAATCACAGCTTTAAATTATACACTTACAAATAATTTTAAGAAAACCAAAAACACCTCAGCATCCCTTCCCAGGCAAGCTGGAATAAGTGACAGATAGGATTTATTCCCTCACCTAAAGCAAATGAAAGGCGGGAAACAGAGAAAGTATTTAAAACCACAGTTTCCAGGACACCGAGAGCCAGGGAGAGGGGCTGATGAGAGGGAAACAGGAGGTGAAGGCTACCACTGTCCTGGATGACCGCTGCAAGTCCCCAGGCCACCAGGCACCTGGTGGGGTCAGGGGAGGCACCTGCTGCACTCCCTGAGGAGGGGAGGAAGGTTTGGGTGGAAGACTGAGGCAGGCAGAGTCTGCAGGACATAAGTGAGCACAGCACAGAAGGGAGACTCCTGAGACCTGAGCAGGCCTCTTCCCAAGATTTTGGCACATTCATGTGAGGAAAGTATCCAAGACTGGGGAAATGCCTATTTCCAACAGCCAGACTGGAAATCCTCATAATTCATGGAGCATAAGATTAGACACTCAGGTCTTGCCTAAGTAGTAGGAAGGCATTAGCTCAGAATGAACATTGCTCTGCTTTTACCTAAAGTTCTGAAAAGCCAGACCCAAGAGAATCAAGTTGTTGTAAGTAATTTAACTGCAACTCAGAACAGCTTAAGAATATTAATTAGACCACAAAAATACCCTGCACACAATAAGGTATGATTCACACTACCCGGCACTCAGTCAAAGATTCCCGGGCATGAGAAAAGCAGGTCAGCAGGAGCACTTATGATAAGAAACAGCCACCTGAAAACAACCTGAATCTAGCTCAGAAGTTAGGATTAGCGACGTCACACACAGTTAATGTAATTGTTTCAGATGTTCAAAATGCTCATTATCTGGGAAAAGAGAAATACAACTTAGAGGATGAAAACTACAAAATCTGAGGTGAAAAATATACTGGACTGGAACAACAGATCAGGCACTCAGAAGATTAGATTACTGAACTTACACACCTGCAGAGGCTGCCCAAAAAGAAAGCCAGCGGGGGTGGGGTGCACACACGAATAACGCAGTGTTAGTGAGCTGTGGAAACTCCAAGAAACCTTATATATGTGTAACTGGAGTTTCTGAAAGGGAGGAAAATAAAGACATTTTAAGAAATAGTGACCAAAACATTTCCACATTGCAATGTGGATGCAAACTATAAATACGCAAGAGTTCAATGAGACCAACTATAAGAAACATGAAGGAAACCACACCAAGATTCATCACAACCAAATTGCTCAAAATATTGTGAGCCTTACAGGGGATGAGAAAAGAAAGTGACATTATATGAAGCAGCATAAAAAGAGGACAAAAGAATTTTTGGAAACAGCACAGCCAAGGACACAGTGAAGCAACATCTATGAGCTAATGAAAGAGAAAACCTACCAATCTAGAATTCTATACCCAGAGAAATTGTTTTCCAAGAGTCAATGAGCAAGACAGTCATTCTTGGACCCATTCATCTCCAGCAGACTGCCACTGTGAGAGAGAGAGAACGGGAAATCTTCAGGCAGAGGGAAAGGATGCCAGGTCAAACACGGATCTAACAAAGAATGAAGAGCAAGTAAGCTTCCCTGGGACACAGGCGCACACACGCCTTACATCCAGATGGTTCATGGCTGTCTTCAAACAGTAGCAGAGCACGGCAGTGGAGACAGGCTTGGCGAAACCCAGCGAGTATTTACAATACTTGGCAAAACCCCGAGTATTTACTATGTGGCTCTTTATGGATATTTTAGGACCTCATTTTAGGCACACAACTTAAAATTATTTGCTTATAATATCTTAGTGCCTGCTGTTCTCTCTATACACACAAAGATTTCTGGAAGGATGCTCACCAAATACCAACACTGCCTGGTGATCTGTCGTTTTTTTCCTTTGCTGTCTTCTGTCACTTACAGTTTAAAAAGAAGTTCTTCTGAAGTAACAGAAGCATTACATAAAAATATAAGATACAGGCAAGTTCAGCTTGATTCAGCAGATACAGGCAAGAAACACAGGAACTCCCTTGGTCATCACCAGCCAAGACCACGGTCATTGCCACTTTAGAGAGGATTCAATTCAAGCATCTCTAACATCACATAATTGTAACTAAGGTGGGATGTTAGTTTGCTTTTCACTTGATTTAGTATTTGTCCATGATGACCAGTTTCCAGGCAGTTAGAGGTTAAGTTTGGTAAGAAGGAGGTAGAGTTGTTTTCTAATAATTTCACCATCATTCGACATTTAGGTTTGTTTCCATTTTTCACTATTAGCAATGCTGTGTATATAGCTTTTTCTGTATTTTCTTATATTTTTTAATGTATTTGACAGAGAGAGAGTGAGCACAAGCAGGAGCAGCAGCAGGCCGAGGGAGAGGGAGAAGCTCCCCACCGAGTGGGTAGCCTGATGTAGGGCTTGATCCCAGGACCTCAGGATCACGACCTGAGCCAAAAGAAGATGCTTAATGACTGAGTCACCCAGGCACCTCTCTTTCTGTATTTTCTCTATAAAATACATTTGTGGGGTGCTGGGTGGCTCAGTGAAGGGTCTGGCTTGTGATTCTGGCTCAGGCCATGATCTCAGGGTCGTGGGATCAAGCCCTGTGCTGGGGCTTCAGGCTTGGCGGGGAGTCTGCTTGGAGGTTTTGTCCTTCCGCCCCTCCCCACCCCCAACTACTCTCTCTCAAACAGATAAATGAATCTTTAAACATAAAATACATTTGCAAAGTGGGATTCCCAAATCAAAGGGCTTTACCATTTTCGCGTCTGTATGAATAATCACATGATTGACAGCTCTTCACAGTATCAGCAGCCCCTGAACCTACATCAGTTTCAGGCCACCCCTGCCAACACTGCACTTTGTTTACATTTCTCCCTGAATTAATGGTGCAAAGTGGGTTGTTCTAATTCACATAAAATTTTGTTTAGAAAATTGTTTTCAGATAGAAGGGATACAAAGCAGTTATTTTCAAAGGTTGAGTTTAAATGATACTTTACCCTTGGCTGAACTTGCTCATTCGACATAAATACTGAGCAACACGCTTGCTCTCCGGGCAGCAGGAGACAGGGAATCCGTGGGGAATGAGTGAGAACACCTGAGCAGGACTTGTCAGCACGCCCAGTCACTCTCGGAACAAAGATCACCCCGTGATCCCACTCTCTGTTGTGGCTGGGCGAGCAGCCCTTTCCTCAGAACCCAACACGCACACAAAGGCTCCCTGAATTACCAAAGACAGAGCCTACTTTCCTCCTGGAGCGCCCCCAAGCCTGTCTTCTCTGCTAGGGCCAAAACCAGCTCATGCGCACAAGGACGACTCACCAACGTTGGGGCAAAACCAGCTCGGTGTCCCATCAGGTGAACCGCCAGCTCCTATGGGGTGTGCTGGGCCCTGTGCTGGGGGCTGCATTTAAACACAGACCCCAATGTTTCTGAGCCTCTGCCTCATTCGTGACACGGTGGCCTCCCTGCTCATGGGATTACTCTACCGGTCAAAAGTGGTACCAAATTAGAAAGTGCTCCATCAACTATAAAGCAATCCATATGGAATTAACCTCAATGACAGCACAGCAGTAAAACCTGGCCCAGTTCAAAGGCAAGATCGCCCAGAGAACCAGTGACAGGGCGGGTCACGGTAGCTGAATTAGGATACAGAAGACACGCAACTCCATATCCAGCGACGGTAACAGTCACAGATACGCGAGAACACATGTTGCGTGAAAAGGCACAGCGAGTTACCAATATAGGCAATGTGACCCACATCTTATTAACGTTGCTACAGCGTACACGCGAAAAAGAATCCGGCATAACTGGAAATATGGAAATAACCATTATACCTGTAACGGGAATGGGGTTTGTTTCTAGTTCTTCCCGCATTTGACGTGTGTGCCTTTTACAATCTCAAAATTATAAAAGCATAAGTACACGTAAGCCGTCACTGTTTTAAACGTCAACAACCCTGCGACAGATCAGTTTCTGCAAATGTGCGTCTGTCAGATCTGTTGCTGCCCCAGAGGCCTTCAGTCTCTTCCAGGTGAGCACGGAAGCCACACTCGGCAGCATGGAGTGCGTCTTTAGCCCAACTATGATCGGGCTCCTCAGCTCGGTGTGTGAGAACAGGAGGATGAGGAGATCACACCCTACCCTTAATTGGGACCATGTACTTCTTAGGCCGTATCATCACGGTTGAGTTACAAACTTCTAAGAAAAGGGGATATGGGTTATTTAAAAAAAAAAAAAAAATCCCAGACTGGTCCCACTTACAGAAGTCAAGAAAAAAATACATGACCTGGAAACACGGATGAGAAATACAAGCTACAAAATCCCTCCCCTTATGTCATGTTATGATCTCATTGATATTGATGAGGTTTTGGATTTTAAGGTATTTTTCCTTCCCTTCTTATGAAAGACAAAACCAGTGTACATCTATTTCTGGGCAGCAATGCACTTTTTTCCACTCTTTACAAAATAAAGCAACTATTTTAAAAGTGAATTATTTATATTTTAAAACAACAGTATCAGAAGCAACCTGGGCATTTTCCCCCCCAGTATGAACATGTGCAATGAAATAATTCACAAAATGGCTTCACCTTCTGATAGCACTTTACCTAGTAATTGGTATTTAGCAGCCCTTGCCAACTCATCATTAAAAATGGATTATTTTATTGATCACAACACCTTGAGAAAAGCATCTCAGCTCTGCCCATGAAAACCTTCCTCTTTTTCTATCAGTTCTAAGTATCTCATCCATCCAAGTGCATTCAACCTTATATGCACTAACAAAGTAAAGGTAATTGAGTCTCAAGATGAATTTTAAACACTGCAATGAGTTCATCTTCAAGGGCTGAGGTGCTTTATGAGAACAAAAATGTTTTGTGCTTTTTTTCCCCCTAAAAGCAGAGGAGAAAGGTAGGTGGAAATCTAAGTCTGCAAGATCGTTTGTTTCAGAGAAAGGGTTAATATCTTTCCTTACATCCAGCCATGAACTACACCAAAGAGCTCCTCGCGGCATGAGATGGGAAGACATTTCACTTGATGTTGCTCAAATCCAACTTTTAAATTGCCCTTCAGAGGCCTCTCTAGGCAGACAAGCCGACCTTCTGCAGGGAGATCAAAGAGAAGAGGAATCACAGTGGCCAGGCCCTTTCATGTGGACGGACAACACCCGTGCTGGGCACCTGTTGCTCCTGAGGGGGCGAGAGTTACATATTCACTAAGCGCGCCGAGGACGCGGTGCACGCAGAAGGGGGACGTGGCCAGCTGGCCAGAGGCAGAGACACGCCGTGACCGGCCAGACAAAGAGCAAAGCTGTAAACCAACCGCCCACCCTCTCTCAATGGTTTCCAGCAAACCTTCTTGTTACAAGTCTGCTGCTCCATGAGCAGAAATCTGCATCCGAGGACACACAGGCAGCTCTAGGCCGTGTTACTCTGCCATCTCCGCGAAAAGAACAAATGCATTGATGTAATCTTTTTCCAATAAACTGCATTTTCCTTTTCAACCTTCTGGATAATCCATGCTCACAAAGAGGCAAGCAGGAATTTTTCCGGGATGGGTCCAGAAACGTCCCTCCACCTGGCAAGTCACACCTTCCTTCTCAGGCCTCCCTGCCGTACAAACCTGCCCCATGGCTTTGAGCTTCGGGAAAACATCCACATGGGAGTCAGCCGAGATCGTGAACGTATTTTATTTGTGAGCGACAGCAGAGACGCAGACTGACTTAACTTCTCCCCGAAGACGATCGAAGGTACAGCTGCTACGAAGAATGAGAAAGTGACATCGCTCACACGGTGCCAGTGACTAAGTTACGGCATTTACACGGCGTAACTATTCTGTCCCTACACAATGAGTTAAGGCCTTGTGCTCCACCAGCAAAGGGCCTGAAAACAAAGTCTAATATCCTAAGAGTTTGTAACCAGCCAGACAGCCTATTATGTGTAATATACCTCCCACCCCGGCGGGGTACGCGATCATGTCCTCGCGCAAGGTGCACAGGGCCCTCTGACGATACGTGTATGTCGGGGTTGAGACAGCATCCACTTTCCTAGCACAGGTAAACCTGCTTCCACCAACACTCACAAAGGTCTCTTCAGCTGCCAAGAACATGGTCCACAGAACCTCAAACTATGCTTAATATCTTCAAAGTAGCATGAGCCACTTTTAAGGGAAAATCTAAATGCCCGAGGCCCCAGGCCCTAGAAGGTCGCGTGGCTGGCAGGACCGTGCCGAGGGCCTGCTGCAGTGTGCCCAGGCAGGGCAGCTGTCCAGGATGCCACCGGCTGGGGAGCCGGCTGAGACGCTGCTGGGTGCGAGCAGGTAAAGTCTGGAAGAGCTCCTGTCCCATCATCCTTCTGACCTTGAAAAACCAGGAAAGGAGAAGGGCCTGCGAAGCCAAGTTAAACTTGACTTTGAATCCGGCTTCAAGGATTTAGCATCTAGTAGGTATTAGCTTTACCCCAGGGCGGAAGGGGAGGGGATCCCTGACAGGCTGAGCCGTATCTCCCCTCCAGAATCTGCACTTCACGGTGGACATGAGCACAGCACCCAGCACCTTCTGCCCTAATACCTCAGACTTGCATGTTGGGAGCTGGTTTCCACACCGAGTCCACCGATGTGGTCCTGAAACATTTTAGGAAATGACGGCTCAGCGCACAGAGCCATTCAGGAAACACCCGGGCCAGGCGACAGGCGCAGCAGTGGGCACCAGGATGTCACAGCCCGCCCGGAGACCGCCGTCCAGCAATGGGGGGGGGGGCGGGGGGGGCGCCCGCACCCACTCCAGACGCCCTGCTGCAAATCACAGTGACACGTGGTGCAGGCGCGCCAAGGGGACACGGCTGTTTACTCACTGATGGCTACACTCCACCTTGGGCTATATTTTTCCAAAATATAGGTGGTAAATTTCTAAAGCTTTTTGAAAAACAACTTGGGATTTCATTCATTTCACAGAAGCAAATTCCATAAAGTGTTTTGATCAACAATCCAGTATGAAAAACGAGGAATAAGACTATTTCTATAAAAATCTTTTTTTTTCTTAAGATTTTGTTTATTTATTTGACAGAGAGAGATCACAAGTAGGCAGAGAGGCAGGCAGAGTAAGAGGTGGAAGCAGGCTCCCTGCTGAGCAGAGAGCCCGATGAGGGGCTCGATCCCAGGATGTGACTGGACCAAGAGGTAGGTTTTGAAAAGGAGCAAAGAGTGAGTTGGGCCACAGCTTTACTGCATTTGTGTCCACTCTCCTATTTGGTTCAGGGGGGTGTTTGCCATTTGAGGTTGTTAACTGGAGGTGCTCTTAGAATGGCGGGACTCCAAGCATCTGCCTTGGTTTGGTTTAAACCTGGCTGGAGTGTTTCTTCAGTGCTGCTGATGAAGAATTTCCGTGTCCTTGCAGGTGAGGGCCAGCTAAAAAGCAGAGTTTCAGATACTTTGGGGGGAGTTTTCCATAAGAGATTTTTGTAGAGGGGCGCCTGGGTGGCTCAGTGGGTTAAAGCCTCTGCCTTTGGCTCAGGTCCTGATCTCAGGGTCCTGGGATCGAGCCCCACGTCAGCCCCCTGCTGAGCAGAGAGCCTGTTTCCCCCTCTCCCCCACCTGCCTCTCTGCCTACTTGTGATCTTTCTCTCTGTCAAATAAATAAATAAATAAATAAATAAATAAATAAATAAAATCCTAAAAAAAAAAAAAAAAGTCCTGCACCAGGAAAGCAACAAGTCACCATTATCATAAAATCAGGGTGAACATGGAATCCTTCATTGCCAAAGCTGCTTTATCTGATGGAGAGGGGCCTGGGAGGAGCGGTATATTCTGTTTCCTTCAAGCTTGTTTTCGTTATGCTGGTTCCAGAAAGCCCAGCCTCTTCCTGACGTTCCCAGCTTGGTTTAGCCTGTCACCATCTCCAACGACAAAGTCCCACGTTGGATGGATCCACGAGAGAAAAACAGGTCCTCTCCTCTCCGCAACCCCCCCCCCTAACGACAAAGTCCCACGTTGGATGGATCCACGAGAGA
>CM053617.1:68217327-68248937 GCA_028646535.1 Procyon lotor | reverse complement strand
AAACACTTCCCACCCGTCTCACAAGGCCAACACTACCTTGATAATAAAGCCTCAAAAAGGTATTAAAGGACACCTGCAGATGAATACCCTCCTGAACACGCACAGCACTTCCTAAAATATTAGCAAATACAGGAGTATTATTTCTACGTATATAAAAACCATCTTGGAATTATATATACACACAGAAAATATATACACACGTTAGGGAAGTCTATGTGTGTGTTTCTTTTTCCTTTTTTTTTTAAATTAATTGATTAATTAGTTAATCAATTAATTTGACAGAGAGAGAGAGGGATCACAAGTAGGCAGAGAGAGAGGGGTAAGCAGGCTCCCCACCGAGCAGAGAGCCCGATGCGGAGCTTGATCCCAGGACTCTGAGATCATGACCTGAGCTGAAGGCAGAGGCTTTAACCCACTGAGCCACCCAGGTGCCCCATGTGTGTTTATTTTTCAAGGTAAATGGTATTTATTGCAAACAGTCAAATTTTGTTAAGCATTAGAAAAAGTAATATATTGGGGTGCCTGGGTGGTTTAGTTGGTTAAGCAACTGCCTTCAGCTCAGGTCATGATCCTGGAGTCCCAAGATCAAGTCCTGCATCAGGGTCCCAGCTCCATGGGGAGTCTGCTTCTCCCTCTGACCTTTTCCCCTCTTGTGCTCTTTCTCTCTCTCTCTCAAAGAAATAAATAAAATAAAATAAGAGAAAAAGTAATGTATTTCCCCGTGTTAACAGAAGACAAAAGCCACATAAACCTTTCAACAGATACAAAAAAAAAAAAAGCATGTAGCAAAATCACACAACCTTCTATTATAAAACTCTCAGCCTGTAAGAACAGAGCAGAACTCCTTCAACTGATAAAGGGAATGTGCTAAGAGTCTACCATTATGTTTGATGGTAAAACACTGGGTATCTCCTCTTCTGCCATGTCTATTCAACCAGATACAGAGATCCCAGCCAGTACAACAAGTCAACACAAAAAAGAAGCACACAGAGTATAAAGCATACAATGAAACTATTCTCAGACAAGATAATCACAGACATAGAAGAGTCTCAGAGAACTCAAAAATCCTGCTAGTGTGTTAGCAAATTCACGGGCTGCACAAGACTCACAAAAAGCTCCTGTATTCTTAGTCACTAAAAAACTTGAAACTGAAATAAAAACACCACATTTATCAAGAATCACGTGAAATGTGAAATATGGATATATTTAAGAGTATGTGTGAAAGACTGGTACACCAAAAAACTACAAAACCATGTTCGGACATGGAGGATGAAAGACCCACATAATCACAGACCAAGACTCAAAGCTGTAGAGCCTATCTCCAAACTCATCTATAGATTCAATGCAATCCACATCAAAATCCCATAGGGTGGGGGGGAATTATTAAGTTTATTCCAAAATGGAAATGCAAAGGACCAGGAATATTGAGAAGACTGGACCAGGAACATTTGGAAGATTGATGGTACAGGACATAAGACTCACCACAGAGCTGTCACCCTCAAGGCAAGGCAGTGAGGTGCTGGTGTGTAGGGAAAGACAGACATATGGAATGGATCTGTGCGCACACGGTCAATCTGACAAAGGGGACAAAGGCAATTTGTTGGCGAATGAGTCGTCTTTTCAACACATGGCTCTGTATATCCTTGTGGAAGAAAACGAACCACACGCCACACATGAAAATTAACCAAGATGGATCGCAGGCCTAAATGCAAAGGCTAAAGTTATTAAAAATACGAAACAAAATATACGAGGAAATGGGTGCAAGTTTGGTATAAGAATTTCTTAGGAAACTAAGTCCAAACCATCCCTCCCCAAATGTAGCTCCAAGAAAGTTTCTGCTCTTAAACCATGCTGTGAGGTGAATGAAAAAGGCACAGAAGGCAATATTCTCAATATCTTTATCTGACAAAGAGCTTGTATATAGAATAATTTTTAAGAATTTGATAAGGAACAGCTCAATTTTAAAAATGGGAGAAAAACGTGGACGAGCACCTTGTGGGAGCTCACCTGGGTGGCTCAGTCGTTTAGCATCTGCCTTTAGCTCAGGTTGTGATCCCAAGGTCCTGGGATCGAACTCCGCGTCAAGCTCCCTGCTCTGCAGGAAGCCTGTTGCTCCCTCTCCCGCTCCCCCTGCTTGTGTGTCCCTCTCTTGCTGTGTCTCTGTCAAATAAGGAACTCTTAAAAAATAAAAAAAAGAAGAAGAAGAAGAAGCACCTTGTAAAAGAATGGCCAATAAGCCGTGAAAATGCCCAACTCATTAGTTGTGGGGCAAATGCAGATCAAAGATACAACGGAATCCCACTAAGATCCTGGTCAAATGGCTGGCATGACAGACGGGCAACGCCGAATGCTGACGAGGGCACGGGGCGCCGTAGCTCCTACACATCACTAGCAGGGGTGTAAGACTGGACACTTGTTCTGAAAAGGGTTAGTGATTTCTGACAGAGTTACGCATACCTGTGGGCTCACAGTGTCCTTCCACCACGGAGCGTCTCCCCAGACTGTGGGAAAGCATGCGTCGATGTAAAGACCTCCACCAGCACGCTCGCAGCAGCTTGATT
This sequence comes from Procyon lotor, assembly GCA_028646535.1. NCBI lineage: Eukaryota > Metazoa > Chordata > Mammalia > Carnivora > Procyonidae > Procyon > Procyon lotor. The sequence continues at coordinate 68,246,376 of CM053617.1, read as the reverse complement.
CATAAATAGTTCAAAATGGTGACAGAACAAGTGTCCAAGGGGGGAACAGGTAGGTTTTGGTTCCCCATAACACAGAATGCTACGCAGCAATATTGGACGTACCACACGGCAACGCCAATGGGTCTCAACCATTAAGGGGTGTGAGATGACGCAGACACAAGAAACAGGAGTTATGATTCCATCTGCCTGCAACTTCCATTAATGGTCCTCCAGAGCCAGGGCTAAAGGTTCTTACTGACTGGGGGCAGGACACGAAGGAACCTTCTGGTGACAGAGACATGTTCTCCAGCTGGGTTGTGCTGGTGGCTAAGGGAATGTATTCATCTGTCAAAATTCATTCAACTGGACCCTTAGCAGGGACTTGTAGGTAAATTACACCCCAATGAAGATGACTGTTACAAATGTAACACACACTGAAATCTAGTTTATAGGCCTTCATGTGCTCTTTTAATTCTGAAACTGTGCTTTTTACATTCTAATCACGAGGTAGAAATGCATGATGTGAGAACTACATTTCTATTATAGGAAAGAGTTACAAACATGGAGAAGGGACATGTAGTCTGCTTTGAGGGCCTGACCTGGAATCAGACATAGGTTATCAACTCACGGAGAAGGGGGGGAAGAGAGGAGGAGAGATGGGGGGGCACATCAGTGCACACACAGACACATTCCGTGATGCTGCTGGAGGACAAGGTCTTGAACATAAAGTTCCCAAATGGGGCAACGCCATCCTCAAGGGGCAAAACTGCTTCTCTGTGGGAAGAATGACAAGTCTTAGACGTTACAAAGGTTGAAGGCCTTCCTGAGGGCCACGGACGGCTCCAGCCCCCCACCCCCCCACGCCCAGACAAGGTGATGCTTCATCCCCCGCTCAATTAGGGCAGGTAACTCGCCACTGTGATTTCCTGCACACGACTGCGGGCCCCACGCAGAGCGTAAGCACATCTGCGCGTCCACTGCTGTGCGTGTGAGCTCCGCCACAAGGCTCGCCGCACACCGGCACTCAGTTGAAACGAAAACCCAAGGGAATACAAACTAATCCACTAGGTGCCTGGGTGGCCGGCTCTTGATCTCGGCTCAGGTCATAACCTCAGGGTTACGGGATCGAGCCTGCTTCGGGCTCCGAAGAGCAGAGTCTGTTTGCAATTCTCTCTCCCTCTCTGGCTGCCCCTCCCCGCACTCACGTGTGCACTCTCTAAATGAAGAAAATCTTAAAGAACAAAACAAAAAAACCCACCAAACACATTAAAAAATCATTTTTTCCAAGAAGAGCCTTTTTAACAGGTCTCCTAGGGGCAGAAAGTTCTATTAACTCAGAGCAAACTGGAGATTTTTCCTTGGCTACTGTGCTTTGAGAACAATACGGCTAATCCCATCCTGGGTATAAACTGGCTCTCAGAAACTGTGGCAACACTTCCCACCAGAAATCACTGAGGCCCCGCAGGGCTGGGCGGGGCCCACACCCCAAGAGGGCACGCACGCGGGGGTCAAATGCTCGTCCCCTGCCCGGCTGGGGGACGCCGGCGCTCGATGGTGGCACACTCCAGCTGGCTACCACCACCCCAGGTGAGCAGATGGAAAACAGCAAACACTTGGGGGCTTTCTGGCCCCGCCGTGCAGTTATTTACAAGCAGCCAGAGAGAAGCGAGCCTTCTTCCATCTAGAACATTCCGCAGAGAAGACCAGGAAGACCCCAGGCTCCCAGGAGGCCCAGCATGATGCCCTAAAGAGAGGAATGACCGCAGGCCCTCACTGGAGCACACGAGCTGCTGCCCGGTGCTTGGAGGGGTTGCTGGGACTCCTCGGGGGCTCCTGACAGGGACGGGGTGGCCAGGGGGGCGACGACAGAGGCCTGGCAGGACATCCCATCTGTGGGGCCCGCCAGAAGGCACGAACACGGGCTGCACAGGACAGGAAGTGGCCATGCGGCCGGGATTCCTCGGGTTCCTGAGGGGAGAGGCAAGGACGGGCCCGCAGAGGGCAGCCACCAGAGCAAACAACGGCCTTCCCCAGCAAACCGATTCGCAGGGGATGGAATTGGCTGGCACGCAACAGCCTCGGTGCTCCAGAAGCCAGGCCTCCCGCACCATCTCCCAGCCCTGCCTCGGCATCAGCGGGCTCCGAAAAGCACCACACTCCCTGCACCAGGAGCCCTAGTCCCTGCTGGCACACCCGCTCCCCTGGTCCTCCCCAAGCCCACCTCCACCTGCTGAGGTTCCGATGCGCCGACATACACGTGCGGCAGGCTCCCCACCGGGCACTGTCTTCCATGTCAGAGACGCGGATGGAGACCCCACGCCCCACCTTCCAGGGACTGTGGCCCACAGTCTTTGTCACTTGTACCAACCGCTCTTCCTGGTACAAACTCCTCCTCAAGGAGCTGGAGGACAGGGCAGAACACGTGCCAACTGCCGGAGCAGCCGCTCATCCACCTGCAAAGAGAAGCCCCATCCCTCCTCCCGGTCCGGAACATTCCGCAGTGGCCTATCGTCCCCAGACCCCTCAGCGCTTCTTTCCTCCGCAGTTTGACCACAAGGCCCCTCTCTGAAGCCCCCACGCCCCGGAGCCCAGGTCACCTTCTCAGGAGTGAGGGCGACACCGTGCCACAGACACCCAGGCAGCTGGCCGTCTGCTCAGAACTGCTCTCCCGGAAACAATGGTGACCGAGGTCACACGTGCAGCAAGGACACGTACACAGACCGGGACACTCACACGAGGGCTAAGGGAGCTTCCCAGGGAGGGAGGTGCGTTCCGGAAGGTGCAGGAATAGGCTGGACTGAGCCACACACAATCTTCTCCGGAAACCAACTACGCCACGGGCAGTTCTCAACATGGACAGCGCCGCCCACCACCCCTCAGAGGGTTCTGCACACCCCTCGCAGAAAATCCAACTTAGAAGCGTAGTGGTCTGAGTCAAACCTGTGTCCCCACCCCTGCCCTCAGTGCACAGGGCCGGGGGCGGGGGGGCATCCTGAGCCCGGCCGCCTGTCCCGGGCGCTCGGGGCTCCACGGCGGCAAGGCTCGGGCCACGGGAGGGCGGGGGGTGGGGGGCGGCGCCGAAAACCATGGCTCCTGCTAAGTGATGGTTTTGGTTTTAAAACTAAAATTAAAACAACTTCTGGTGGTTTGAGACAAGCGGGCAAGGACCTGCACTTAAGATCACACTGCCAAGACAGGCATTTCACTCTGTGCGACAGAAAATGTTGCCAATGTCAAAACCAAAGAAAAATGCAACCCTTTCCCTCTGTTTCTCCATTCCACACATACACAAAATCCCGCAACCCTCTACTCAACGGAACGCAAAAAAAAAAAAAAAATCCACTTCAAAAGTGAGGTTTAAAATAGAGCGGGGGAGCCAGCCCCGGGGAGGCCAGGAGCGAACGCAGAGCACGGAGAATATGCAGAAGCCCTTTCTGAGCCACACTCGCGAAATGTGAGCCTCCGGTATGGGGCCTGGAATGAACAACACGCTGAAGTCTGGTGTCAATTTAAATGCATTGAACACCAGAAAAATGCCCCCAACCAAGGCTTCAAACTTGTACAGCACATTTCCACTCAACCCAACTAGATTGCCTGTCACATCTGACACGGCTCGTCAAAAGTTATCCTTCACTGCTCATGGGCAACATCGAGGTCAAAAGACCAAGTACAATGGTCCGACCCATCCCCGTTCTCTCCTTCAGAGCAGCAAATATTGAACTCTAAAATGACAAGACAGAGCAGGGCTGAAACGGCTGCCAGAGACCCAGAAGCTGTCTGAGGCCGCTGATCTGGAGGAGAAGAGCCAGCCGGGGCGTGTGGCAGGGGGAGGCGCCCTGACAGGGCTGCACAGAGGAGCAGCCGCCGGCACTGGGGGGGACGGGCCATGGGGGGACCCGGCACGGCTCCCGCACCCCAGGCTTCCAGGCCCTGCAGCACTGGTGATGGCAAGTGCGCCAGACGCGTCCCCTCCTGGAATAGGCTCGGTGAAGCCACGCACCGTCCGCCAGCCTGGGAAGGCGAGGAGGGATGTTCTGACCCAGGCTATGACACGGCCCAACCTCGAGGAGGCCAGATGCAGAAGGACAAACCTGTGACCCCGCTCCTAGGAGGTCCCTAGGGAGCCCGAGGTGGGAGTCACGGGCCCTCGGCGGGCGGGCGGCTGGGGTGGATGATGGGCAGCTCGTGTCTAGCGGGGACAGACTCCCAGAGCGGGAGGATCACAGCTCTGGAGGTGGACGCCGGTGGCGGTGGTTAGGACAGAAAGGCCCTTGCCACCACAGGACGGTGGGTGCGCTTACACGTGGCGAACGTGGTGGATTTTGTGATGCACATTCTGTAATGGGAAACACTCTGCCTATTCGCCATGAACGGAAGGCCCAGTAGAGGACACTGGCCATTTCTGCCAGCCGTATGCCCCCGCGTGGACAAAAGACATCCCGGTTGGCGCAGGAAGTGAAATCAGGCAGAAGTGGAGCTCTGGGCAGGCCCGCGTGTCCAGACTAGGAATATCGCATGACACGTGTGACAATGGCAAGGGCCTGACAAAACCCCGGAGAAGCACAACCCACCAGCCCACGGAGCCTGTTTCACTCCAGTGGTGCGGTGGGGGAGGGCGGGTAGCCCCTCACTTTAACAGTATTTTAGACTTTACTGGAAGAAACACTGGCATAGTGACGAACTAGCATATAATTCCACAACAGAAGAGGACACTTCAGTGACGTGTTCCGGGGGTCGGCCCCACCATACTCCGGACCCCTGGGGGCAGCAACCTTCTCTGAGACAAGAGGAACCTCAGAGGGCAGGTCAGAGGCAGGCACACGCCCTCTTGCCCTCACCCCAACGACGCAGAAGCACAAGAAGGGGGCGCAGCAGGGCCCGAGGTCGTCCACGCAGGCCAGAGTTTGAACCGCCAGGCAAAGAGCAGACGGTGTAGCTCTCTGCTGTTCTGCTCCTGGTCGTTAGGGAGCAGAGAGCCTTCGTCTCCATTAGACGCCTTCATGACGACAGCCTCTGGTTTTCTTCCGCACGCTGGTCCTCCAGGATCCCTCTGCCCTGGTGGACACGGCGTATCAAAGAACAGTGCATTTCCACGTGGATCGTCCAGAGCAGACCCCAAAGACCCTGGCTGGTTCCACTCTCCCTCTACTGTGATACCCCAAAATAGGTGGTAGTATGGTTTCCTTATCCTAGCGTCAACAGGGACTTAAAAATAAAAATAATCTTTTCGACAGACAGCCCCTTAGGAGGTCTGTAGCAATGTGTCGGAACTCGGTTATAATACGGTGTGTAACCATTTTAAGCATGGACCAAACAACGTTATAGATGTTACCATGGCTTTGACCGGAACCACACGGGGACAGAGTCTGAGCGCAGCATGGGGCTGGCGCAGCCTGGCGGCCTGGCACAGGTCGCCCACCATGGTCAGGCCGGCGTGGGCCCAGGACAGCCTGGCACCCAGTGAAGGGCTCCCTTAACAAGACGCCCAGACAACTGTTCCAAGACAGTGGGAGATGGGGGTATTGTGCTCTATCCTCAGAAGTTAGAAGTCACCAGCTTTGGGATCAGCATGTTCACATCTGTATGGGGGCCCCCACCCAGCAGGGCTGTGGGGAAGAGACCCTCTCCAATGGCGCAGGCCTGCTACTAACTTGCTGTGTGACCTTACATGTAGCAACTAACATTCCTGGGCTGATACTCTTACCAGCAGGTATAGGGGACCTGAAGCGTCCCGCTTTACCCCAACCCTAAAACCACAGCGCCCGCTCAGTCCCCTCCTCAGGGCTCTTCTGTCACAGCCCCGAGCTCTGCAGGGCCCTCGCCTGCATCCTGCACCCTCTGCCCTTGAAGGAGAAGCATCTCCTGCATAGGGAGGGGCCATGTTGGGCTGGTAGGGGGACCTGAGGCCTGGGCCCCTGGCCTCACCCCGGCAGGATGTGGAGAGCCCCTCATGGCAGAGCTCCCCGAGGGTGGGCTGAGCCCTCAGCAGTATCCAGGTCACAACACAGGCCTGCCTTCTCCCCAGCCAGCCTCACCTGCCGCACTTGTCCCTGGGGGGTGTCTCAGGGCTCCTCCCCAGTACGCGGCTTGCAATCAACCATCTGCATCCGAGTCTGTTTCTATGGTGCTCAGACAGGCCCCGTCATTCCCGGGATCTGCTGCAGACGGTCACACACTGCGAGGACTGCAAGACACAATGTCCCCAACAGCGGAGACCCCAGAGTCTGAGAATCGGAGGCAGGGGAACCACTGCCCATCATCCATTAGCAGGATCTACTGTGCGTCCCTACTGTGTGCAGATCCTGCCCCTGCAGACCCAGCCGTGAGCCAAGGGGGCACCTTTCCGGAGGCTGTGGTCTGGCGGCGGAGACGGGCACAGGAGGGCGTCTGTGTGGCACTGGCCAGGTCAGAGCCCCGCACTGCCCCGCGGGCTCAGACACCACAGGTCTCGGGCTCGCAGGCCATCCCACCGTGCTTCCAACCTCACACCCCTGGCGTCGCAGCAAAGAACAGCCACACATGGGTCCATGGCTGAGCTCCAGCGCAACTGTCTTCACAACAACAGGGTCCAGCCTCCAGCCGCGGTCGGCATATTCCTGTTCTAGATGGTTAAACAGCGGGAAACCAGAGACCCAGAGTGCTGTGGTGGGGGCGAGCGTCATTACCATGGGGGGCAGAGAACTAAAGGAAACAATGAGCAGCCGCAGAGATGGTCTGGGGTCACGTGTTCCAGGCCGAGGGGGCAGAACCTGCAAAGGCCCTAGGATGGAGCATTCTTGAGAAGCACAGGGAAGGGCCAGGAGGCGGCACGGCTGGAACAGAGGGGAAGAGACACGAGACAGGAGCTGGGCGGTCCAGGGAAGGGCTGGGACTAGGTCCCAAATCACACAGGCCCTACGAAGTGTTTTAAGGCCCTCGAATTTAACATAATACTGATATTTGCAAAGACTAAGGTGAGATTATTACAAAAATCCTTGTGTCTTGAATTATCAATATATTCCTAATGTTAAAAATCTTTTCATATATTCTTTTTGAAAATCCTAATTCACAGATTATATAACTCTAACCGGGTATTTAAACACATCTGAACATTTTCCAAAACCACCCCCAAACAGTCGCCCAGATATGGAGATGCCTCTGAAGTTTGGGTGCTCAGGACGTGCCTGCAGCTTTCTACACATCTGCTGGGCTTTTCAACAACGAAACTCGAGGACACGCGAGTCACTTGGGGTCTCAGTCTCTCTGCCTGCATCCTCTCTTGAAGCCAAGTTTCTGAGCCCTTTTCCAAAGGCCGTCCCTGTGAGCCCTCCCCTGGTCCCCTGTGGCCCCGGCTCAGAGCGGACCTCAGACAAGGCCTCCTGCAGACCTCCTGCACCCCCTTCACGCCGCGTGGCTGCTGTGCCAAAGCACTGAGCCACACCGCCCTCCTTGGACTGGGGTCCGGGCAGAGGAGGACCGGATCTTACCTGTCCCAGCCTTTGCTGGTGGCTGTCCAGAGGTACAGATGACATTTATCGGCTTAAAGGAGAAAACCGAATATGCCAGGGCGTTCACCATTTTCTAGCAGGAGGGTCTGAAAACGAGCAGGGTAACCCCACAGAGCAGCACCGCCCCCCATCCTTCCCCTCCTGGTGCCAACATCTGGTCCAGCCGGCAGAATGGACCTGTGGAAGCCTCAGCTGATGCCAGACCGGGGGGGCGAGGAGGGCCGGGAATAACCTCCACGGAACCCAAACCCTTTTTTGCTCCCACAATCATTCCCCACTACGTGCTCGCTTGGTCGCACACAAGCTCTGCCCTGCGAGACCCACTCAGCGCCACTCAGCCCTGCTCACCCAGGGGAGGGGCGAGGGGTGCAGGAAACACTTTGTTGTCCTGCGGCCGCGGGCTGAGGACACAAGAGCAGCCCTCCTTGAGGGGCGCTGTGTATTAAACAGGACTTGCCCGAAATCAACAGCTCCAGCGCATTCAAAACCCACAGTAAAGGAAAACCGACCAGATGCAGGTCTAGCACAGGAGGTGACACGGTGCAGGGAGTGGGCCCTAGGACAGGGACACGACCACTCCACCGGCCTGGAAGAAGTTTCTCCATTCGCACTCCAAACCTCCGCCAGCTGGGGGGCTGGGGGGGGGGGGGGGGGGGGAGGTCACCGGAAACAGCAGAGAGAATTTCTGTTCTCTTTTGAGGAAGAGCACGTATAGGCAAGAAGGTGAAGGAACAGACGATTAAGTATAAAGCCCAAACTGGAGAGCGTACAATTATGTGCAGAGAGATTATGCCTTATTTCAATACAAATAAAACTTTTTAAGCATAAGATAAAAAGCCATGCCTCAATACGCCAGTTTTTCAGGAGAATCCATTTAACTCACACGATTCTCGTAATTTCACAACAATGTTCTTTGCTTTATTTTAGAGGTCTTATTATTTACCCATTTTGCAACGGAGGAGAGTAAAAAGGTTCAGTACATCTTGTAATGAGAAGTCTGGCCCCCCGACACGGCTGCAGCGTGAACGTGGGATTCCTACCCTCTGCCTTCCATTACAAGTGAACTCTGGGACGAACTTCGGCAGACCCCTCGTGTGGAGACTATTTCCACACTCTGCTCGGGGCTAAACATTCTTCTGTGTATATACTAGTAAATTCAACAGCCTCTTTAACATCTGAGAACGAATTACTGACAAGTCATTTTTTGCTCCATATTGCAAGTCAGCGTGGCAACCCTGTTTTTTTTCTATTATAAACATGTGCTACGCCTTGGCTCCAAGTCGTTTTGGATGCTGATACAAGATTCATAATGGCTGTCAGAATCTGCAATTTTCCCTTTTGTTTTATGAGGTCAGGCAATATTACATGCACTGATATATTCCATTTTCCCAGCTGAAAACCTTCTCATTTGAGCCCGACAGGTTGAGGGAGTCATGATTTTGCAACCTCGCATGTGAAACACGGTATGAGGGGGCAGGTGGCTAACCCCACGTCCTCCTCTTGCTCTTGTCCACTGGCAACAGTAAATTAAACTGTCAAAAATGGAATTGTCCTGTCATCAACAAAGCTATAGCTTCGCGAGTATTGCAACATCAGATATATTTCTAATTCTGCATTTCCCTGCACCTGTAATTTCATCAGAAACCCGCACTGGACCATGGTGAGAGCTGTCCAAGGGACACCGGCATTGTGAATTCCTTCAGAGGTTTGACATGGCATTTCAAAGACAGAAATTAATGAACAATTCCGGCAATTTGTAATATATATAAAAAGGGTGTTCAGTGTGAGGTCCTGACCTTCAGCAGGACCCTTTAAAAGGGTGGAAATGCTAACGCGGATATGACATGCTGCATAGCCCAGCGAGAAGAAATCATACACAAGTTCCTCTGCAAACAAAACAAAGCAACACACCAGCACGCCAGCACGTCCGACACACCTGGAAATTACTTAATGGCCACAGTGTCCGCTGGCCCGGACGGCTCTTAGGAATGTTTCAGGCAGACCCTCTGTGTACGTGGTATTTAACACGGATCAGAACTTCAGTCCTGAAGCTCAAGGGCTATGAGATCATCCATTTGCGTCTCAGGTGCCATCCACAAATAGCTCTAGGCTTCTCTCGGGTAAAGCTCCTGCAGCTATTTATTCCTTCGAGAGGAGAGAGGACGGCCAGCGTCCTTCTCAAGATTTCCATGTGGCTCTAGTCCTCCTTTGAAGAGGCCTTCCCGTTACCAGTGCCGTGCACTGAGCCAGGGGACCACGGGAGTCCCCTCGGCGGCCCCAGGAGCCGGGGCGGTGAAAACGGGCTCCTCTAACCTATTCCAGAACAACAAAGTCACGACTCTGGCTGTAATTAATTAAATATTGCAATCAAATATCGTTATAGATTATCTCGACAAAAATTCATTGCTTATCAATCACCATGCTCAAGACAGAAAGTTAAATTGAGAAGAGGAATCATTTCACAGCCTAATACAGTCAAAGTGACTCAATATTCCTTTATTAATTCTCATTTAATATCGCTTTAAATTGCTGCCATTATTATCCTACCGTAGACGAAAGATTCTGTGTAATTAGTCTGTATTAAGCCCTTTTTATTTATAAGGAGCCAAATAAACAAACCCACTTTAATTACCTGGGCTCCACAATATTGATCTGAGCATCAAAATTTAATATGACTTTATTTCAAATTTCCATATGACTAGTATTTAAATGTGTTCCAGCAATAACAATTTCGCAGGCACAAATGACTTTTCATTCAGAGTATGTAAATGACTGCCTCGCGTCTGGGAGCACAGGCTTTCTGTGCCCACAGCATGTTTGCCGAGACCTCGGGGGCCTCCCTGCTCCCGCTTTGCTCCCTAATACGGCAGGAAAAGCCACCAATTACCAAAAGAGACAAAAGTCAACGAAGACAGGGAGGCTTCTCCCTCCCAAACCATGTTCTCTCCCACTTCAGTACATGGTGTTAACGACATACAAATTTTGAGGTCACCGAGTATAAGCAGGGCCGGAAAGCCAGACGGGCGGGAAGGCAGGATGTGCGGACGTCAGCACTCGGAGCGCGCGCGTCCCTCACTGCAAGTTTCAGCGTTATTGTCTCAATTTAACTTGCATTAGTACCTAGCACCTTGATTACACCGTTGGGCGGTAATCTTCGCCGGCACAGGCCATCATTACTTATGTCAAGCCTCTCGAGTTGTTATGAATACTATGTTGTTTTACGAGAGAGAGGAAATTAGTGCCGGTCCCCCAGAGTTTTGGGTGCTTAACACTAACGCACCGCGCGGCCCTCGAAAATCCCACAACAAATCCTTGTTTAGTGCCACGTGGAGATAAGGACTTTGCAGCAACGTTGGAGCATAAATAACTCATGTCCCTCTTTATTTGTAAATGTCAAAAAAAAAAAAAAAAACCCACCCCGCTGTTCTTCAACGTTGCTTTCCACACAAACGCAGCAGAATGTGTCTCTTTAGCCACGTAAGCACACACCAGTTGAGTGAGACGTTCCGAATTAGCCTGCAACACCAAGCTAAGACACGAAACAAAGAAATATCCACAACACGTGTTTGAGGATTATCGTAAAATGCTGTTTTGGATGTATTTTTAATAAAAATGAACTTATCAAATCCAGGGGAAACATGTAGTAACGTGAGCCTTTCCTCCAGAGTACAATAAAGTAGAAAAAATGCCCCCTCACATGGATTGCATTTTCAATGTTTTTTTAAATATGATCCACTATGTTGTTGAAAAGAATTATTTTCTGGTATTGTAGGGATTTTTGCATTGTCTGTTTATTCTGTTTACACAGCAAATGAAAGCTACAATATGAATAGGTGAACTCCCAAGGGAGAAAACGAAATTCAGGAATGATGTACAGATGGGGACAGGGGGCCATGAAAACGGCATATGAATTAATGTGCCCTCAACAGTCACATCTGGAACGGAACAGGCCAAATAAATAATTTTGACATTAAAAGAAATTAAAGATCAAGCACTGCAAATAGAATAAGTTTTTTAGAAATAATATCATTAGTTTACAGTATGTTTGAAACAGCATTCAAAATAAAACCATCGCTATATCACACTGGCCAAGAACGGGGCCTGGATGCATTTCTTTCTTCCAACAGCCAGTGATACCCTCTTCAAAATACCGCTCCCACAAGAGCCTCCGCGCCTTGCCTTTTTTTAAAGTTCTTTTGTGAGTAGAAGCACGATGTGCTTAAGTTTTGCATCTTGAACTTATTCGCGTTTAATTTAGCAAATTATTAAAAGTAAATCTCAGAAGGCAAACGAATTATCACTCGTCTGCTACACGGCAGGAAGGCTGTGATCCAAATTTAAGGGTCCAATACCAAACCTGCGATGCCGTTTCCTCCTTTTCTCTCGCCCCCTGTGCCGTCTTTACTCACGCAGCCAGGGACACACTAAGGAACAAGGAGCAGAATCTTGGCAGCACCCTTCCAAAGACGGGAGGCGAGGTCTGCTGCAGGTGTCGGGATGAAAAGGAGAGAAGGCTCAGGGTCACGGGCTGCCAGCCGCGGGGGCCGAGGGTGGGAGTGCGGGCCTGGGCCTGCCTGGGGCACCCTGCGCCTCCCAGAGCCTGCACGCGGCGCCACCCTCCCCTGGAGCGGACAGGCCTCAGGGAGCCCCCGCTCCGCGAGCCACCCGAGAAAGTGGGCCCCTCCACATGTTCTCCAATGAAGCCAATTTTGAAAAATGACTTCTGACAGGCCCATAAAACTTGCATGAGGTGACCCGATGGGTGCTGCCAAGCCCCAGCCGGCCCGTAAGTCACAAATCTGAGAAAGCAGCGCATTAACTGCGGCTAAATTCTGTAAGGAAAGTCCTCTGGAGCTGAGGCAAATGCACTGTCACCAAACCTTCACCGTCCACTGCATATGTAAAGATTTTTTTTCAGAAGATAAAATATTTTTCCGAGTGTAACAACAGGCATGACTTATTTCAGAATTAAGTGCTAGGCTCTCTGGTGCTTTGGGAAATGTAAACTACAATTTTTACTCCAAATCCACAATCCACTTCACTAGCTTGTGCTCTCCCAAGGCCCCGAGCAGCCCCGTAAGATGATGAGCATCTTAGAGAGTGCTTTGGTAAATCACGCAAACAAGAGGAGGAAGGAGACAAAGACATTTCTCTCCCCATTTCATCAAATCAGCAAATTGATTTATAAACTGCTTTGGGTAGAAAATAAATACCGAGCTACAAATGTATAGCACTGACTTTTTAAAATCAGGCCTCCGGTGCTCACAGACACACACGCACACATCGGACCCTAATGGAGGGGTCCGGGAGGAGCTCCCGCCCAGCCCGCCAACCCGGCGGGGCCCCAGCTAACAAAGGGGACAGGAAAACATCGGTGCGAGGCCCAGAGTTCTTATCTGCAGGCGAGTAGTTTGAACAGCACCTTTTCAAACTACAGAATAATCTTAGTTTCAAATTACAGAAAAATAATTGGTGATTTCAATACAGCACTTAAATAAAGGAAAGTTTTATTCTTCAGAGTGTCCGTGCTGGTATGTTTTGTACCCGACAAGCTGCCCATACAAGAAGCCTAATATTCTTGCCAACAAAGGCATTTGAAATTAGCAATTGCTTTTAGAAACTTTAATTACAATTTTAAAATGCTATTTCTGCTCTATAATAGATTCCAATTGTTTCAGTATTATCTGGCTTGCAAATAAAATCTACAGTAGATGACAATATTCCCAGGATTAATCACTCTTGAAATTCTAATATGCTCTTGAAATACCAAATAAAAAAGACAGCAATGTTGTTGATGTACTGAAAGCTTCTTGCTTTTTGCAGTTTGCTATTATTATGCATATCCAGGTAGAAAGTTAATTAACCCAAAGCTTAAGCTAATTATGATAGCAGAATGCTATCAACCCAACACGCGCAGTCAGACAGCTGTCCAGAATTTCATTTGCTAATCATTTGTCTTTTGGCTGAGCATATGGTACATTTTCATGCTATCGGAGGAACAACAAACAGCTGAAAATCATTAACTAAAAACAATGTGCATAAAATCAGAAGCAGTTTTTTATACAGCTTTGTGTCAGACAAAAAGCCAGATCCTTGCCCTATAAAAATTAATGATTATTTTGGTTCTTGTCACTTAAAAATTTTAGCTGATAGTGCAATAAATATGTGACAAGAATTCTAGCAGCATCAATTACCTGCTTATATGAGTTTGCAAAAATATTCCAAATTTATAACAAGGGCATTACAGTAAGTGGGTTTGGGGGCAGATTATACAATATGTTCACTTAGAGGTAAAGACTTCCGAGTTTGCTTCTGAGGAAAATCTGGTTTCTGCTTGGGCTGAACCTTTCAGAGGCAGCACATGAGAACATTCAAGAGGCCGTTTTTTTAACTGCAAAGGAAAACGTATGAAATATTACTTGCACACATTCCCGAAGCAGTACGTGACATATCTGAGACCACCCAGGAACCTGTGCTGCCATCGGAAAGGTACATGCATCATGGCAGAAAGTTCATCTCGATGTCCAGATGGACCGGGCAGGGGTAAGGAGCACACAGGTGCGCCTGCCACCCCCCGGCCGCCCAACCCCCTTCCCGTGTGTGCGCATCACAGGCAGGCCTGAGTCCCCCTGACGCCTGGAAGAGACACCAGGGGAAGGAACTGGTGTCTGCCTCCCATCGGCCATGGGTCCACTCGAATACTCTGGTTGTGACGTATTTGTAAGATCACGTTGCAGGACCCGGTGAACTTTCTAAACGGATCTTACCTTTCACTGGGTCAAACTGCTGGATGAGATGAACACACAAATTAGTGGACAAACTGACCTGAATCTTTCTAAGTCCACTGGGGCTCTAAGCTTAAATCCTTAAATGGATTTTAAGATTTTGTGTGTCCCCCACCGATCTCAAGGTTGGTTCTAATCTCTGCACTTTTTTTTAAAATTACAAGTATATTCCTCCTAAACATAATTGACTGGTAAAGTGACATTCACAATAGTTTTCTTCAAATTAATGTTGCAAGATTAACTTGGTATTTTAAACAAAGCAATAAAATCCACAATCCAAAACAGGATTCTGTATCATACTCCCTAACATGAAAAATCGAAACTCCCAAACACAGACTGGGTCGTTTCATCAGAGGATAAACTCCCCCTACAACCTAAAACTGGACGTTTCTTCTTGGAAAAGGCAGAGATGGGACCCTTTTGCATACGGTGGCAACTGCAGCTGGCCAGGCCAGGCCCAGGCTGAGCCTGATTAATTGTTCATCTCCGGGGATCCTGCTGGTCATGGACCACTGAACCACGGGCCTCCCCATGCTGTCAAGCGCTACTGTGACAGTGCTCAGCTCTGTCCCTATTCCAGGGGCCCCTCCAACAGCAAGGACACTAGCACCACCTCTTTATGTTGCTGCCATGAAGGGTCCAGAAATCTTGGATGTCAGCCAGGACTTCCTTCAAGGCCGAATGGGACATGGGAAGACAATTCCTCTAGGACTTTTGCTATTTCACTCTAATTGTTCTTCGTCTATTTGTTATTTATTTTGTTATGACCAAATTAAAAGGAATTAGGTCAGACCCCTCCTCTTCGCCACCTCACAAAGTAACCTTCAGGACGGAACCTAACACACACTTGCATGATCACTGCATTTCTGCCACTGGTGGGAGGTCGGAATGAAGACCTCAAGGTCAAGTTAGGGACGGCTACTGCAAAGTCCCAGTGCGCAGGTGGGAGCCAGGAAACGGGGGGGGAGGGGCCCTAAGGTGGGCCCACCTCTACCAGCACAAATCTGGGGGGGGACTCTCTTTCTAAGAGCAATTCTGAGCCACCCAGGTCTGCCCTCAGGGCCAGAAGCACTTTAAGCAAAGGAGAACCGAATGCCAGAGAACTCCGAACAGAAAGCGTCAGGAAACACAGTCCGAAGCAGTCACTTTGCTACCATGGCTTGTTGCCCCTGGAGCGCACATGGAGCCTGGAAGAGAAGCGGAGGAGGGCCAAGTCTGTGCATTTCTGTTTGCAACCTGGAAAGGACCTCTGCCTGCTGCTCCACTGGGAAGGGTGAAGCCAAACCTATTACTCTAGTCATAAAGGTTTAATCATTTGCAGTTCAATTGTGGATGCCTCTTCCCAATGCATAGGCTTTTTCACGTGTAAGTTTGAGCTACAAAAAAAAAAAAAAATGCTTTCGGATGAAAAATGCTGCCAACAAGGAAAGTCATATGGGGGCTACTTAAACCTGGTCCTTAAAGCCCTTCCCCTCTCTTCCCAAAGGCTACATACTCATAACTGATATTGATATTAATATTAATTTGTCATTAATACTAATGTTTCACTAACCAACTAGGAGTATTTTGAAATATCCAATTTCTCTGGATAGCTAAACCTCAGGTTCCACTATGAAAAATGTTTTCTAATTACTGTGTGCCAGTAAGCCATCCGACAATGCAGTGAGCGTTCCCATTAATTCACGAGTCTCCCACTTGTGCAGAAAGGCGGCCACGCTGGAGTCGGTCACCTCCGCAGGTCCCAAGCGCTTCCCCCGCCAGGACACCCTCCCCCTGGCTGAGAGCCGAGCCGGCCACGGTGAGGGAGGCCTGCTGGGGCGGGAAGCCGCAATACACAGGCCCACCTAATTTGATTAATCTAATTCTGAAACAAGTAATCCAATGCAAGTAATGGGTGTTGTTCTTGCTAGTTCACTGAGCAAAAAAATAGGCTCACAAACTACCTGCCGGCCTCCCTCGTCTAGAGTCCCTCCGCAGTCAGCGCGTCCTCGCGTCCTCCGCGCCACACTCGGCCCTGGGGGCCTTCCGCCGTCACCTGCCGCACCTCGTAAGGGAAGAGATGGGCGGTTGGTAGGTGCACTCCCCAAACTCTCTCCTTCAGATCGTAGAAGTGGAACATGTTTCCACTTGTGGCCTCTGGCGTGGTCAACGAGGGGACCTTGTTTGCTTTCCGTGGTCAGGCTCACAAGCAGCCAGGAGGCAGAGGGAGTTTGGGTCAGGGGTGGAGACGGAGGGGACAGATGCCCACAACCACAAGGGGGTCAAGACCAGGTCTTCCATGCAAGACAGTCGCCAAGGACAGGTGGGTAGACAGACGCGACCCTCAGAGGCACGACAGCCAATGGGAGAGCGTGTGCCGGTGCACTGTGGGCTAGATGGGCGGGAGCCCCCGGGCGCGCTAACCCGGGGTGTGCTGCACCCCTGGGTTGTGCCTCTCGTGTAAACAGAAAATTGCTTCACCCATCCCTCTAAAGAGACGACAAGTCAAAGTGCTGTAGGTAATCAGAACGAGCATGTAGAAAGGCCACTAAACATCACTGTCCGACCGGCTCGGGGATGTGCACGGTAATGTGGGGACACTATTCCCATCCGACAGCGGCAATGCCGTCACTGTCCCCTTCTCCACTGGGAGGGGGCACGAGCACAGACCAAGGGTCTACTACAACGACACACATGCCACGTGCCAACCTTCCAGCTACAGAACCCGACCGGTGGACGTGGAAGCCCAGTGACGAGGACACACAGGCCCTGGGCGTGTGAGCACACTCGTCTCCGTGCCCAGGTCGTGTCTGTGGGGTGGTTTGGCACCCCACTGGGGAGGGGAGAGGATGCCAGAGTGAACGGTCTGCACAGCCCTCCCTTGGCACAGTGCGTGGCTAGGAAGGAGGAGCAGTCAAACCAGAGGCTGGACTTGGAGGGGTGACAGAGGAGAGGGATGGAGAGCATGTCAGGACCCAGCATTTTTTTGTAAGATTTTATTTATTTGACAGAGAGAAACACAGCGAGAGAGGGAACACAAGCAGAGGGAATGGTAGCAGGAGAAGCAGGCTTCCTGCCGAGCAGAGAGCCCGATGCAGGGCTCGATCCCAGGACCCTGGGATCATGACCTGAGCCGAAGGCAGACGCTTAACAACTGAGCCACCCAGGCGCCCCATGGACCCAGCATTTTTAAAACAATGTGAGAACTTCGTTTGTGTGCTTCCGTAGGACTACTGTGTAGTGAAATAGGCAATGCCTGGACGAGGCTGCAGACATTTGCTAGGGAGAAGGGGAGCGGGGCGGTGAGGAGACACAGAGGCGCCTAGTCAACGGGGATAAAAAGGGTTTTAAAGAAGTGGGGATCCATCCAAGCAAGCAGCTCGAGGACACCGGTCTCGGAGGCTGCAGGCTCTGAGGACCCTGCCGCAGGAGCCGGGGAGGGGGCGGTAAGTTGTGGCGCCACTCTAACACACCAGACAGCCGGGCCGTGGCCGCCAGAAGCCGCGGACGCCGCCGCCAAGAGGACCGGGCCCCACACCAGCCACAGACTCCCACACTCTGCTTCGGACGAATGCTCGCGTCCCCTCAAACTCCCATGCTGAGGCCCTCACCCCGTGATGGCTCTGGGAGGTGGGCGACTTGGGGTAACCGGAGCGTGAGGGTGGGGCCCCCAGGGTGGGGTCTGTGTCCTTGTAAGAGGCCGCCGCAGAGATGGCCCTTCTGCCTGGTCTCCCCAACACCCGGACACGAGGACAACGTGGCCTGAGCACGAGCAAGAGGGCCTTTGCCAGGAACGAACCCGCTAGCACCTTCGCTGTGGGCTTCCCGCGCCCAACCCTGAGAAGTAAGGGTCTGCTGCAGCAGCCAGAGAAGATGCACACACTCCGAAGATTCCCAAGATCAAACAGATTTACCCTCCTGATTACAGCTTACAGTTTAGATTCTTCTGGATTGTGTTTATTCCAGAGAATGGCTTTCTACTTTAACTGATGAACCAAGGACACGCGCAGGTGAGCTGGGGCCACGGACACCCGGTCACCCAGCTCTGCACGTGGGCTCCGCCCCTGCCCCATTCTCCAGGTGTAAGCCGCCAGGAAGACGGCTTGCTCAGGGTGCCGCGGCGAAGCCGAGGTCACCAAGGCAGCGAATCCCGGGCAGCCTGGCTCCGGGGACTGTGCTCCAAGACACACACCAGCCTCCTGACGTGGCACGAGGAGTCCTGAGCACACCCCGAACCAGGGACGGTCCCGCACCTGCCACCAGGCCGTGCGTCTCCCTGCCCGGCTGCACACGCAGGGTCTAGAAGACACGGCTGGTGCTCTGACAATCCGAGGCGAGGAGGGAGCCGTGGCCCCCAACACCTCCGTGTAGCTCCCGGAACGTGCGGAAGAGCCTGGGGGTTGAGCCCGTGCGTTTGGCCAGGCCTCCCCCTCCTGCAGCTTTTCCTGCGGTGAAGCAAACAGCTCTGCCTCCTCCTCGAGGATGATGCCCCGGACTTAATACCTTTTTTAAGGATTTTGAGAGCAATCTGGAGAGCGCACAGTGGGGAGGGGAAAGGGACACAGGAGAGAAGCAGGCTCCCCGCCGAGCAGGGAGCCAGACGCGGGGCTCAATCCCAGAACCCTGGGATCATGACCTGAGCCAAAAGCAGAGGCTCCACCGCCTGAGCCCCAGGCGCTGCCCTTGTCTTCCTGAATCATACCCGCACCGCAGGTCATAAAGTAGTTGTCTCAATACCATGGCCAGGTATCTTAGGCTTTCCAGGCCACATAAGGTCTGTTTCCTATTTTTCTTTTATTTACTACAAACCTCTAAAGAGGTGAGAGCCCAGCTCAGCACTCTGGCGGCGCGCCGACCTCTGCCTCGGAAGGCGAGACTTAAACCCCGGACCTTCAGAGGCTCACGCCACCCTGACATTTCGGAAGATCCAAAATACCGCGGGTAGAGACCGGCTAACCAGCATGGCGAACTTCACAGAACGCTTCTAGAAAACATTTCAAAGATTTTCACGATGTCACGTTGATCCTTCTCTTTTTGGCTTATTCTTTCTGCGTCTATCTGGAAATTAGGTCATAAAAATGATGGAAGTAAACTCGGATTTTTTTCCCACTCACCAAAATCTGAGTGAATGGAGCCCCGCACGTTTTCTTCAATTCTAACTGTAATGTCTGAGGAGTCCCTAAAGGTTCTCAACGGACGCCGAGGGCCTCCAGCCGTGCTCTGCAATTTCACGCGAGGTTGAAATCCAGATGAACCTTTAACCAGAATGCCAACCATAACAATGGAGCAATTTGTAAAGAAGGCTCCTTTGCAGACGTAGAGCTCCTGGGCCGCAGGACAGCCTGAGACTTGAACTTTCTGACATCCAACCCTGGACCTCCCCTCTGCCTCCCACAGCTCCGGGCCGACAAAAGAAAGGGACCAGCCACTGATGCAGAATCCTCCGGCACATTTACCCTAACCACCTACGGGAGGGAGAATCCCTCCATGCTCAGCAGAGACGCTCCCTACCCTCCTCAACCGCAGCCCCACGCGGGCATCACAAGGCCACCAGCCCCACGTGGGTCCTCACCCGCCCCTGCCACAGGGCCGCAGAGCGCCAGAGCTGCTGGGGGAAGGTCAGCTCCCCCCTACTCACAGTCCTCGCCCGAAACATGGGAGCCGGCTGCTTCCTCCGGGCCATCCTCACGATGTCGCGAGTCCTCCGGGGTGGATCCAACCACATTCTTGTCACATGTTCGCTCCCGAGGCAGGAATGAACTCAGGAGGAATGAGTTCTCCCTGCACCAGAGTGGTCCTCCAGAGGGCGACCCCCTTTCCAGGCGGGGCCACCAGAAGCCCCTTTGGCCCGCACGCGATCTTCACCTTGAGGAGAATCACGGAAGTCCCCTTGGGGTGACACCCGAGGGAAGAGGGGTGCTGTCACGCACGAGACTTCTCCGAGTCTGGTTGGCGTAGATATGGCTGCATTCACAGACATTTAAGTCATGAACACAGAAGCCGAATGTGTTTAATGAATACAAGAAACCAGCTCTCCGCGTGCAACTTAGCTGGGGGGGCGGTGGGTAAGTCGGGGTCACGACGCGGCAGGATCTGTACCTCTGCTAGGACAGCGATGGACATCCTGGCACTGAACTGCCACACGGACACCCACCAACTGCGGGAATGGAGCTGGGGGGGGGCACCTCCCTCCGCTGGGGGAGGAACGGACACGACGGGTCACCGCCCAGGGCACGCAGAGTCCCTGGAGGTCCTGTGACGGGGACGCCGAGCACGCATCTGAACCCAGGGACGGGGCACTCGCTCCAAGCGCGCTCGTCTTAACTGTCCCTACCCACTACCTGCGAAACCTCCCCCGCAGCCTTAGAAGGGGCAGCATCTTGCTGCTTCTCAAAGTGGAGCGTGCCTCCTGAAGGGGCCTCTCCCACGCTGGAGCGCAGAGGAGCGCGGGTCTTCCCGACTGCTCAGCACGGCCAGCCTCACCACCCCTCTCTACCTGGACAAGACGCAGCCCACGCACAGCCCTCTGTGTACCTGCACCGGGCGCTTACAGGTAAAGGCGAGGTCGTGTCTGTGGCAGGACTGCTAAGCGGGGGTCACTGATAAAGCTTTGGGAACGCGGAGGACGTGCGGGCACTGCTCTAGGAGGAGCATCGCACAGCCAGGCTCCCTGTCCGACCGCAGCGAAGGGCCGGGGCTCCCGAAGAGCACGGGTGCTCTGAGCCAGGTGCACAGATTCCGGCTTGCAGTGAGGTCTGCTGGCACAGGTCGGAGAACAAGGCTGTATCACTTACCACGGAGCTGAAGAAAGGCAGGGTGTCTTTAGGAAATTCCTACAACAGGGAAGAATGTGTCTCTTCTACAGATAGACTTTAAACTTCTAGCAGAGAAAACCTTCCTAAGATTTAGTTGAGATGCCCAATACCTGGAGGAAAAGACAAAGTGCCTCAGTCTCTGAACCATGACCAGGCGCCCCAGACCCGTTCTAAGGAAACGTCTGGATGCTGGCTTTCTGGACTTTCTGCCATAATTCTCTGCAGAAGGGCTTGAAGTGCTGGAAATGCCATCCTCCTAGAAAGTATGAACTACCACCGAGCCACAGAGCCCTGGAAAAGGGCCGGGAACACTGCCAAGGGACGAGGGGGGCCAGGCGGGTACTCGGGGAGGACGGTCCTGGGAGGCAATCATGCGAGGTCAGGTGCATTGCCCAGGTCCGCCTCCCCCTCCCCCAGCCTCACAGAAGCTCCAGAGCCCTTCCCTGGCTTGGAGTGGCTGCAGATGGGGGGCGGGGTGTCCTGGCAATGCTGGGTCACACACCGCCGGGACATGTAGAATTTGCAGGGGAATTGTCCCCCGTCACAGTCCCCGATGAATGTCTGCGGTCCTTTTCAGCCAGCAGAGTGAACAGTACTGATGGGAGAGGCAAACCCCCTTTGGACACAACCTTTGGGGCGGAAGAGGGTTTGTTGCAACTGGGTGGGCGTTACCGTCAGTGTTTCTAAACACTGGCTCCGGTGGGGACAACCCCCTACCCCAGCGGGTGTCGGGACCCACCGGTGTAAGCACATTCTGCCCAAAGGCAACCTAAGGAGGTACTCACGCATGTCAAAGAGCCGTTCAAGACGCAGCCTTCAAGGCAATGCCCGCCCCAACCCTTCAGAACAGGAACTCGAGGGTTCAAAGAGCAGAGAAATGGAAGATGGAACGTATCCAAGAACGTCTCCATAATCTGGGTTTTCACAGCCTGAAATCTATTTACAAGAAGCAACTCCTCGGCAGCTTACCCTCGCTGGCAGTCACGGCTGCTTCCTCGTGTGGAGGACTTGCCGTTAACCTAGGGTCGCACTGCTCGTAGCACAACTTCCGGTATTCCCTGAAGCTAAGAGTGCCAGAAGGGGACATAAGAGGACTTTGTTTTTAAAACTCTAGGGGAATCAAAGCAGTTTAGTTATTAAGATTTAGAGAAAAACACGAAACGATGCACCTGTCTCTCGGATCCATCAACAACACTGGGACTGCCCTTCTCAAGGCTCTGTCCAGACTTGGTGTTGAAGAGATGACTGGTGAGGGGAAAGCAGACCTTTATCCCAAAAGGAGGAAACACAAACTCATCTCCGAACAGTTGACCAAGACCTACCTTTCCAAGATGCCACTTCTGAACTGTTCCCAACAGCAGATCTAGGTCGCCCACAATACGGACTGACTTCCAAGGCCCTTAGAAAATCTGCAGGCTCATGGCACACAAGACAGTCTGCTCTCATTGACCACCATCTACAAGTCAGTGACCAGAGAGGGTGTTTGGGATGCTCCTCAATGGACAAGGGACCTAGGTGCCAAGAGGCATGAGGTTTCTGACCTTTCTCTTATAAAACCAGCCCAAAGTCTGCACAGCCTGAGCAGCAAGCTTGGGTGCCCACGTCAAACTTGTTAGTCTCCCCTGTAAACAGAGAACCCTAAGAGCTAGGGTTCCCTTGTGGGTTACACACTAATATTTACTGTATTAGGAAACTCAGACATTTCTGAACTATTTTGTAATTCACTCAAATATAAACCAGTTTCATGTTATCACAAATAACATTTTTATTCCAAGTATTTTCCAAAACAATACTAAAATGGAGTTCACAGGGGCATGGCGTCAGGTTTTCAAGACCCTCTTTACTGGCTGCCTTAACAGAAGACAGACGGATTCTCAGAGCAGCGTCTCCTTCCTCCCCTCTCCACATTCGGTTCTGGCTGACGTGCACAAAGAAAATCCTTTTCAAAGGCTTGTGCAGCCTCTTCTTTGATACTAGGTCAAAACTCAACCAGAGGGGATTCCCTAAAGCAGAGCTCTGAGGTGGGTTCTGAAAAGCTTATCAAAGAACTGCTGGCACAGTGACACAGAGATCCATTGATCGTGCGTTTCTGAATTCTCCCCAACTTTAACTCGTAATATCAGACAGAAGTCCCTCAGAATCTACTAGTTCACGGAGCTAAGCGAATCCTCCTAATCGCTTACGTATTGCATCAGATCATCAAAATCTACTACTGACGCCAGCAGACAGGATTTAAGTACTGGGAAGCTATCAAGCCTGTGCTGGTACGCCGCCGCTCCCCCCAAATCCTAATTTTCACTAGGAAGCTCACCTAGCACAGGGAGCGAATATCGTCATACTGTCAGCTATTTTCCCTGTGAGAGCTTCACCTTGTTCACTATGAGAGAACTTCTGCTAAAAACCAAGCCTGAGCACACAGAGTGGGTCATTCTTTCAGTGGAGAGAAGGGTGTCGTAGGAGAAAAGGGGCTACTTTGGCCAGCAGCCCAGGCACGCTCGTGCCCTCCCGTCAAGAAGACAAGGCTACTTTCTGCACACGGAAGGAGGGAGGTAACGCAAGGGTTAGGATTTACACCGAGATTCTTACGGGACCCCACTGCTCCCTGCAGATGTGTGCAGGCAGAGGCGCACGGCGAGGGCGGGGTGTGGCCGTGGCCTCTGTTGGAAGGGACAGTGGCGTCACCTGCCGTGGGACCGCCGGCATAAATATCACCACACACACAGTGAAAAAGGCAAACACGGTGGAGAGCAGCCACGGGGCCACGCTTGCCCAGGAACGTGGGTCCCTCACAATGGGTGCCGCCAGGCTAGTTTGTATCGCTAATTTCTGCGCTCACGCCATTCGAGACCAGTTTCAAAAGAACGGTCATGAGCACTCCGCGCGGCAGCAGGCCTGTGTTGGCATTTTCAAAAGCGGAGACTGGCCAGGCTCTGAGAACTGGCCGCCCACCCCGTGCAGCGAGGGCTCTGTCCAGGCCGGGGGCCCAGCGGGCGGCACGTTTCCACGCCCATCACGGACCCCGAGCACTCCACACACGCCGACCGCCACGCTCGGCTGCCTGCACGGGGCGACATGGCCAACTTGTGCCTTATCCCCAACCCCTCTTTCAACCACGGCGGTTTCAGACACTTTCTGACGAAATGGCCATTTGGTCTGAGCCAAGCAGCCTTCACATTTGCCAGGCAATCCGGCCACCTTGCCTCCGTCCGCCCGCGTTCATTAAACTGCGCACCACGCCAACGTGCTCCTCATAAGGGGGCCCCTCTTGGTAATAAAATCAAGGCTGTGATTGCTAGTACAAGATTCATAGCATTTAGAGCGCCAGTAAACTGTGGATTGTGAATCCCTTCAATGCTTGTATACCCCATCTTGCTGTATCTTAAGTGCTGATATCAGAATTTTTATGGAGAGTCTCTAGCCTCTCTGAGTTTTTCATTAGACTGTGAATGGTAAATGACACACTTTTCAAAGTTTACGTCCTTTTTCTTGGCTAGATCCACAAAAATAAGATTCATACTTTCTTGCCTCTGCCAGCAATTCCATGGCTAGACACTATTCATTGCAAAATAGAAATAGACTCTTATTTTGCTTTGGTATAGATTCACAAAACAGAAAAATCTGCTCACATTGTATCCACTTGCTTTGTTAAAATTTAAATAATGCTGCATCAGCCATCTAATGAATCCAAACTTCAAACACACAAGTTTTCCGTCCATGTGGGACTCTGGGTTCCAGGTCATTCTCAGGGAAAAACTCCTACAGACTCAGATCCCCATCTACTAACTGCGAAAGCAATTAAACTACAAAGGGAACTACGTGCTATTCTGTATTACACGCAGAGGATGCAGGGGAGGAGAGAACAGAGAGCCTGCAGCTGGAGGCCTACACCCAGCCTGCTGAGTGCTAGTGGACAGGCTGGCCGCAGGGGTCCCTCCAGGGGTCAGCGAGGCTCAGACTGGGAACCAAACGGAACACAGAAGCCGTAAGGACTCAGCCCATGTGCCGGGAAGCGTGAGGGAGAAGATGTGGACGGGGGGTGGGAAGCCCTGTTGGGGGAGCGGGGAGACCTTGAAGCTGCGAGACGGGGGCTGCCTGGCCTGTGAATGGACTGTGGGGCGGGGGCCGGTCACGGGGCCACAGCCCATCCCTCTGGCCGGCAGCACCTCCCTTACCTCACCTGCCACGAAAAGTTCCCAAGATGTTTCAATCCTACCAAATTCAAGAAGTTTCCATTTTGACTATTTTATACATTCAGCAGAGACCATAACAAGCTTACAAACGTGGACATCTCACTCCACGAGAACCACAACATGGGTGAACCACCTGGCCCACAAATTCTAGAGGTCAAAGGTGAGCTGAGCACGTGCATGCGGTGGCACGGTCTGTGTGAGAACATGCACACCCCCACTGCCCCGAGCGGGCCCATCAGTGGAAATACCACCTCCCCGCGGGGTCACACGAGGGACACCAGCTGCCCCGTGCCAGCCAACACTGGGGAGGTCGGGCCGCTCCGCATTCTGGCTGCACGCGCACTCACAAGTGCTCAGGCTGTGGGCACGGAACCAGGGCACAGGTGTGGGCCCAACCTCCAAACCCTCTTTTCTGCAGTCGAAAAGTACCTGGTGCTCTAAGCCCCTATCAGTTAAGTGGGGGCAGGGGGACAAAATGTCAGCAGGTAGAGTCACATCCACACAGGAGGCTCTCCCAGCCTCCAGCAGACCTAGAGCGATACGATGAACGCCGAGAGTGAGGCAGTACCCGCTGGACACCGGGGTTCCAAGCAAGGTCCCCAGACTGCTGCTGGAGACAAGACAATGTCAGTGCCTCCGAGAGGCTCCTCAGCGTCCTCCTGCTCATGAAGCACGGCAGACACAGGTGTGCAGTACTGAACACCATGCGTATACAGGAACCGCCTACTACTGCAGAGGACCAGGTAGGGGCACGGCACACGGTCTTCCCAACACAGCCACAACCCTGGGAAGGAGCTGCGCCCACCTCCACCACTTCCCACCCGAGGAGAGAGGGTGCAGGGGTGAGGAAACCGGACCCCAAGGCTCTGGGCCTCAACTGTTAACCATCACCTGTAACAAGGGTCACGCAGGTGTGACTCTCGGCCTCGACAAGCCATGCGGAGCCCCGTTCCCCACGTGCACAGGCAGGCGCAAGCGGGTGTCGCAGGGATGGGACAAGGGGTCAGTAGACTGTTAACAGGCCGACAGAAACAGAAGAAAGCAAAACATGCTTTCATTTTCAGAAAGTTTTAAAGTGAAGTAATAACTGCATTTTGCATTACTGCTCTATTTATGCCTAACAAACTAGCACAAACTTACGGATTCCAAAAAACACTAACTTAGATCTCCCTCTCCAGGGCTCAGGAGTCCAGGCACAGGCCAGCAGGGTCCCCTGCTCAGGGCCTCACAGGCTACCATCGAAGTTGAGTGCAGCTGCGACTCCTACCGGGGTGAGGCTCCGAGCCCTCTGCCAGCCTCTCAGGTTTTTGGCAGAACTCAGCTCCTTGGGGCTACAGGGCTGAGGTGTGTTGTCCTCCTAGCTATTAGCCAACAAAACACTCTCGGCTCACGAAGGCTTCCTATAGTTCCTGGCCAGCAGCCCCTCCTCTTACCACACTGTAGTGTGCTTACTCGTACTGGAGAGCAGAAGCATGTTTCTGATTTCCTGTCTCTGATCTCATACCTTTTGAGAACACACCTGATTAGGGCAGGCCCACCCTGGGTAATCTCCATCGTCATTAGCTCAACTGATTAGGCACCTTAATTACATCCTACAAATCCTTTCCCACAATCATGGGGGTTAATCCCATGACATATCCACAGGTTCCACTCACACTCCAAAAGAACCATACTAAGGCATGGATCATTGAGGGTCATCTTAGAGTTTTATCTACCATAAATACAAGACCATTTGGAGAATGACAATTAGCCTAAAAATTGAACACCCAAAAAGATACCAATGAGATGTATAAATTGATACAGAAAAGCAAAGAGAAATGTTATTATCTCTGTTTCAGTACTTCTGAATTTGTATCAGATAGGTTATAAATTTGGGGGGTCGCAGGGTCTTTCTATTAAGAGCCCAAACATGCCTTTTGGAAGACTTCCTCAGGGCTTCTTCCCAGCGCACTGGTGGATGCTGGTCCTCGGTCAGTCCTCTCACGGTTAGAAATGGCACCCCAGCTTCACCACCACTACTCTTCTGGCCAAGATGACAAAGAGAGGCAAAATTTTCACTGTAGCTTAGGAATAAGAAAACAAAAACAAATGTTTTGTTTTGTTTTGTTTTTTAAAATGAACCATGGTGGTGGATATTGAGGAGGGCACATATTGCATGGAGCACTGGGTGGGGTGCAAAACGATAAATCTTGTAACACTGAAAAAAATAAATAAAATTAAAAAAATAAATAAATAAAAATAAAATGATGAAAAAGGAAAATAAAATAAAATGAACCACGGTTTTCCTGACACGGGACAGAGGCAGTGGAGGTGGGTGGCCCTGTGAGACAGCAGCAGGCACGGGGAGCCCAGACACTATCTCAGCTGACTGCCCTACGAGCCTCCAGCCCATGGAAAAGGCACCGCCCAGAAAACTCCCACGTGGAGGACGTAAGACCCACAGCCCAGGGACACAGGGTGTTAGAGCACTCTGGACGTAGGCAGAGACCCCCGGGTCAAGCACTAATCAGCAGAGTAAGGACACAGCCACATAAAGGTCAGCAGAATGTTACCAGGTAATCAGACATGAGAGGACAGGTGCCTGCTCCCACTAGGTGGAAGGGACACCACAGCATTCACAAGGCACTGGGTGGAACAGTCTAGAGTCCTGCCTCTGTGGCCACGAGTGACGAGCCTCAGACTTGCATTCTGACTACATAATCTGGAAGTCAAGACCCAGAAGGATCAAACTCTTTTCACATAACCTACTTGCATTTCCGAACAGAGCTAAATATTAAAAAACAAATATCCGGCACTCAAGTAAAATTCATATATAAAGCACCCAGTTAAACATGAAAAGCATAAAAGAAGAAAAATATGGGCCACATAAGAAAAACCAAGGTCAACCCCAAACTGACACAGATACTATAATCGGCAGACAAAGATGTTAAAGTGGCCACTGTAACCGTATTCCACACGTCAAAAGGGCGAGGAGAGAAGCTGGGGACTGAACAATGGCCAATAGTGTTCTGATCAAAACCGGTACAAGTCATGGGAGCACAGAACCAATCTTTAAAATGAACAGAACAAAAAACTGTGCACTTAAAATTTATGCACAGAAAGCAAAGAGAAAGAGAGAGAGAGAGAGAGGAAAAAAAAAACCCTTTCCGATGTTAAGATTAAAATACTTCCAGACCATAAAAACTCAAGGACCTGGTCACCAGCAGACCCCAGTACAAGGAGCCTCGAGGCAGAAGCAAGGACCCCAGAGAGTGGAGGCGCCCGCCCGTGGCGACAGGCGGGGAGCACGAACAGCAACTGTGAAAACGCCGAGCGTCCACTGTGACCTACTCACAGGTGAGATAAAAACACGTCCACACAAAGACGCCTTCACAAATGTCCACTGCAGCTTCACCTGTAAGAACCAAACGGGGGGGGGCGGGTATCCCCAAGGTCCGTGCACAGATGAACGAAAGTGCTCATCCCAACAGCCAAGCCCCACCAGCAGAGAAGGACCTCCTGACGCGCAGCGCCGATGAATCTCAACGGAAGTTGGTCAGGAGTCAAACTACAGAGCCCCACTCACAAAGTCATGGAAGTTCATGGGCGTAAAATACCCGAAACAGCCCTTTATGAAATTCCTGGAAATTCAAACTGAGGTACAGTGACATCACCAGGAGGAGAACGAGAGCACGGAGGGCTGGGGAGGGGCGACCACGGGGCAGGTGGGGTGATGGAAAGGTCGCTGTTTTGATCACATACAGTTCAAATTTTTATCTAACTGTATACTTAAAGTACTTTCATTTACAGCTCTAAAATATTGTTTAAAAACAAA
>CM053617.1:68163377-68216827 GCA_028646535.1 Procyon lotor | reverse complement strand
TCTGGCCGCTGCAGGACCAGTGGGGGAAGCAGAACTGAACCCCAGAGATGGGCAAATCTACACTCCATCCCACACCTCCCCAATGAAACACAGCACATTTCGACAGAATTCAGCTCGTTACTGCCAAACAGTCGGTGCCAGCAGCCTCAACCAGAAACATACGGGCCGCTCTCAGGACACACAGGGCCATGGGCCTGGGCAGATACGCCTTGCTCTCCTCCACCCTCCTCCCCAGGGTCCTTCCCAACTCGGGCCCTTAAGAACCGATGGGATAAACGAGTGGGGCAGTTTCATGAGCACCCTGAAATCCCCACGTTCAGGGAAGAGTGCGGCGTCAGGGTGCACAGCAGAAGGACCGGGGCTCCGTGAAAACCGTTCCCCCCCTTTAGTTCTGGGGTTCTCTGATGTGCAGGTCTTTCTTTGCCTACTTCCCAAAGGTCATGGCTGTCTTCTGGACAATGGAAAGGTCTGAAGCCTAATCACAGGAGGTCTGTGTGCTTCAGAGGAAACGGGAAGGCCCGTCCGTGGCCAGGTCACCAGCTGGACCTTCTATGGCGTGTTTCATCCCAGAACGGCTGACCGCGCCCCGCCCCCCCCCCGCCCCCCAGGACAGCCCCAGTGCCGAGGGCTTCCCCTCTGCTGCTTCACGTCTGACAGCCACCCTAGGCGGGGAAGGACTCTTGTTTTATGGACAACTGAAATGTACAGGTTAACGTTCCCAAGTTACAGTCCACATGTGAGCTGCTACCTGTGACATCCTAAGGCTTGTGACCCTCCACTATGACCTGCAACAGCCAACGGTGGAATACTACTTACAGAAATACAGCTTTTTAACCTCTAAGATTAACCTCCAAAAGAAGAAATTCAAAATTACCAAATCTCCTTCTGTACCACCTCCTTTCAAGCACAGGCCCCCCTGAGATAACAACATGGCACTGACCAAAAGGCTGCTTTAATGAAGGGGTTCTTCTGCAGCTCCCCAAGTCTTAACAGCTCTTCCAAAAGGATGGAAGTGTGTCTGAGCATACAGCAGAGGCAAACATCCACGTGTCATGAAGCCAAGCTAGCAGGAGAACAGAACCTGACAGTTCTGCCTGGACAGGAGCCGGAGAAGTGCACTGCTCAAGCCCTCCTCACTCCACACCCACGAGGGGCCTTGGGGGACTACAAGGGTCCAACCCCATGTGGCTTCGCAGGTGAGCGTGGAGGGGCAGAGTGGCTGCAGGGCCCCTGGGAGGCAGCAGCTGACAAGGATGAGCTCTGAGAAGATACTCAGGGTAATCCCATTTTTTAATTTCCCAGCCTGGGGCTACATAAACAGGAATCGGAAACAATGGCTTTTTTCTTCCATTTCAGAAAATGGTTAATCTTAATCTCTTTTAATTCAATGTGGAAAATAAGATTTTTAAAGTCCTCCTAAATCTATTACAGATACTTAAATCCTCCGAACTCATCAACCTTATTCCAGGAAATTTCAGCATTCTCCAGATAAATTGAAGTCCTTTCTAAAATATAAAGATTATAACAATCTTAAATGAGGGAACATTCTAACTCACAAGTGACTAATCCACAGCACTTTAAAGTTTGTAAAATGCCTTGAATGTTGAATATTGAATATTACCTTGACTACTCAAGGTAATATTTGAATATTACCTCAATATAAATATTGTATTCCTGAGTGGTGAAAGACAAGTTATTAGTAAAACTGATCAAAACAACCTGGAGCAAGAGTGATAGGCAGAGAGGAAAAGCCCTTTCACAAACCTTCATAACGCTCGCTAACTCCACGCAAGCTCTTACTACATGGAAGGCGGCCCACAAGCTTACTCTACAAGTGTGTCTCCTGTCCCATCACAACCAGGAAAGCACAGAGCAGAGACCCACGGGGACCCTGGGGGTCACAGGGCTGCCAGTCGGCTGCTGGGGTCAGAGCTCAGCCTGGTGCCCCCCACCCTCTCAACCACTTCATACATCAATTATCTGCTGGAAGGGAGTCCTGGATATAAGACAGTTGAGAAATGGGAGAAAAGGGCCTTTGAAACAGCTATGATGGCAGCAGAATTTTAACAAGCTCTAAAGTGGGAAAATTAGTAGGAAAACACACTATCCGGGAGGTTTGCGGTAATGGCTCAGCACAAAGTGTTTGCAAACACGCAGGAGTGCAGAGCCCAGCAGGACCGGCCAGAGCACAGGCAGGGAGCTGCTGGGTAACCATCTTCTGAAGTGGAAGAGCTGGATTAGAACCCAGGCTGCAAATATCTACTACGTGGAGCAAGTCTGAAGTCTCTTACCCCAACCTAGGATTCATAGGTTACGTTTAAGGAGAATATAAGCCCACTAGTAAATTTGAACGGTCATCCAGGAGTCAAACTACCAAATAAATCATTTATTCATGTCTTTAGCAAAAGTTTAAAATTTCTCAGAGAAATGATCAATGAAGTATGAGAGTTTGTGATGAATTAGAAGACAGTTTTAAAAAATGAAGGTATCAGCTTCAAATGGACTGTTATAACACTAAGATATTTCACATAAGCTCATGGTAATGACAAAGCAAAATCCGATAGCAGACACACAGAAGACAAAGAAGGACTCTAAGTATACCAGCATAGATAGTCATCAAATCACAAAAGGGAAAGCAAAAAGGAATTAGAAGACAGCCAGAAAGCAATGAACAAAATGGCAATAGTAAGTCCATAACTGTAGTTACTTTAAGTTTAAATGAACTAAATTCTCCAATCAAAAGACAGAGCAGCCAAATAGGATAAAAAACTAAAACCAACTACAATGCTACCTACAAGAGACTCCCTACAGCTCTGGGGACACACACCCCCCCTGAACGGGAACAGATGGAAAAAGAAACCCCACACCAAGGGAAAGCAAGAGTAAAGGTGAGGCAGTTACACTTCCATCAGGCAAAGCAGACTAAGACAAAGACGGTAACAGGAAGTTGTTACATAATAACAGGGTCAGTTCAATAGAAACATCTAACACTTACAAACCTGCGGACCTAAATATAGGATGCAAACATTAACAGACCTAACGAGAGAGCCAGACAGCAATACAGCAGCTTGAGGACTGCAGTTTCCCAGTTTCAACAATGGATAGATTATCCAGATATGGGGGAAAAAAAATCAGTAAGGAAACATCAGACTTGTTACACATTAGACCAGATGGAACTAACAGACACATATAGAACATTCCAGCAAATTGTTCTCAAACAAACATGGAACTCTGAGGATCAAGCATATGCTAGGCCACAAAACCAGTCTTAATAAATGTAAGCCTAAAATTATATCAAGCTTCTCTGCCAACCCCAATGGTATAAAATTACAAATTACAAGAAAACTGAAGTTCACAAATACATGGAGATTAAAATACTCCTGAACCAACCAATGGGTCTAAGAATAAATCAAAAGCAAAGTCAAAGCCTGAAACGAACACAGAAATACCACACATACCAAGACCTGAGACGCATTTGCAGCAACAAACCACATTAAGGAAAAGGTCTCAGCCTACACTTACACCTCAAGGAACTAGAAAAAGGAACACACGACAACCAAACTTAGAAGTAAGTAAATAATGATCAGAGCACAAATAAGTGAAAGAAAAAGGACAATAGAAAAGATGAAACTAAGAGCTGATATTTTGAAAAGATAAGAAAAAACCCTGCCAAACCTTTATCTAGAGTAGTCAAGAAACAAGGCCTCAAAATAAAGGAGACCTCCCAACTGACCCCACAAAAATACAGAGGACCATAAGAGACTATAAATCATATGCCAACAAACTGGACAATCTAGAAGAAATGAATTCCTAAAATCCCACTCTACCAGGTCTGCGTCATGAATAGGAAATCTACACAAATTATGAGTAAGAAGACTGAATCAGTAATCAAAAACTCCCGAAGTCCAGGACCAGATGGCTTCACTCGTGAGTTATATCAAACATTTACAAAGAGTACCAATCTTTCTCAAGCCCTTTCAAGAACCTGAAGGGGAAACAGAGCCAAAGTTATTTTACGAGGCCAACATTACCTTGATACCAAAGCCAAACAGGGACGCTTCAAGAAAATTAGAGGCCAATATGCTGGATCAACACAGATGCAAAAACCTGCAACAAAGTATTAGCAAACTCAGTTCAACAGTACATGGCAAGGACCACGCACCATGGTCAAGAGGGATTTATTCCAGCGAGATAAGACTATTCCAACATCCATCAGTGTGATGCACCACATTAAAAACAAAGTGAAGGATAAAAACCATAATCCTCCCAGAAACAAAAAAAGCATTTGACAAAACTCAACTTCCTTTCCTGATTAAAACTCTCAACAAAACTGGGTATATAGCACTAAGGTACCTGAACAAAGGTACAGAAAACAAGCCCACAGTTAACACAAAGGTGAAAAGCTGAACATCATTCCTCTAAGAATAATCAGTCAAAAGACAAGGATGTCCACTCTCACCACTTTTTTTTTTTTTTTAAAGATTTTATCTATCTATTCGAGAGAAGGAGTGAGTTAGAGCACAAGCTGTGGAAAGCACAGGGCGAGAGGGAGGAACAGACTCCCCACTGACAAGGGAGCCCAATGTGGGACTCAATCCCAGGATCACAACCTGAGCCAAAGGCAGATGCTCAACCAACTGAGCCACCCAGGCACCCTTCATTATTTTTATTAAACAGGGTACTAGAATTCCTAGCTAGAGCAGTCAGCAAAACAAAACAAAACAAAACAAAAACAAAAACAAAACCCAGTATCCGTCCAAGCCAAAGAGGATGCAATAAAATTATCTGTTTGAAGGATACCCGATATTGTACATAAAAAACCCTAAGGCCACCACAAAAAAAAAATTGTCCAAGCTATTCAGTGATTTCAGTAAAGTTGCACACTACAAAAATCAACACACAAGAATCAGCTATGATTGTATACATGAACTAACTCCCAGCACAATTATGAAAGTCACCCCATTTACAATAGCATCAAAAAGAATATCTACAAATAAATTTAACCAAGAGGTGAAAGGTCTGTGCACTGCAAACTATGAACATTAATGCAGAAAACGTAATATGCAAATAAATGGGAAAAACATACTATGCTCATGGATGGGAAGGATAAACATGTCCATAGTACCCAAAGCTATCTACAGATTCAGTGCCATCCCTATCAAGATGCCAATGGCAGTTTTCACAGAAACAGAACAATCCTAAAATTCAAACAGAACCGCAAATCTCTGAATAGCCTGAACAATCTTGAAAAAACAAAAAACAAAAATAAAGCTGAAAGCATCTTAACTCTGATTTCAAACTCTTATTACAAAGCTATAATAACCAAAACAGTATGCTATTGGCATAAGAACAGAACAGAAATCCCAGAAATAAACCCATGCATGTATGGTCAATTTTCAAAGTAGCCAAGAATATACACTGGAGGAAGGAAAGGCTCTTCAATAAATGGCGTTGGGAAAACTGGACAGCCACACGCCAAAGAATACAACTGCACCCCTGACGCCGCACACAAAAAAATCAACTAAAAATCGACAGAATAGTTGAATGTGAGATCTGAAACCATGAAGTTCCTAAAGGGAAACATGCACAGTAATTTGGACTTGACATAAAAAGGCAAAAAACAAGTATCAAACTAAAAAGCACAGTAAAGGAAACCAGTGAAAAGGCGACCTCCAGAATGGGAGAAGAGATCTGCAAATCCCACACCCAATACGGGGTTCTCATCCACCGTATGCCAGGAATTCCTACAACTCAATAGCAAAAAAGCAAAAACTCAAATAATCCAATTTAAAAATGGGCAAGGACCTGAATTCTCCCTGAAGACAACATACTGGTGGCCGACAGATATGTGAAAAGGTGCTCAACATCACTCACCGTCAGGGAAAGTACAAATCAAAACCACGAGGTATTGCTCCGCACCTGTCAGAATGGCCTCCACCAAAAAGAAAAGAGTAAGTGTCGGCGGGGCTGTGGGGAAAAGTGAGCCCTCGTGCACTGCTGGAGGGAACACGAGCGGGGCTGCTGCTACGGGGGACAGAGCAGAGGGTCCCCCAGGGATTCAGAACGGAACCAGCACGAGGTGGTCCAGCAGGCTCAGCTCCGGGCATAGACTGAAACACAACTATCTCGAAAAGGTGTCTACTCCTACATTGAGAGCATCATTATTTACAGTGGCCAGGACGTGGGAACAACCCAAGTCCTTCTACAGAGTGACATGTAGGATATAAAACGGAGTATTATTCAGACATGAAGGAAATCTTATTTTCAACCACGTGGATGAAGCTGGAGGGCATTATGCTAAGTGAAACACCCCAGAGAAAGAGGGACTGCCCACCATCACTGGTATGTGGAATAAATTAAAAAGAAAAAGTCCAACTCAGAAGCAGTAGAAAAGTGGTTGCCAGGACTGGGGAAACAGAGAGACGAGAAAGGTGAATGAGGCTGAAGACCTAACTTAGCTCACACGGGGACCACGCTGGTCACCCTGTACTGCGTAACAGAACTGTGCGAGGAGACTACAACGTACATGGTCTCACCAAAAATAAATTTTTTTTTTAATACGAGGCAACAGAGGTGTTAATTAACTCCATGGGAATCTTTTTGTAAAACATGTCAAGTCACGTTGTATACTTTAAATATCTTCTTTTGTCAAGGATACCTTAAAGCTGGGGGGAAAACAAAAGTTCCTAATGGAAAGGGCTGTCCTGGCACAGACCAAGCCTCAGACCAGTGGTTTTCTAGGTAAGTTAAGGGGAGGGGCGCCTGGGGGGCTCAGGCGGTCGGGTGTCTGACTCCTGGTTTGGGCTCAGGTCACCATCTCAGGGTCGTGAGATGCAGCCTCGTGTTGGGCTCTGAGCTGGGCATGGAGTCGGCTTCAGACCCTCTCTCCCTCGGCTCTTTCCACTCTCTCTAAAGATAATCTTAAGGTGATTCTACGTGGCAAAAAAAAAAAAAAAAAAAAGGACATATCACCTACTCTTAAAAAGTCACAAACTTACAGGCAGCTTGAAAATAGAGCACGTGAAATTCTCCAACTGACAATGGCTAAATGTACACAGTATCACTAGGGTACATGAACCATTACAAGCCCAACTAATCCCTAGACTTCAGGAAGTACTTCCTCCCGGGGTCAGGGACATTGTACTCCTGGTGAACCAACGCAAGACCTGTAATTGGTTAGGTCTTTCTGCCTCCCTCAAGAGGACTTACAATTGCTTCATGATATAAAACTCCAACTATCAAAGTTAAGAAGCCATTTATTTAGGATTCCAGGAAAATATTCTCGACCCGATTGTCTTAGAAGAATTCTTACAGTGTTAAACTAGATTTTATACTCTCTTTTTTAAACAATTCACATAGTAGCTGTTGCAAAAGAAAAACAGTCAGGGAATAGATAATAAACTACAAAAAAAAAAAGTCTGCAGGTAGTTTTTTGTCTTTATAAAATGTGTGTAGCTAAAAAGTTCATCCAAAAAAATACTGACAGATTTAAGATTCTGGATGAAAATAAAGATGTTCCAAACTCCCTTAAAACATAAAATACATTTCAAATAAAGATGAAAACAAAAAATAAGCATATATGGCTACTCCCCCAACCACCCCCATTGAAAAAGGGAAAGTAAATAAGGCCTTTGTAAGCATTCCAAGATACTCAAAAGCCATAGGACAAAATTCAAAACTCTAGCTCCGACGGTAGCAATGTTAACTTCTAGTTAATGGTTTTGACAAATGTACCATGGCTCCATAAGTGCCTATCATTAAGATGAGCTGGATGGAGAGTGTACCAGAACTCTGCACGTACATCACTCTGCAACTCTTCCACAGATCTACACAGAGTCCCAAAATGAAAAATAAAATCTGACTTCATTAAAAAAAAAATCCATGGAGGAAATCAAAATAGGACTATTTTTAACATGCAACAAGTTCTTACAAATCAATAAGAAAAAGACAAAACCAATGGACAAATAAATGTTTTACTAATACAAATGACCAATTAATAGACGTTCAATCTCAATTACAAGATAAAAAATTTAAAGTGAAGATAATTTTAAGAAATCTAAGTTAATTCTACTTAAAAATTTATTCTGCATAGACTTATACAAGTACGCTAAGAGGTCTGTAGAAAGATGTTCACAATTAACATTGCTTGAAATAGCTCCAAACAGGGAAAAAAAAAAAAAAATCCTGGAAAGACTCTAAACATATTAACAGAGGATTAGTTTAAGACAAGAGAAATGGGGGCGCCTGGGTGGCTCAGTGGGTTAAAGCCTCTGCCTTTGGCTTAGGGTTCTGGAATTGAGCCCCGCATCGGGCTCTCTGCTCAGTGGGGAGCCTGCTTCCCCCTCTCTCTCTGCCTGCCCCTCTGCCTACTTGTGATCTCTTTCTCTCTGTCAAATAAATAAATAAAATCTTTAAAAAAAAAAAAAAAGATAAGAGAGATGTTGCGGGGGGAAGGAAATGCTGGTGTACCATTTAGAGATAAACACATACAGTAAAACACTAGGCAGTCATTGAAACAAACAGGTCTCAGGCCAGGTAAGGAGAACTGGACAGTACACACTCCACCCAAATTGGCCTAATGGACAATTGTGTTTCAAGACATTTTTCCACATAAACAATATTGATATCCACAACAACTGGAAAGATCTGTCTTATTATAAGTTTCCAACATTCTCAAATATTACATTTTCAATTCCAAAATTCCCTCTTTGAAACATCAAGCTCACAGAGAGCATCACACGAGTATTAGCCAACTACACAGAACACACACCTAATATTTCTCAGTGGGCCTATTTTAAGAGGAAGACCTTGACTAATATGGCCAATTTAAACTAGGATCTTTTGTAAGCCTACCAATTAAAAAACAAAAAACAACCAAACTTTTTTTTTTTTTTTTAAGAAAAAAGGGTCAAGGAAATTATCTTAGTTCATCTAAGATTTGAAGAAGTGAGTACACACGGTAGTTATATCTAATTATAGGTTTTCCATGACAAGGTTTCCTTAAAACTGTGGGTTCACCTTAGAGTTAACTGCTGCTAACATAACTTGATCTTGACAAGTCCCAACTAAAAATTTAACTGGATGCTAAATGAAAGCCATTTAAAAACTCCCCTATCTGCACCGATTTTGAAAAACAACTCTTAGATTGTAAGCATGGTTTGGATACGTTTATCAATCCCAGATGTACTTACTATGGGACGATTATAGCTTAATTAAAGATCTGGCAGGGTCAGTAATGTTCATATGCGAGATGTTTCTACGGAGTGTCACTTGGGTACTATCAATTAAAATGCACTGTGAGTTGTTAAATGGAAAAATCCAAAACAAGAGCCTGCTGTCACACTCACAGTTCTCGTGTGCATTAAGAGGTTAATTTGTATTTTATTCTGATGCATGCATGTAAGAGTAATACTTATATCAGGTATTCATAGCTTACTTAGATGATTGATATCAATTTCTCTTCATAATAGGACCAGCAAATAAAACACACGGCGGCTCTAATATAAAGAAATACCATGTGACAAGGCTCCCTAAAACATTTCTAGTTTGGACCTCACAAGCTAAATTGCCTTGGCTGGCCCCTTCCACCTCTCAGCATGGATGACAGAGAAATTGATCGAAACATTGGAAAATAATATGCTTGCAAAATTTCTCTGGGTGAGTTTTCAGTCTTTTGAATTTTTCATACAAGAACAAAATGAAAGATTGCCTCCTTGATTTTTCCTCCATTATGCGGCCCCATCTCATGTACTACAGGAGCATACAATACTTCAAACAGCAGCGATACGTTGTAAACAAAATGTGTAACATTTTTCATAAAACACCCAAGCTGTGTGAAGTTGAGACCGGGTAGCAGGCATCCTTGCCCTGCAGATTATGTTGTTCAATTGTAATGAATTCATACATTTGAAGTTGCCTTAGGGCCGCTCATTAGACTTAGGGGTGTTTATTACAGGAAATATTGCCTGTATCATTTAAGAAGTAAGAGGGCTGGGTGATTTGATTAGAAATGTTGACAGTTGAGGTGTGTGAAGAATATGTCATTCACTCACATTTCCCAACTTCAATATTAGGATCCTTCATTTTTTATGACTTCTTTAAAGCCCTCTTTGAACTGCAGATCTGGGGAACCAGGAGGGAACTTTCTGCCGACTGTACGCACACACCGATCTCACGGCCTGATCTCCGTCTGACTTGTTCCTCGCAGGTGTGCAGATGCCATTTCACAGGCAAACGGATGACAACAAAGAGAACCTTCTAATTGCACTCAGCCCCATATAACCAGGCACGGGGAGCAAACCGGGTCCTTGGATCACATCAACAGACCTCGTCTACCAGCTAACAACCGTAATAGCTCCACGTTCTGTTCTTCAGACGCCCCAGGCCCTCAGGCTCTTATAGAATTTTTAAATTAATGTCTATAGTATTCCAGGAGAGGCAGAGTCCTCATACATTTAAATTTACACCTCATGAAAATTCTTATTAACTAAATTTTCCCCTCAATACTCGCAGGTCAAGAATCGATGAATAGTGAATTTTTTTGCAGTCAAAATTAAACAAATCATAAAAAATGGCATAATTTTCAGCATTGCAGATTAGATTTAGGGGGTAATATCTGCCAGATATGAAAAACAGAACTCATTATGTCGCACTAAAATAATTTTCACGGCGGTATTTTTGTTGGACTCCATCGGCTTCACCAGTTTTGGTAAGTTCACAACCATATTTCACAAAACAACTTGGTCTGAAAACAGACTCCACAGGTCCTGGTCCTGACACCCCCGAGGGCGAGGCAGCCTGGGCAGAGGGCCCACAGGCAAGCGGGGCTGCCTCCGCACTCGCACTCGCTGGGCCAGGCGCTCAGGTGGGAACCAGGGGAGGGAGTGCAGAGCCCAACAGAAGCCCTGGGGAGAGGGCGTGGGAGGGAGGATTTTTAAAAATACACCTACAGGTAAGAATACAAAGGAACCTCAGGGCCCCTTGTTCCTATGGAAAACCTTTGATAACCAATTTTGGCGTCTTGGGTACTGGGACCCTGGTCAAGGAACAACAGCGGGACCCAGGGCATGACTCAAAGGAAGCACAGTGCGCGGGGGCACGGCCGTGAGGAAGAGAAACGGAGGGGAAGTGCTCCTGGACATACGGAGAATGGACATATGCTCTCAGAATTAAGTGGGGAAACGTGTGCTCTGTGGCCTATTGGAGCAGAAAGTCCCTTACGACCTGTGTATGCACCCCTGTCCTGTCCTAAGGCCCGGGACGGAACGGTGTCCCCGGCAAGACCACCTGTGTGCAGTGGCCCAGCCCGGGGCAGGACTCCTCACAGAACCTTCCGGCAGGGTCTGCTCAGCTTTCAGCCCTCCGTCCTCCCCTCAGGCATGCGAGGCATCTCATTACCTGTCCCCAACCCTCCAAAGTTAGCTCTCAGCCCCAACTCCTGTCCTCCGGTGGCTGAGACCACAGGCGATGGTGGGGGTCCGCGGAACTCCCTGTCCCTGCCCGGTCTGCGCCGAGGAGGGGTGCAGGAGGGCACCGTCATCAGTACAGCTGACGGCGGGAACACAGGACACTGGCAAGGCCAGCGGGATCCTCGACGACTGGCCGCCAACCTGGACAAGTTAGCTAGTTAGGTCGACTCGGGGGGAAGATGGTGAATGGCGAGTGCATCTGAGTCTTGGAGTCACCCGTCTAACAACCACCAAACAGGATGGGCACAACTGCTAGTCTCCCTACTGCTACCACTGTCACCGCGCGGCCCTGGGCCGGGGGCTGCATGCACATCGTCACACTTGAGCCCCCAGAGCAAGCGGAAGGACCTCGTGTGCGCGGCGAAAAGCCCCCGATGCCCCGACCTCACGCTGTGTGTGACAATCAGGGCTCGTCCCAGATGGTAACAAGGGAACAAAAAAGCGACGCATGGGAGGGGCCCTGTTTAGCGCTGAGGGCATGATGTGATGCAAGAAGAAACGGAGAACGTACTGAAGATCCCCTTTCTAGGACTGGCACCTGACGGACGGGAGGAGGGCTGGACAGAGCTGCTAGAGTTCAGAACACTGTTCTCTAAGGGAGGCAATGGCACAAGGGGTGGCTTCAGCCAGGTGGCAGGATGGAGAGGAGACAGGAGGAGAGGAGGGCCCTCCCGCTGCTCCCGCCAGAAAGGCCCACCCTGGCCAGGCCCGCGGGACCCCCCAGTGCCATCAGCGCCCCGGCTCTCAGTCACTGTGCACCTCAAAAGAGGCTCTCCTTTGTTTGAAACACAACATCTACAAATTGGTCATCAATGATGAGTTTCTATAAAGTCTTCCAAGCATCTCAGAAATTCTGCCTTAAAAAAAAAAAATCACATAATTAAGTTTTGGACCAAGATCAATTTTATTTTTTTAAACAGAGTAGAGCACAGTGGAAGTTCTTGGGATTGCTCTTTGGAAATCTGTCTCTAAAATCCCTGGACGTCTGTCTTCGCACAGCGCTCCCTGAAACCCTAAATCCTAGGACGTTCGTGCCACACAGGACTCTGAGGGAGACCCCCCCAGGAGGAATGCCAAGAAAAAGGAGATCCCAAGGCCCCGTGACATGGCCATTGTCTCCATCTGTGAACCTGCTCCCCGTCAGGAACAGCACGAAACAGCTCTTCAAGTCTTGGGAATAACATGATCATCACAGCCCTTAAATACCTGAGGCGAGTACAAGAAACCAGGGCAGAATGCCAAGTTTCCTCTTTCAGGACACCAAGTCCTGGGTCCCAGATCTGAAAAGCGAGCTTCAGGGGACACCTCTCCGTGCTCCCGCCACAGCCCGACTTCCGTCCTTCCAGAAGGCTGCTGGCTTGCATTCAGAGCAGGAATATTTCTCTAGACCGTTTATTTTATTTTAATGTGCCTTAAAGTGCAACACTGCCTAATATCTTAGCAAAGCTACCAAGTGGAACAGCAGCATTCTTAAGTTAGGAGCGACAAATCCGAGAAAACCTCGACAATTTGGCTTCCATATCTCTGAATTGGTATTTCAATGACAGATGTTTGTTGCGGCAAAAACCTCTGTCAGAACAAAATTAGGTGATCTATCATTTTAAGATATGGTCTTCATATACTGTTTACTCGCAGATATCACTCGCCTCAAGCCAATTTTGACCAAGAACATTTTGTGATATGGAAGTGATTTGTATATCATCATTTTTGTGATAAATGTAGCTCTTGAACACAAAATAACCCACCATTCCCCAGTATTACGGTTAAAACTCCTCTACCAGTAAATCTGCACTACTGCTTTTATTACCACTAAGATACTGTATCTAGACTCCAGTAGATTTTTTTTTCCCTTGAATAAGGCTGCCACTTGTCTGCCTCTGGACGAGTATAGGATTTCTAACCCACTGCTTGGGGCGCCCTGAACCCCACACTCTCCCCAGTTTCTGAGTCTTCTTACAGGCATGGTTCTTTCTCGGAGAGCTCTCAAGATTTCCGGGGTGCTGAGAACCACTCACCAAGCCGCCAAGGCTGGCAGGGACGCATCTGGGTGAACAAAGCCACTAGCCACGCGGAGAACCTCCTCCTGGGCCCCCCAGGGGGGGGGCGTGGGGAGGGGGCAGGGTGATGGCTGTGGCTGGGAGCAGTCACTCTTCCAGAGACAGACGCTGCTCCTCAAGCAGGTAGCGGTGAAAGGCACAGGTGACAGGCCTGCCAAACGCGAAGGCTGGATGCAGGGGGACGGGGAAGGGCGTGGCCCTGGGGGGGGTCATTGGCCAGAAGAGGCTGAAGCCTGTAGAAAGGCACCGGTTTCCTGTGAAAAAGACAAAGTCACCACTCTCCCAGGTTTCTAAAAGCGCCAACAGCCAGAAGCACGTCTGCCCAGTCAAGGACTCTTGACAACACCCAGGTGAAGTGGAAACCTGCACCATGTGTAAGCATCACCTGTGGCCCACCAGGCACAGGGACATGGCCCTGCCCTGGCATCAGTCGACAGTGATGAAGTCCTCAACGTGTCACTCCGTCTGCCCGTCCCCCAACACAGGACCCTGCCCTGGTGTCCGGCACTCAGACCCGACAGTGCCACAGGCCCCCCGGCAGGGAGGGCACAACCACGCCATGTGGGACGAGTAAGACCCGCCACCACCCCAACACAGCATTCAGCCGGCTGCTGGCTGAGCGGACAGGAGGCCAGTGGACGTTCCACACCCTCGGTCCTCAGATGGTCTCAGAGACGCCTGCCACACAGATATGAGCACACGGATTCCCTAGTGTCGAGCTTTCCTACTGCCTCCCGTCGAGGTGTGTCGGGTCAGCGGGAAGCAGTGAGCACACAGTATGCCCTGTGTGCACATCATCGTGGGGGGGAATCCCCTGGGCTTCAAGGGGAGGAGAGGGCGAGGTCTTCACCCCTGCAGAATGCGCAGGTGGCCGGGAGTGGACCTCGGCTGGGTCGGCACGGGCGGTCACGGGCGTGAGTGAAGGACCCCGGGGGAGCTGGCACCACAGAATACCAGTTGTTGGGCAGGTGACTGGGTGGTCTGGCCACGGTGACAGCACTCCCAGGGGCAAAGACAAAGCATTCTAGAAGGGGAATGGGCAGAAGCCAGAGCCGGAGGGTAAATGAAAGAACAGAGGATGGGGAGGGACTGGCAGATGGGACCTGGCAGCCAGGACCCGGGACACAGGAGAAAGGACCCAGGGAGGCAAGCAGGAGTGAGCCAGTGCTCAGAGGCCACGCGGAGACAGGGCTCAGGGCAGGAGGGCACGTGAAGAGGCGGAGGGAGGAGCAGGGCAGACACTGACCCCTGCTCCCCGGTGAACAGATGCTGAACTGGGAGAGGACGGGCCACACGGGTCAGCAAGTGCTGCTCATCAAACCCCAAACGCAGGGACTTAAAACAAGTTGGTTGTTCCTTGGCTCCTTCTCGAGTCAGCAACTTGAGCTGAGCGGGGCAGTTCTGACCCGGGGGAACCCCATGGGGTCCCCCATGGCAGCGAGAGGCCGGCTGGTCCATGGAGACCGTCTCACACATCCAGCAGTTGGTGCCACCGCCGAGCCCCCTCCTCCGGGCTCTTAGCCACAGGGGCTAGCAAGGGACTTCGCAGGGTCCCAAGGTGTGAGCAGCAGCGGCTGCAAAGCCCCTTGAGGCCTCGGCTCAGACATCCCACGGGGCCACACCTGCCACACTCTAGTGACCGAGCCACCAGGCCGGCCCAGACTGGGGGGTGTGATGCCACCACTGGAGGAGAGGTGGGCAAAAGCAGAAGCCCGTAGACCCCACACTCCTTAGAAAGGGCTGGCCTTCACTGGCACTTGGGCCCCAGGATGTGGGCAGGGCGCCCTCTGTTCCCCTAGAAAAGTGCCGGGTCACGCCGGAAGTGTGCAAACCACGGTCCTTCACCTGCTCTTCCTAAGTCGCGGGACCACGTGCTTTCCTCCCGGGAATCGGCAACCTGGGTCCATGCTGCACACGGGGTGCCTACATGACCGCCCCCCAGGAAGAAACCCGGCACACCAAAGACACACACGCCGCCATGACCTGCCGCTGGAGGGCGTCCCTCGAGCAGAAGCCCCCTGGACGCGTGTGCTGGGGCCCCCCAGACCTGGCCTGTGCGCCTCCTCCCTCACTCTGGCTCCGTGTCCTTCCTCCGCAGCAGGCAGTCACGGGACGGCCCTGCACGGAGGCCTGGCCATCTTCTGGCCACTCGCCGAGGGCAGGGCCATCTCAGGACCCCCAAAGCAG
Source organism: Procyon lotor (assembly GCA_028646535.1). Classification (NCBI taxonomy): domain Eukaryota; kingdom Metazoa; phylum Chordata; class Mammalia; order Carnivora; family Procyonidae; genus Procyon; species Procyon lotor. Next base: position 68,201,115 of record CM053617.1, on the reverse strand, counting down.
AGGTGAGGTGAGTCACAGCGCAGACGGGGTGTACAGGAAAGGGAGGGGTCACTGTGTCTGGCCATGCGACACGCGCCCCGCCCCCAGTGAGGCTGGAGTGTGATGGCAGGACGCGGCCGCCGCTGGCCGGGAGCCCCCAGAAGGGGCTCGGGAAGCCAGAAGGTCCCCAGGCGCCAGAGCTGGGCGTGCCCGCCCACACCCGCGATGGCACAATCCAAAAGGCAGTCTGGTTCCTAATCCAAGAACCAGAGTGATTGCTCTCCGTGTGTTTAACCGTCGAGGTCCAGGTGAACGAGGACTCAGACGCCCCACCTTTGCTGAAGGCCACTCTCCCCCTGCGGTGCCTGCGCCAACAGAGCAGGGCTGCGGTCCCCCAAGTGCTCCGTTACCCCACACCTCTGCGAGGGCAGGCAGAGCTGGGAGGGTGGCTGGACCCCAGCCCTGGAGAGCCGGGCAAATGGGCATTTGGCTGCGGTCAAGGGACAGGCCGGGCTGAGCGTGAGTGACCCTGGGCGAGCCTGTCGGCAGGAGGAGCCCCAGAAGCACCGGCCAGGCCCCTCTCGAGGGTCTGCAGAGGGTCGTCTACGGCAGAACGCAGACCTGCAGTCCTGCCCTTCGAGGCACATTCAGGGAGCCCTCGCCCTGGCAGGGCCCCACAGACTTCCTACACCGGGGCCCAAGCTTAGCAGGCAGCCAGCAGGCCCTCCAGGGGCTGGCGGGTGCGGAGGCCTGGGGATGGGCCGTTTCAGTGGCCTGCACCCCAAAACGAACTGCTTCACTTAACGACATCGAAATACCTCCAGATGTCCCGTTAGCACCCCTGGTGTCCTGGGAAGAGGGACGCGCACGGGAGCGGCCGCTCCCATGCTGACCTGGTCTCCGGGCTGTGAGCCGGCACAGGGACTGGTGAGGGGCGGACGCAGACTACGGGTCACCTGTGTCTGACACAGCTGAGGGCCACAGGCCGTAAACAGGAATAGATGTACCACGTCCAAGGGACCGGAAATTACAGCCGAGCATAGCAACTTGGAACTTCCAATATTTTACATTTTCAATATGTTTTTCTTTCAGCCACACGTGAACAGCTGAAACACACAGGAGCATATTCATCATTCAACAAGATCTACTGCAACGCCGATCACAGGGGCTGGGAGGCCCACATAGCAGTATTACATTTTCCTAACGCATCCACCACATATTATTCAGTGATGCTTTCACAGCCTTGTAGAGCAGCTCAGAGGGCAGGCTGGGTCTTTTACTTTTTCCTTTTTTTTTTAACACTGGCTTACCTGTCAGGAGCTCAGGGTACTTATAATTTTTTCAATTCGACTCACAGGGAGATCGCCCCCCACTGCGGACTGGGCTCTCAGCAATGCTGCTGCCCCGCCAGATTCAGCTCTCCCGCGGAGCCGGCCCAGCCCTCGGGCCTCATCAGGAACAGGACCCCACCCAGGAGCTGCCCTTTCTCTTGGTATCACGGAAGAACAGGAAAGACTCCTTCTAGGGGCCTTCCCTCTCCCCACCACGAACAGAAAGCATTCATCTGTTGGGGGAAGACAAGGCAAGCCTCTGGGCCTCGGAAGCCCGTTCTGGGTCAGGCCTCCAGCCCTGCACCTGAGGAAGGGACCCCGGGGAAGGGTCCACGGCAGCAGAGTCACCGATGGGGTGGTCGGGACACCTCAGCCCTGGACCTGCCTGCGAGGGAGCACAGAGCCAGCAAGGTAGGCGTCTCAGAAATAGGGTGGGAACGGAGAAGTCAAGTCAGGGCGAAGAAAAGCAGGTGCAGGAGACACAGCCGGAGAGACGGGGAGGGTCGGCGGCGTCCTCCTGCCTGTCCTGCCTACGGCCAGGCCGGCACAGCACCGTCTCCAAAGGCCTCCCGAGGCCTCAGCCGGCCCAGTGTCCCATCTCCCCGAGCTGACCTTCTTCCAACACAGACGGCGACAGGCACAGCACAGACAGACGAAGGGTCAAGATTTCACCTTCCATTGGCCGCACCGCACACAGAGCAGAGGAGAAAGTTCTCAATTACTGGGCATTTAAGCCGCTGAAACAGTCCATTCCCACCAGCACAAGGATGATTCATCCTTATAACGATCAAATCGAGGCCACGTTAAGAACCAGAAGGGGCTTGTGAATCAAAGACTCAGGCACGTTCAGGGTAATTTTAAGGTTAAGTATATTTAATTGTATTGCAGTGCTCCAAAACTTAGCAACCCATGAATGACAAAACTACTCTCTCTCAAGCAGCAGGACCCCCATCACCTGACCTTGCCCGAGAGTAGGAAGACAAAGACCAGAGAGGAAGTCTGCACCTTCACACAGCATCCAAATGTGCTCTTCCAAGTTTTAATTTCTACAAGACAAAACGGTCTCATATAATTTTTAAGTAACTCATGAGGTGAAATCCTACAGTGTAGGGGGCGGAGGGGAGGGGGAAGTGGGACGTGAGGTCACAGTGCTGGCCAGGGAGACCACAGCCACTGGGCGCACGGAAGGGACGGCCTCCGCACGCTGATGAGGTCCGGCCCCCACCCCTAGGACCCGCGAAGGGCATCGCAGGCCCAACCACCCGGCCGCACACCCCGACCGTCCCCAGAAACCAGACACCAGGTGCATCGAACCACGCACCCCATAGTGGACACGCACAGAAGGACTGAGGACCTTCATGTACCGAGCATACCTGCAACTGAGAGTCTGTGTTCTTATTCCTCCCGAAATACTGTGAGACCGCGATTAACTTCATTTTTTCAAAGTGACCTAGAGGAAGATGCATAGCTCCTTCCAGGTCACAGAGTCAGGAAGTGGCTGAGTCGGGACCATCTGGCCTGGTCTCCCCGAGTTCCAAAGCCAGGGATCCCCCTTGTCCCAGGCAGAGTCCCCGTCGGCAACAAGTAAGGTTCACAAAGCAACCCTAATCCCATCCCTAACAGGCAAACAAAGCTGCTCCCACCGCTGTTGGAGGAGAAAAGCTAACACAGCTGCCTGACCCACAAAGCTACTGCTTTCAAGATTAAGAATTTTACGTCTGTCACAAAAATGCCCATCACATTTAATGTAGTTATTCTAGGAAGTTCCCTCTCTCTGCTAGGTGTCTTCTGATAATAAAGCACATAATCACCCCGATACTGTACACAGAACGTCAGGGCCAAGGGCTCCCGCCGTCATATACCGGGGAAGAGCCAAAGAGGAAGGAGGGGTGGGGAGGCCCAGGAGGGCCGGACTGCACTCCCAAACAAACTCCATCAAGTGGAATTTTTTTTTTTTTTTAATGCTTTATCAAGAGACTCGTGAGATGCTTAAGACTTAAACTATAGGGTTCAGAGGGGAATGGTCACAGAGCGTTTTGAAGGATTTTGGTCATGAATGGTATATAATTTTTTACAACAAGTCTTGCTCCAGTAATAAAATACTTTATTCACCCATGCCATTCCAAGACAGAGCAGAGCGTGCCTGAGCCCACAGCACGGTGCACTCCCCACGTTTGGTAGCCTTTTATCTGCACGCTAAGCTGCTCCAAGCAGACTTGGTCTCTATTACACAGCTCATTACAAGTGTCCCTAACTCTTAGACAACTCTTAGTAGACGACGTGGCTAATGAAGTATAAAGCTTCAACAACAAATCATTTACAAGTCCTGGGTGCTGCATTTCTAATGGAGGAAGTTTTTAATCATAAGCAAATGTTATCATTTATGTTAAGCAACCCATGGACCTGGGCAATGTAGCACAAACAGCCATTAAGCAAAAATTATGACAAGAGACAAAATTGTCACACTGCCGATGTAGCAGTTTCTGCTATCGGTAGAACCTAATAAACTCTGTCTTCATAAAACTGAGCCAAACCTTCCCCGTGCAAGATTCTGGGCTGGAGAGGAGATTCACCATCCTCCCAGGCAAGAGAGATGCCTCCCACCACGTGACAGACAAGCTATGAGCTTCACATCCGCATTTATAAAACTGTCAAACGGCAACGGGGGACACTGGGCCAGCTGCATCAGTTCTTGGGGCTTCTGCACTTGCGGAAGCAGCTGTGAGTGCACCTGAGGGTGCAGCACTGGGGCAGGCACAGGACAGGTGACGTCCAAGCACCTGCTACCCCTCGTCCTAGAATGCATGCAGTAGAGCAGGGCCTGCTGGGCTTAGCTGAGCCAAGGTCACAGCAACTTCCTTCTGGCCTTTCCCGCTCACCACCCACCCCCTGCCCGACTGGCCCCAGCGCTCTCTGCACTGAGCAGGAATTCCCAAGGAAATGTCCCATCCCCGGGATCATCCCTATTCTCCCAGGCCAGTCTCCACCCACTGCTTCTACAGTGAAGGAGGAATTATATCCTAGCGAGGCAGGGGAGCTGCTAGGAGATGAGTGGGAGAATCAGTGTGAGGACCCCAGAGACGTGCTCCGAGATCTCGGGAAATGAAGGACAACTTCCCTGCCCTCCTCCTCCTCAAAGAGCACCCCCTGCACCAAGGAGGAAACCAAAGCTCGTTTCCACCATCCCCGCCCTCACACTGCGGCTTGACTGGACAGAAGAAGAAAAGCAACAGGCTATTTACACAAATCACCTTCAGTTAAAAAAAAAAAAAAAAAAAAAAGTCCAAAAATACCTGTTTAAGGAGAAATACTGAGCATTCTCGGTGAGTCTCATTTTTAGGGGCCTTCTCAGGGAAGCTCAGTAGCGGCAGCACAAAGGGAACCCAGGAGCAGACTTCTGCACTAGCGATACTTTAATAGCTGAATGAAGATCGGTCAAGAAGCCACGATAAGAGATGTTCAACTGAGGTGTCTCTAGCTAATGGCTTAATAATTAACAGATTTGTATTGACCTCCAACGTGAAGTCAGCAGGACACATAAGACACTCCTAAGATCATGTGAGGTCTAAATTCTGTGCACACAGTAGGCACTCTGCTGCAGTCAAAACAAAGCTAGGGTAGGCTGGGATTGGCTCACACAACAGGGTCCAAGTGCAGACAGCTCAGCCATTGACCCAGAAAGCGAAGGAGACTCAACCATATTCGTGTTTGTGGAGGGCGGATGTAGGAGATGTGCCGTCACCCCCCGAGATCCAGCGAAGAGACGTGGAACACAGCCAGCTGTGGCCACAATACGCTTCCATCATAATAGGCCCCTAAAATTAACTGCGGGTTTTTCCTTTTTCAAAACAGGAAAGCATACTTTGTAAGATTTCTCGTATCATACACACATCTTCAAATTGCAGAGATGGATTCCCTACATTATCTCGGTATCTGTTGAGGTCGTCCTGGTATAAAGAGGCGCACGTCCAGCCCTGAGAGTGCACGCGGCCAGGTTCGCTGGGATTGGTCAGGCGCGCCCCGTGTTCTCCTCTCAGGATGATTAATGAAGGCACCTTTCTCACAGAATGTCAGACTCTGCCTTTTTAACAACTGACCTTTCATAGAATACTACTGAACTCATAATTCCACTTTTGTTCAGTTTCTTATTAGTGGAGTTAAAATTAATACTTGGGGGAATGATGGCCAGGGTGGTGCACCGTAAATCTTGGAGCGCGTCGGCCTTCCGTGCGGCCGCCCCAGGACGGCACCTGCGCAGGGCCACCCCCGCAGCATGAGCACGCCGCCGAAACCTGTGTCCTTTCACGAGACAAACTAAGGGCAGTCTGCAGACCTCTGAGAACACAGATGTACATATTTTTAAGTCTTTCTCAAAACTACAAAGTTTTTAAAGGAGCTAATAAAATTGCTAATTTCCATCATAAATTTGAAAATTTATTCTGACTCCGTTTTCTGGAATGTTCCCAATGACTAAGGCGATACGTGGCACAATACACTCTATAACCCACATTCGTCTCTTAGAAGTGACAATTTAATACCCCATCAAGGCAACATAATATGCCAAAGCCACTTACCTTAGTTGAGGATCCACTGGAAAAAAAAAAATTAGCTGCTAATACCTTAAGAACTCTCCCCTAAAATAGTGAGGGGAAAAAAAGATTGGAAAATGGAGCTAGGACGGGGTTTCTTCTAATTATCACTGGGAATAGCAAATTACTTAAGGACTCAATTTTTTTCACCATGCCAACCATTTCCATACTCAGACATACCTAATTTCTATAAACCCCTTAAGGGCCCAAACTAGTTTTTGCTTCAAAGATCTTACGAGATCCCAGGGCGAAGTAAGAAGCCAAGAGTACATTCAATTATTAATTCTTATTAAATATTTGAGAAAAGTCATTTGGAATAAATACTGGAAACACAGTATACAGGTAAATACATGGTCTAGGTCCACGCCACGTGCCATAGAATCTCACTCATCCTTGTTATCAAAGACGTGGTTCCTGTATGGAGGGAGGGCGGGAGATTTCCAGAAACAAGCAGGGGAACGCCGGAGGGTAAGAGAAGGTGCCTGTGTGTGGGCCCGTAAGTCGAGTATCCCCGGGGAACGAGGGCATCACCCCACTGCCGTACAAGAGCCCCTAGAAGGCTGAACCCCGCTCATCGCAGGCCCGAGCACCAAGCAGGTGAGCGGGGCCCACTGCCCCCCGAGGCCTGGCCCGAGCGCAGGCCACCCCAGAGCAGACCCGACCGGACTGCGGCAGGGACGGGACCCGTCAGGAGGGAGTCCGAGACCGGGTGGGAAGTAAGAGAAAGCTGGAGGGGACAGAGAAACAACAAAAAGGATCTGACACACTTTGTGAGAGACTTCGGATCAACGACATTTTCATAAGAGCAGAGACGCAGGCCGGGAGGCCCAGTGGAGAGCGGGGGCGCGGGGCTGGGCGCCACAGACACGGGAGACCCGCACAGGGAGTTCACGACGTTACGAGAGCGCAGTGACACAATTTCCAATCTCAGAGAGGAGAGCAAGGAGGGAGAAGCTCACAGCTTCCACTCAGAGGGAGAACGGGAAATCAGCCAACTCAGATGAAAATGGCGTCTGCCCCGCCCCCACCCCAGGCAACGGGGTCAAGGGCATCAGGAAGACGGAAAGCCTACAGAGATCAGGGCCACGCTCCTTATGATGCTCGGGACACAAAAGTCCTGGGGAAAGGCCATGAAATATTGATGTTCTTCGCTTCTGCAAAGGTAACAAATCCAGGAAGGAAAAACACCCACAAACCTTCCATTTGCACCCTATAATGTTTTCCCCAAGCTTCGAGGGCTTGATGGACTATTCCACCTGCCCAAAACGGGCAGCATTTCAATGAGGATTTCCTAGAAAAGATCACCTTCAATGCCATCGCAGCCTGTTAGTCGAGGTGTCGTGCATTTATATGCGGCCACTTTCAACAGGGCAGAAGCTTCCAATTTTACAAAGACCCCCAAGCCTGCACCCTGAAGACCCCACTACCCCCAGGCTCGATCCTGGACACAGGAGGGGGGACAGAGCACCCCAGCCACGAGCCTCGGAAAGGGGGCACCCCCTCCCTGGAGCAGGTACAGAGGGAAGGTCAGAACAATTCCCAGCAGGAAGGGGAACACACCTAGGAGAGAACGTGGTTTGTTTCACAGTGAACTAGGGTAACTACACCAACCCATCTTCAAACCAGTTTTGTATCTGTAGACTAATACTGTAGGAGCTATTTGATTGCATATAATTTGCTTCAGGACTAAAAAAGTTGAGAACAAACCCAAGCATCCTTCATTCTTCAAATCATGTAAGATTCACCCCTGGAAATGGGTCGTAGACAGAATTTTCAAGCTACGGGAGCTTATATCTCATTATCGTAATTGGGAAAAAATAATGAATTCCTATTCCATCTAAAAAACCATAGCTCACTTGCCCAATTATCACTAAAACAGTTTGTAAACACCTATATAAAAATTCAAAGACTTCTGCATAATCTGTTGGAAACACCAATTACCTAATTATTTAACATTTACTGAACTCATTAGTGAGTTCGTTTGTGTGGAGTTCTCAAGGATACAAGGCAGTACCAAAGGCAAATTACAACTTATTTCCACCATGGAAGAAATCTACACAGCAACATAAACATTAAAATAATGTCCAAGAGGGGCGCCTGGGTGGCTCAGTCGTTAAGTGTCTGCCTTCGGCTCAGGTCATGAACCCTGCGTCCTGGGATCGAGCCCCGCGTCGGGCTCTCTGCTCGGCAGGAAGCCTGCTTCTCCCGCTACCATTCCCTCTGCTTGTGTTCCCTCTCTCGCTGTGTTTCTCGCTGTCAAATAAATAAAATCTTTAAAAAATAATAATAATAATGTCCAAGATCCTAAAGATACTATGAAAACTCAACGCAATGACCCAGGCAGGCGCTCACCCAGAGACCCAGGGCCAGCTAAACCTCTAGGGAAAGGCGAGAAGATGTCACACGGAGAGCCCCAGGAGCTTCAACGAGGAGCCTGGGGTCCCAGACGTTCCTCAGAGAAAAGAAGGTACAAGGTGCGCGTTCAGCACCTGACAGTACCTCTGTCATCCGCACCGGCCTGCTCAGCAGAGCCGCTCTCTGAGTCTGGGACGGGGGTCATTCCCGCGTCTGGGGCAGGACTGCCCCGGCTCCGGGGGTCACACAGTAAGAGGGACAGCTAAGGCAGAGGCTACACGGACACCACAGGACACCAAGACCAGAAAAAGGAAAACAAAACAAACAGGTTTGAAAAGCAAGCAGAGTCACTCACACATTTTGCAGAAGCTCGTGACCCAAGACGTCACTCGGCTCCACTCAAGAAAGGGCTGACTCACGGACCTTCCGAGTCCCGGCCGTGGAAGGCGAGGGAGGGCCAGCCTCACTGCTACAAAGGCACAGAAATATTATGTGGGAAAAGTCAACACGACTCAGGACAAACATTACTCACTGGAGCCAGCGTTTCAAATTCACAGCTGAACGGGATTTAAAAAAGGGACGCCTTCACCAAGAACCGAGCATGATGTAAGCCACGCACTTCGGGTAAGGATGACGTGTCAGTGTGGGTCCCCGGTACTGCTCAGGGCTGGTCTCGGGGGAGGCTGTGCACGGGTGTGGGCAGGGGCACAGACGTCTCTGCACCTTCCCCTCAATCTGCTGCTTTAAAAAAATTTTTAAAAAGAGACCTTCTCAAACTTTGCTTTCCTGCAAAAGAGAATCAGTACCACTTGAATCACCTTCCCCCGACCCCCGTGGGCTGGGCTCCACCTCCCCACTCGGACTCTGCCAGCCGTGCTGGTGTGTTCAGGGAAGCCGCTGGCCGGGGGTGCTGCCGTCCTCACACCTCCGTAGCAAGGACAGCTGACGTGATTCCCCACGATTGGGCCATGGCAGTCGCTGGTGACCGCTGTGTTAGCTTGTGCGTTAGAACCACCACAGACCAGGAGCTACACAGGGAGGCCAGGGCCGAGGAGTGGAGGTTTCTCTCCATGGCTGGCCTTCTCCCTGCAGCCTCACAGGGTCCTCCCGCTGTGTCTGTGTCCCACGTCCCCTTACAGGGACCCTGATCACAAGGGAGGAAGGCCCTCCCCAGGGAGCACAATTTCCCCCAGGTTCCTCCTTGAAGGCCCATCTCCCGAGCACCGCCGGGAGGACGTCAGCACAGGGGTGTGCTGGGCCACGCGCACAGAGGCCGGCAGCAGCACAAGGATGCTGCTTGCTCTCCGATGACAAGGTGACGCGGGAGCAGATCAGCACAGGATGCAATCCTGCACATCCACCACAAACATGGAGCCCGCTTTCAACAGCTGGGGACGGCTTCCGTGGAGGGAGCTCGCACGGACGCCCCCCAGCGGCTCCCGGGGGACTGCCCACACCGAAAAGGCCCAGCCAACCACGCAGGCTTCCCTGGTCTCAGGTACACTTCCCCACATGCTTTAGGGGAACCCAAGGGAGGGGCAAACCTGTGAGTAAATGATGACAGTCCTGGTGACTGCCTGAAATAAACCCCTGAACTTCACGCTTTTTTTTTTTTTTTTTTAACTTCCAGCCTCTAATACATCGTTCTTCACGAAGACCACGGATATTCTAATCCCATAAGCCTGCTTTGGAGAGGACCCAGCTTTAGAGAGAGAGAGAGTCCTAAAGTGCCCCGTGTGCTGAGCAGGGGACCTGGAGTTAGGAAGGACAGATGTAGTCCTCAATCTCCAGGAACTCAGAGGCTGGAAGACACAGCCACGGAGCTAGCAGAGAGCAATGCAAAGCAGGAGAAGGTCAACAGAGGGGGCCTGCACCAAGCCTGGCCGGGGAGCACCAGCCCCAGCTGGCCTGCAGTCCAAGGGATCCCAGGGTGGCCTGTGGGGCCAGAGGTCAGAGTGGGCGCATTCTCACCCTAAAGGGTACAGCCTGGTCTGTTCCAGGGCTGAGAAGACCCCATGAGGGATGAGAAACGGCGCTGCAGTGGCCTTGAGGGCGAAGGCCAGAGGCCAGACCAGCAGATGCGCTTGTTAGGGGAGCACTGACCCAGTTCGTGAGGCCCCTCCTCGAGGACGGGTGCAGGGACCCAGCCCTAGCGAACAGCTCGCCAGGCCAGAAGCCGTTAGGATGAGAGCACAGCCAGCCCACACAGCCCTGAAAAAGAATGTAACCGGGAGACTTTAAAATATTTAAGGAAAAAAAGTGCTCGTGGTATTAAGTTAGGGCTGAGTCGCAGAACACAGAACGGACTTTAAATGAGGATGAAAACCTGGAAAGAATTATACTGCATAGCATTGGCTAAAACAAGCAGAAACTTCACAGATGAAGTTGTTACAGGCTCGTCGCTTACAGGCTGCTTACGGCCGAGGTGACACACACACCTCAGGCCACAGGGGCTCAGATGAAGGTCGGTGGGGGGCATGGCCGTCAAGGACCTGGCCCCTCCCACCACCCTCCTGGCCTTTCTGCTCCAGCTTCACGCTTCCCCCCAAATAACACTGCTGCCCTAGCTCCCCGGATCCCATTTGCACCCACGTTTGGCAGGAGTCTGGGGCAGAGTGGTCCTCGGCATACCTTCCATGAGGGAGGAAAGGTCTTTCCCGGGAGCGAGCCGTGGGCAGCAGACCTCCCACAGCGCCTGTGCACAGCAAGGCCGGGCGAGCCGGCAACCCACACTCAGCCTAAGGGGAGGCAGGGAGGCCCTTGGCTTGGACCAGCAAGGAGACATGCTGCCCCTCCCCGTGACACCTTCCCTAGTGCTCTGGTTCCTGAGCTCCCCCATTCTTTCCTTCATGCCTTTTGAGTCTGTTCTCCGTGCCACGCGTGTGATTCTTGATGACACTGTCTCCCCCTGACAAAGCTCCTTGAGGACAGGCTCACGTCTTTATCATTCTAGCCCTGAGCCACTGCAGGCCTGGCCCAGGAAAGAGCGACGAGCGTTTGCTGGTTGGACCTCCGAGTCCACTTCTCTGTTGAACGGACCGGACAGAGACATGCTGTGTGCTCCGTGGGCCAGCCAGCTACCCCGCACCCACACCACGGGGACGAGCCGACAAGCGCTCCGCTCTGGGCACCCCGCAGCCGCGCCGACAGGCACCCCCCGGCTGGGAGACGGTCCGTCAGTCCACTTCCTTAACAAGAGGGAACAGAGAAACGTGCAAATCTGACTTTGCGAAGAATGCTACATTTATCTCCATTCACTTGAATATAATGTATTATTGCTAATATTAATAATTTTAGCTCCAGAAATTGTACCAGCCTCCCAAAGAAGGAGTCCTTGACCCAAAATATCAGAGAATATTAAACTGAGAAATGATCTACTGATGCAAATCATTAAGTCTATTTGCATTTGCTTACTGAACCCTGTCACGGAAATTAAACTGCGTGCGGCAGGGAGCGAGGCCGCTGCGCATGACTACGAGGAGACGTCTTGGTGGATCCGAGCTCTATGTCATTAATTTTCCCACTTTCCCTCATTAACAAGTAAAATGTTTTTACTGCTTGAAAAGTTTTAATAAATAGAAAAAAGCAGAGCAGCTGACATACTTTTTAATGTAATATACAAGGGCTTTTAATATTTTTACATACATTAACAAAAAAGCTAGGGAAAATGCTAAGAGGTTCTATACGTGTGGAAAAGCTGAAAATAATTTTCTGGAGAGGCTACGAGGCCTTCTGGTTTGCGCATCACCCTGCGTCCTTCCCTGGACGGCAGCAGTGAGCCCCTCGCCCTCCGTCGGCGGCCCTCGGGTGCCAGGGGGTCACGGCCAAGGCGGTGCACCCACTGGGGGCCATGCGTCTCCCAACTAACCAGGAGGTGTGCAGGGGACTCCAAGCTCTCCACAAGGAGGCCATCCTTGTGTAGGACATGGTATGGGGCAGGGTCCCTGGAGCGTGTACAGCCACAACCCCGACGCTCACGGGGACGAGCCCTCAGCAGGTGCTGGAGAGGGCACCCCGCTTCTCCCACACCTCACCTCGCCCCCGTGCAAGGGACCGCGCTGACTTCGTCACAGCCTCCGTCTACGGGAACCTGGGGGCCTGGCGGGGGCCCCGGCACAGCAGTGAGGACAGCACAGGGAGGGGCAGGGGCCGAGACCGAGGCCACGCCTCGGGCCCCACAGCAACACTGGGCGGCTGAGCCGGGCCCCTAAGTCCTCCGGCTGCGGGTCTGTGTCCTGCCGTCCCACCCACCCTGGGCAGGCAGACTGCCCGGCGCAAACCCGCTTCCTGGTGAGGGCGACAGGGAAGCCCGCCCACAGCCCCTGCGGGCTTTATGTGGCCCGGCAGCCCAGGGCCCGGCGAGCCCCACGGCCAAGGCCCGCCTCTCGCAGGGGGCGCCCACTCGTCCTCCAGGAGCTGCCCGGGACACCCACCGCGCTGAGGGGTCTGTGGCCCCACTGTCCTCACACTGACCCGCCGAGAGGGCCCTCGAACGCTTGGCGACTTTCTGACACAACGGAAGCTGCTCCTTGTTTCTCCTTATCCTGGCTTCACGACCATTAAACAGTCACCCCGACAGGACTGGAACCACCGCCCCAGCCCAGTGCCCGCACTCCCAGCCCGGGGCGAAAGCACTCAGAGGACGCAGAGCGCAGCTCTCCCTCGGGACGGACAGACCGAGGGGGAGCTCCCGGGGCAGGCGGGGGGGAGAGGCAGGCAGGGCCCGAGCCCCCTCCAAGGGATCCTCCAAGGCACGTTAGATACACCGGCTACGGGTGTGCTGGGCGTATTTGGTACTTTGGTTTTTTCATCGGCCCATTGGGAGACGGAAGGAGAAGCATCAGTTCCAGGTCAGGATAGCTCACCACCCCACGGAGATTCAGTCTGTGTGCACAGTGGGGCCCGGACTACGCAGAAGCCCAGCAGTTCCAGGTGGATCTGGTTTGCACTCGGGCCTCCCTTCCCTCTGGGAGGCAGCCTGTCAGCCCCCGGGCCCCCGCCTCCCCCTCGAGTCCAGGCACAGAGGACGGAGGCTGGACACCTGCGGGACGGCTGACCCAGCACCTGACCACGTCCTCGCACGGCGGGGCCTTTCCGGGTTCTCTGCCTCGTGCGTACGGTTTCCACAGACGGGAGTCCTGCTTTTAATCAGTACTTGCCCCAGTTGTAGAAAACCTCATAATCCTTCGAAGCTCTTCGCCCCCCAGACCGCCGGACCAGGCGCTGCAGAGGGGGTCAGACGGCGCGCTCCACGGTCTGCTTCACCACAGAGGGGTGTGCGTGGGTCAGAGCAGCCGATGACACGGGCATGAAGGGGACTTGTTCCCCCGCCCTAGCCAGGCCTGTGGCCCCGCAGTCCTTGGGGGGGGGGGGGGCGCCCTCCGGAACCGTCCGCCCGCCCGGCCCTGCTGCCCGTCTGCACAAAATGGTGGCAGCCCCTCTCTAGTCTGTCCCCCGCTGCTCCTTCTCAGGAAAATAAACTGAAAATAGATTTTAAAAAGAAGATCATACATATTTCAGCTCTGTCAATTCCAACGACCCCCACAGCACCTCAGGCTGAAGTGAGCAACCGTCCTTCAAAACGGACCCCTCCTCTGGGCCTCCGGCAGCGGCCGTCAGTCTTCTTAACACAAGACCAAAGTCATACTTTGACAAAAAAGTTACCGTCTCTAGACTGCTTAACCAGCAAAACGGTTCAAGTTTGCAAACACATAACTTTTCACGCAAGCAAACTAATTTCCTTAGACCTCATTTGTCAAAAACTAAAAGAACTATGAACACGTCTTGTGCTGAAGTCACTTTAGGGTTTCGTAATAGACGTAGAAGGGGTCCCACCTTCAGAGAATGTTATTGCTTCTATTTTAAATTCAGGAATTCCAGGTATCCTGAACGTGCTTGTGGCCTTCAGAGAGCAGGGCTACAACCACTACGAAGTTGTGCATCTTCTCTCCGGAAGGCGCTTACAGAGGGCAGGGGGAGGTCTGCAGCAAGCTGTCGCTGCGCAATTAAACCCTGGTACCCCGGGAGGCGGCACCCCCGGAGCCGGCCCAACGGAGGGGAGAGAGGAGGAGTGAACAGGACGGGTGAGTGACGCCACGCAGCACCCAGAGGGCACCCAGACACCCGCACGCTGGCATGACAGACACACGTTTACTCCTTTAACAGGTTTTGCCCATTTAACAAAGGAATCCTAACAAGGTCAACCAGCAACAGTGTCCTCCTTTTTAAAACAGAACCATTCTAGCAAACATAAGGGGGAGTGACATACTTGGCCACACAGCCTTCCGTCGGCGCCTGGACAGGGACACCACCCCGTGCCGCTGCCCTGAGCCTGCTGCCCGGCCCCTGGCAGCACCGCATGTTCCCCGAGGGCCCCCCCGCGGCCCTGCACGAACGCGCTGACTGCGCCCAGGCCAGCCCTTCACCAGCCTCGTTGCCTCCTGCGTTTGCCCTCTGCGGCTGTCCGTCCACCCGGGCACTGCTGCGACTGGTCAGCAACTGTCCCCCAGAGACGGGGGACCCGAGTGCCTCGGGAAGCTCTAAGAGCATCCTCAGGACCCCACCGCCAGCACGAGGGCAGGGCATTCCGAGACACCAGCAGCACCGAAGCACGTTCTACTGCTCCTTCACACAGCACACCGAGGAGAGCTGCTGCCGGGTGGGTGCCAGGCTGCCCCAAAGTCCCCTGTCCCCCCGAGAGCAGGCGTGGTCCCCTCACCAGGCAGCACGGCAGCCCTGGGCACGACATCCGAACCCTGGACTTCGGCTTGTCGGAAGAGCAATAGGGCTGGCCTGGATGCTGCCCAAAGTCCCTGAGAGGTCTGACCATCTCTGGGTCTAGAAATTCTCAGAGTAATCTAGAGAGAAGCATTCAGATTGTATTAACGCCTGTCCGTCAGAATCTTAACCATTTGCCTGAGCAAAACCTTAATTACTATTTGGTGGAAACAGCATTTATTCAATTCCTTGAGAAGGACTTTATGCCTATGTGCAAACCGACGGAAGCCAACATACAGAACACGGCTGACCCAAGCAGAGGAGGACAAGAGGTCAGGATGGGCACAGGAGCAGAAGAGCCCCACCCAGTTTCCCTGTTTTACTGACCCCACAAGGAGAACTGGTAGAATATTCCTACAAGACCAGCTGCAGACGTGAGGCTTAACTGGTCCAAGGGATGCCGCCGCACTGCCAGACTCCCCCTCCGTCCGGGCACGGTGTCCAGCCTGGACCCCCACATCCACCCACTGTCGCTTCCTAAGATGCAAAGAAAGGGGGGGTCACTGGGGGCGAGCCTGGGCCCTCTCTGCTGTCCTGGCTCCACCGGCCCAGCCCCCAGCTCCGTGCACACCCCACGGCTGCCCGGAGTTGCTGCGCCCAGCACTCCTCGCGGGGAGAAAGGTGTCAGTCTCAAAATATTATTTTCAATAAAAGTTGTTTACCTAGAGAAGATTTAAACACACCAGGAACTTTGAAGGAAATAAGCGGCCAGTTCTTTTTAATAAAAGCAGTGCTCAGTTATACAATTCCTCTTCCTAACAGAGCCTTGAACTGGATAAAATAAAGATCAGAAACGAGGTGTTTTTCCAGATGATTTTTAGGAAAGAAACTATTTGCAGGAGGAGACCTGAGGTATCTAATAATTCAGAAGAGCAATCTTCCCACTACGTCTAGGGGCACTTTTAGAGGAAGCGATGTTAAAGCAGGACAGAAACCTCTAGAATCCATTTATACGCATGTGGGTGTGTACACACACACCCCCACGTGAGCTGCACACATGCGCACATGCACACACACCCCCACGTGAGCTGCACACATACCCACGTGAGTTGCACATGCACGCATATGCACACACGTGCACACACCCACGTGAGCTGCACACACACACACGAGCTGCACATGTGCGCACATGCACATATACCCACGTGAGCTGCACACCCATGTAAGCTGCACACACACCCACATGAGCTACACACACACGTGCATATGCACACGTGCACACCCCCATGTGAACTGCACATGCACACACACCCACACGAGCTGCACACATGCACATACACACTGTGAGCTGCACACGCATGCATATGCACATATACCCACGTGAGCTGCACACACCCACATGAGCTGCACACACGCGCACGCACACACACCCACGAGCTGCACATGCGTGTACATGCACACACACACACCCACGTGAGCTGCACATACGCGCACACACACCCATGTGAGCTACACACACCCACGTGAACTGCACATACGCGCACACACATGAGCATACTATACCTGAGGACTGTTTTCTACTTCAGAAACGAACAATGTAAAAAACATCAGCCCAGCACACAGCTTTTATTTTCCTATTATAACAGACTCATAGACTTGTTTAAATTCCACTTCTTGCCTTTCTAAGCTCCTGGCAGAAAACCGGCTGGAACAGCGTGTTCTCCCCACGGAAACCCTCACCCAGTGGCCGCGCCCCAAGGACAGCCTGGACGGCAGGGCCAGCTACCGCTGCCTCCCGACGAGACCCGCAGCCTCCCGCGTGGCGCGCCCAGCCCGGCTGTGCGCCAGCCCAGCTGCCCGGCCAGCAGGTTCTGTGGGAAGATCTCTACGGAAGCGGAACGTCTGCTCCACCAGCTCGCTCTCGATGTGCTGAACACTTGGGGCCCAGCATCACGTGAAGGCAGCAGCGGAGAGACAGCTATGTCCCACCTGAGCTGACCCATGAGGTCATGGAAACCCACAGCTTTCCAGAAGGCGGCCCAGAAAGAGCAGCTTTAAGAATAATGTGGATTCCTCGAGAAAACTCCAACCCCCAGTATCACGTGCACTCTGCCAGCCGACCGCAGACACCGAATGCCAACCCGGGCCCAGCGTTCTTCCAGATGAATCTGCAGGTGTTACCTCCTCGCCCACACACCCTTTTAAAGACACATCTGTGTGTACACGTTCGCGGATCGGACGAGAGGAGAGGAGAGATGGACGTGGCATGGAAAAGCCTCGCAGACGAGGGTTCTTAGGAAACACTCGGTGACCCTAGAGAAAACCTGGTCCCAGACATGGGTAAGAAGCTCACAGCCATCAGCACAGAGGCAGTAACAGCAGGACACGAGGGCTCTGCGGAGAAAGCTGGAGCTGCTGCCACAGTGCGGCCCCATCTAGAAGGAAATAGAAGAGATTCCCCCCAGAAGAGGGCTGCGG
Organism: Procyon lotor; assembly: GCA_028646535.1. Classification (NCBI taxonomy): domain Eukaryota; kingdom Metazoa; phylum Chordata; class Mammalia; order Carnivora; family Procyonidae; genus Procyon; species Procyon lotor. The sequence continues at coordinate 68,183,666 of CM053617.1, read as the reverse complement.
AGTTCTTGGGGGACATGAACGGCATTTCTGGGGAAGACTCTCGCTCCCTCCTGCCCGCCCCTCCCCCAGCTCCGACACGAAGCTCCAAGGACTCATCTAGAATGTGGGACCGTTGGCATGAAGGCCACTCCGCTGTGGTTCTGTCCCTGCTGGGAGACCCCCACGGATCAGAGACGCGGGACAGCCACACTGCCGGATTCCCTTTTGGACGAAGCCATTTCTGCTTCCAACGTGTAGCGAGCCAGGTGAGCGGGCCTCTCCGAACGTCAAAGCCGAAGAAGAGTTTGGGGCAGCACGTTGATCGCAGAAGCCCAAGGCGCCAAGGCAAGCGCATGTCACGGCCTGAACACGTGTCCCCTCGCCACCTGAGTCTGACACAGAAGGGACAGATGCCCCGGAGCAATTTCAACAACATCCAACTACCTCCAGCCCCCAGGCCCCGCGTTCTGCCACGCTCCGACCCCTGCCGGTCGGATGCCCGGCCTGACCGGCTCTATTGCCAAATGACCCGTCAGCTCGCGCGGTCCCCCTCAGCTGTACCGCCCGTGCCCCGGGCTCAGGCCTGCATCACCCCCTGAGCATTTCCACAGCCACACGTGCTCACGCACTCATGCCCGCCCCTGTGGAGGGACACGGCCCCACAGCCACGGTCTCCCCAGGCCGGACTCCACACACAGGTGGGGCTGTCCCACTGGCTGCTGCATGGGGGACCCAGGGCAGTCCCCAAGGCACAGGGCCTGTGGAGGCAGGCACACCCACGTTTCGGGAACAAGTGAACAAGGGAGTAACAACATCAACCAATTTAGGATTATCAGAAAAAAATCTACTTCCTTCACCTGATACTGAAACTGGAAATAAAAATTCTGGATGAATCTGACACAAGACAATGCCTCAGTTCAATTCAAAAATTAAACTCATTTAACCTTTAACTCTATTTAAATTCTGAAGTTATCGGCATGCAAGAACTCCCCTGTACAGTAATATCAAGGAGCTGATCTAATTACTGATACAATTTAAAGGAAATAAATTTAACAAACCAAGTCTATTTTGAGAGTTTACAGCTTCCATAGCACGAGCACGTTCAAAACAAAAGTTGAGAATTAGTTTCTCGCTGCACATGGCTACGATGCCAGAAAGTATTAAAGCCATACAAGCAATAAAAACTCTGGAAATCAAAATCAAAAGGCAAAACAGGGGAAAGAGAGGCCAAAGTTCTCTGCTATCCTGCAGCTGTGAGGTCCCAGGGCGGCGGGCAGTTGGGAGGCGGCCGAGGGGGAGCCGAGTCAGAGCTAGCCGTGCTCCCGCGTGGCCTCCGCTCGGGGCCGGTCGGGGGGCGCGTCCCCCACCGGGCAGCTTCAAGAGCGGTACGTCCTCCTGAGCACTCGGTGTGCACAAATCCTGGTAGTTTTGCCCCCACAATAGTAACTTCAGTGGAGCCTGAATTTCCAAATGAAAGCAGAACGCTCCAGTCTCAAGATGTGCTCATTCAGGCACCCGCACGGCAGGCCCCGTCTGGATCACTAACGCTGAGCAGGAAGGTCTCGGCGGCTCAGCCGGTCAGGGGCAGGGAGGAGGGCCACCAGGGAAGGAAAGGCAGCTCCCGCAGCCGTGGCCGTGCAGGGTCTCGGGGGTGAGGGGACGGTCCTGAGCCCTCCCTGAGATGCTGCACCACTACTGCCCACAGCTGTGCCCGCGGCCCTGCGGAGGCAGCTGGCAGGCTCACCAGGCCCCAGCCCGTCCCAAGTGCCCACTCTCCCGAGGTCCCTCCCGGGGCCCCGAAGTGTTCTGGAAGACGACTCCAGAGGCACATGCAGGTGGCCCTCGAGAGGCTAGGACGTGGTCATAAACCCCTATGTTTTCCTCACAGAACCTTACTGGGCCTCCTTCCTCCCCGTGTGCATAGGCCGCAGCTGACCTGCAGCAGCAGTAGGGATGGCCGTGGGCCGGGAGGTCAGCAGGGAGCGTCACAGGCTGGCCTAGGGACTCAGGGTGGGGGACAGACGAGCCAGACTCCAGCAGCGGCCGGCTGTGTCCAGGCCTGACCGTGGCAAAGGGCCGTGCAGCAGGGGCACCGCCGACCCGGCCATTCCACCAAAAACGTCCCCACCAGACCACAGACCCCGGATGCGACTGCACGCGAGCACAGCTCTGACCCCATGAGCCTCGGGGGGGACCCACCTTCAGGTGAGAGTCACTGCTCGGTCTGGGAGGGCCCAAGGACTGGGGTTCGAGACGATCTCCCCGTTACGGCTCGAGCGAACCCTGGCGCGGGCTACAGCTTTCGAGCCCCTATGCTCGCCCAGCGGCCCCAAACTCTGTCGGTCGGATGACACACCAGCATCAGGCCCAGGTAGGGCCCCCTGCGCTACCAGCCCTGTCCTCAGGGAAAGGGGAAAGGCCTTCCTCGGCAGCACAAAGGGGACAAGAGCACAGCTTCTCTGGGAAAGCTGCCATCATCTCAGGAACAGAGGGGCAGCCCAAGGCCCTAAAAGCTACCGCTCAGAGCAGAAGATGGAGGCATTTTGAATCTGCCACCTTCCTCTGAAGTCGGCCAACTTATGGCTTTTCCTCTCCCGTGTGCTTACAGTCCAAATGTTGCAAGCTTCCCAAGCAAACGCTTTACTGTGACAGCTTGGTTCATATTTTGAACCCACATATTTGTAACTGTCATTCAACTGTTCTTTTCTTCCTTCCAGGAGGATCCTGGAGGGCTTAAAATTAAATGAGCCAGCCTGCTTCTTACCCACGGACACAGGCATGTAAGTTTTAGCCAGTTCTGTCTCCCTACAACCCTTTAATAAAATTGACAGGAATAAAACTTACATCGCTCTGCCTTAGATGGGTCCAGAACAAAGGTTCTAAATCCCAGAGACACTTGCCAACAGCCTGCCTGCTTCTGCCCTCTGCCCTGACTCGCAAAAGAACAAAACTGTGAAATAGGGTCTCACAGAAATGAGGGCAACAGACCAAACTGCTGAAGCCAGGCATTGCTTTTCTCTTTTCTAGGTCAGAAACCAGAGAAGTTCACAAAACTGGCACACCTTTGTGGTCGTGCAGTCTGGTCTGTGGCGCGGCAGCAAACCGCAAGGCCTTCAGAGAGGGGGCTCTTTATCCCCCAGTTCTCTGCAGGGTCACAAAGGGAACCCGCGTTGTGACCTCAGAAGGCCCAGCAGCGAGGGCCACAGTCTGTCACCCCACCACCTCCCCCCCCGCCAGCTCTAGTGGGAGGTACAGCCGTGGCCTTCATGTTCCTCACAGACATCCGGGAGCCGCAGCCTCAGTGCTGCCCGGACAACGCTGCAGGCCCCACGAGCAGCCCCAGGGGTCCTGGGCTGGACAGAATTCTTCACGGGACTCGCAGATGAAAAGAACCACCCTGGCTCCAGTCTGGTCTTCTTAGCTATCCGTCTGAACACAAGACCACAGTCCAGTTGCCCCAAGGACGCTACAGGGGTGTGCGGCCAGGAACCCAGGTCCAGAGACTCCGTCCCCGTGCACCGCAGACCGTCTTGCCCTCTATGCCAGAAACCAGGAGGGGAGGGCCTTCAGCACGGACATGGGCCTCAGACCTGCAGCTGACTCGCCGTGGGGAGGCAAGCCCGAGGCCATCCACGCTCACCGGGGCATTCAAGGACATGCTTTTAAAAGAGATGCTTTCTCTGAAGCCAAACAGCTTGGCAGGTGCCTCCCTCCCCAGAAACCTGTGCACTGGACTCAGGAGACCTCCTTGAACACACGCGACACACATGCGACACACACCACACACACCACACACACTCAGGGGGGAGACAGCCGAATGTGCCGCAGGTGAAAATCCTACGGCATGTTTCTGGACGTTCTGTTTACTGGGAGCACCTCTTGGAGGGTTTATCCTGAGGAGAGTCTCCTCTTCCAGGAAGATTGTAAGAAGGCTTACAAGTGTGTGCACTAAGTGTGTGTGCACTAAGCGTGTGCACTAAGATTTCCCAGTCCCTCAGAGAACAGAGCGGGGATGTCCTGAGAAGGTTCTCAGGACGTGCAGACCCTCAGAGCTTCCTTAGCCGCAAGCGGCAGGCAGCCCAGCACAGGGGTCGCCAGGCGGGAGGGCAGCAGGCCGGGCCGGAGTTGGGATCAAGGTCACTTAAAACACTGAAATGATGAACTGGAGAGCAACCGATCCACACAGTAGCCAACTGCCATCCACTGGAGTGGAGGACACACAAGGGGACTTCACGAGCCTGACCTCCCTTCAGGAAGACCTCACAGGCATCTTACCTGCACACTGTCAATGGAGCAAAACGGACAGAGCACCCAGTGGGGCGGACGCCCCCTCCTAGACAGAGACCCCGTGGTCACACTTGCACGCCCCAGAGCAGCCGGGCCCTCGTCCGTGAACCCGGTGAAAGGAGGTGCTGGCCAGCCCTCCACAGCCTTGAAGGCGGGCAGGGGGTCAGGCCTGCCTAACCTACGTGCTCCCGCCCAGGCTCTACACAGAGCGGATGGGGGCAGGATGCCAAGAACGCTGCAGAGCTCTGCTGCTAGAAAGCAGAAGACGGCCTGCATGTGATGAGTTCTCAAAATACAAAACACTTTTACAACTGCTTAGTTTGGTTGGACTATAGAAGCTTTTTTCAGTATTGCATTTCTGTATTTTTTCTAAAAAGATTTACACGGGAAAATAAACCAGGAGCGATCCTTCGCTTTGTAAAGGATGCTGCAGCCCCAGCGTCCTGCCACCAAACCCCCCCCCCCCCCCCCCCCCCCCCCCCCCCCCCCCCCCCCCCCCCCCCCCCCCCCCCCCCCCCCCCCCCCCCCCCCCCCAGCACGAGTGCGACAGCATCACACAGGCCATTCTTCCGGGAAAACAATGGAATCCCCTTTACGGAAAGTCACACAAGCCCCCACATAGCATTAGAAAAATAAACCTATTCTACATCTCAGCAGACGTTGCAGGGAAGAGTGGAGTCAAAGCTTTGCGGCCACACAGCGACAGCGTGGGGAGACGTCGGTTCGGTTCTCGCAGACGCAGGCCAGTGGCTCTCGAACAGGACCGTTGTTGATGGAAACCTGATGCCGGCAGGAAGTTAGAAAGTTGAGATCATACTACTTCCCAAATGGATATCCTGCATTCAAATATTTCTAGGGAGGGAAAGGGGAGTAATGTAACCTATACAAAAGAAATCAATGATCACTGTACGAAGCCATATAAACAGGTGGGGAGCCTGATGTGGGGAACAGGGATCCTACTTGGTGCAGAAGAGCAAATGAAATCTCACTGCAGACAGACGTCAGTGGCCGACTTCCAATTCAGCTACTGAACAGAGCAGCACGTCTCCAGGATATGAAGATCCCACTACTCAAGAGCTCTCCAGGAGGAGGGGGAGAACAGTATCCCGGAACCATGTGGATGCTCGGCTCATAACCCCTTTGGCCACAGTCCATCAGCAGAGCTGTTGAACACGGCCCAGCAGGCACACGGGGCTCTATCAGCAGAAAGCTGCACTTGGGGTGGGCAAGGGCAGCACCTAATTCTACCAAAGGGAGTTCTAATCTGAAGTCTTTCTGTAGGACGAACCTGGAGGGCATCGGAGGGGAATTCATCCATAGCCTGAGGAAGAAGTCCTGCTAACCCTTCACCTGCCACCGTTGCAGCGAGGGGAACCCTTCCCAACTTACTTCATGCTGAGACACGGACCTGAACGCCAAAGCCTGACAAACAGCACAAAAAAGTTACAAACATCCCTCAGGTCCGTAAACACATTAAGTCCTAAACAAAATACCGAATTTAAGGCAGCACTGTGGGGGTGGGGTGGGAGGGTGGGGGAGATCACGAATTAGGTGACGTGTGTAGTCCGGCCTTTCAAGACTAGTCTGACCACGTTGAAGAAAAAAGGATGATGGTGACACAGGTAGAAAAACCATTCGACAAAATCCAACAGATGGAGGAAGTGTTTTCAGTCTGGGAAAGGACACCCGTGAGCCCCAGAAGTGGCAGCACTCGGACTCCTGACACAGAGGCCCCTTCCACCGTCCCCATAACTGGGACAAGGGAAGGCAGTCTACTGTCGCAACGTTTACTCCCCAAACCGGGTTCTAGCCAGTACAAGGACAGAAATAAAAGGCATTAAGATCAAAGACAAGTTGTCTTTAGTCACAGACCCAATTTTTTACGGCAAAAATCCCAAGGAATCTGCAAAACAATTCCTACAACTAAGAATTCAGTAAGAGGACAGAAGACCAACATACCAAAAACCAACAGCTATGTAGCAGCAGCAACTACAAAATCGTTTTAAACTAGGTTAAAATACCAACATATTCAGAAATCAGGTTACAAAAGATATACAAGGTCTCTATGCTGGAAATTAGGGTACTGAGAAAAAGACAAGCTGAATAGTGATAAAGCATATTCATAAACTGGAAGGTTTTTTTAAAGTGGTCAACCCTCCCCCAAAGTGGTATGCAGATTCAAAGATTTCCCAATCAAAATCCTAATCATTGCTGGACACCTTAATTCTTTAATATGTAAGGTTAAAATACACTGACGCCAAAACAATCTTTAGGGGAAAAAAACCAAGATAGAAGACTTATTACCTTCATCTGAGATTTATCCTAAAGCTAGGCAATCGAGTGCCTGTGGTTCTGGTGTAGAACAGATGAGGAGGTCACCTGAACCACACACAACATCCAGACCTATGGGACCCACATGTGTATAGTCAACGGATTTGACAAATGTGTGGAGGGAATTCGGTGTAGAAAAAAAAAACAACATTTTTTTCTCCTCCAACATAAGAAAACTAACTATAGAGAAAAAAATACCTCCCGATAAGGGGAGTCAAGATGATGGGTCATATATCTAAACATAAAGGCTAGGATTATCAAATTTTAGGAAAATATGCATCAAGTTACAGTAGGCAAATCTTAAAGACAAAAAAGGACTAAGAACACCAAGTTATACTTCCTCAAAATTAGGAATTCCTCATTAAAAGAGAACATGAGAATAAAAACAAGCATCCAAACGTGAAATACAGGGGAGAACAGAGTGTGAGAAAGGGCTCGTTATCAGAACGAGCGCGGGCAGGAGACTCGGGCAGAGCGCACACCAGGGACACGCAGGGGTGGTCAAGAAGGTGGGGAGAAGACGTCCCGAGGAAAGCTAAGACTAGAACAATGAGGACATTTCACAGCCACTGGAATGGCTGAAACTTTCAAAACTACCACCACCAAGTACCAGTGAGCAGGCAGAGCACCTGAAACTCCATTTCTGTTGTAAATAAACATGAAACGGTTCACTTTTGAGAAGAGTTCTGGCAGCTTCTCAGGAGGTTCAACATACCTTGGCCACGCAATCCAGCAATTCCACACCGAGGAGTGGACTCTGGAGAAGTGAGAAGGTGTCCAAAGTGGCTTGAACAAAAATTTCAGTTTTACCCCCAGTAGCCAAGATTTGGAGGATTCAAACATCCAGCAACAGGAGACGTGAACTGTAGCATATTCATACTCTACTCCTCGCCACGAAGAGGGACTTACTTATTAATACACGGAACATGGGAGACCCTTAAAACAAGGTCGAACAGGAGACTCCAACACAGACGGGTACATCATGAAACCTCACTTACATAAAGCTCGAGAACAAAACTGACCAAGACAGAAACCACAGCGGTGGATGCTAAGAGGATCTGGGACTAACTAACCAGGAGCACAAGGGAACAGCTGCTTTAGAATGTTCTAGATCTCGGTCTGAGTTGGTGTCCATTTGGCTGTACAGTTCTCAAAACGCATGGGATCGTTTCCTTAAGTTCACTATATAAGGCACACCTCAATTTTTTTTAAGTGATAAAAGAACTGTTAATTCTCAGCATTCATGCAGAATTTTTGTTATTTTGTACCTTTTAAATGTCCCTTGCCAAGGTTACCCATAGGGTTACAAGAGACTTTTCTGGCTGCCGTTTAAATAAAAACCGTTTCCCACCTCTCCCTTACACACAATCCCACGATTCTGGCCAACACGTGACCACTTCCTATGCCCCGCAGCTGCGTGTGGCCCCATGGGGGGGGAGGAGCTTGTTAGAGGCTCCTTCTAGAAACGGAGGTGGGTGCCTGCTTTCCTTCTCCTCGGCCTGGAACCGGAGCACGGCAGCTTGTGCCCCAGAGGCTCACCCAAAGCACCAGAACGAGGACCACAGCCCGGAGATGCAGAGCAAAGCCGGAGGCAACCAGGGGAGCCAGCTTCCGGGGCTGACCTACGAGCGCGTCTTCAGGAGAGCAGTCTGCTGCGTGTTCCTGAGGCCACGTGGGGAGGGCTCCACAGCTGCACCTCATCCTGACTCCGAAAGCAGAAACTCAAAATTAAGCCTCATCTTTGTTCTGTTCTCATCATCCATAATGGGCGTCTAACTAGAGCTCTAGGTTTTATTTTCTTCCCCAAATTTGCTTTAAGGGATTTTTTTCTTTACGGCAAAAAAGCTCAACAAAATTTGTGATTTACTGGGCCAGTAAATATGCGAGAGGCAAAAGGACATTCCCCACGAATTATTTGGTGTGATTTTCGGAACACCACAGCCAGATGGTTTTCATAGAAAGAGAAGAGCGTATTTGTACAGTTCAAACGTTTGTGGGTTTTTTTGCCTCAAAAAAAAAAAAAAAATACTATTGATTGTAACAAGCAGCTCTACGGGGAAAAAAATCTCGACACTGGAGGCGAAACTGGGTATTTATTACTGTGCGTGTGCTCATTATGGCGGTCTCTGACAGGGGTCCATTAAAATCAATTTTTATGTTTCTATGTATTTTCTTTATCTAATGTTGTATGGCATTGTGTTTATTAGCCAGTTAAGACAAACACTGAGCAAGAGTGGGTGGTTTTTCCCCTCTTCTGTCAGAAATAATGAGAACTGCAATTTTAATACAACAACTCACAATCAATGAATGGAGGAAATGTTACATTTCAGAACAAAACATTAAGGAGTGCTTTAAATTTTTTATGTTGTTACAATTAAGAGAAATAGAGTGGAGATCTGTCCGAAGAGAACCACGTGTCCTGCAGGAAATGGCAAGCCGAACGCGCGCTGGGAGAGCTCTGCCCACCCGTTCTCCCCAGCTGCACACTCCGGGGCAGCCCGACCCCTCACTTCAGCTCTCAGGGGCGGGGGCGGCTCCCGATTCAGCAACTCCCAGACTTCGGAATAAAATTCGCCTTGCGGACTTTGAACGATGACGGGGGTCCTGATTTAAAAGCACCAAGATTACGCAGGCATCTCCCCGTCCCCCAGCTTTCCAGAGAGACGCGCACAGTCGCTGCAGGACGGGTATCCTCAAGGCTCCCAGTCCAGCCCCTGCTGCGTGAGTGGGTGTGTTCATCAGAGCTCGGGGCCGGCGGTGGCGGAGGCGGCCCCGAGGTCGGGAGCGCGCCCAGGGCGCGGGGCACCGGCACAGATGCAGCGGACGGAGCATCAGCCGTGGCCCCGCTGCGGGAGGCGCCGCCCTGGGGGGACAGCCAGCCGGCGGCCGCCGAGCCCCTGACCCGCCGCGGACGGGCAGCGCGCGGCGCGTTCTGCAGCCCTGAACAAGGGCCACATGGGGACACAGGGGACTCACCCGGCGTCCGGCGTCTTGGCGCCGCGCAGCCTGATCTCATGCAGACCCTGCTCACATCCCGAGATCTCGATCTTCCCCAGAGGGCTGTCCATCGTCCTGTATCTCATCTCGCAGGCCTTGTCCATCCTCCCAAGCACCTACGAGACAGGTTTTCCAAGCAAATAAGTCCATGTGGAAGTCCATGGTCCCTTTTAAAAGGCAACAGGCACCCGTTATTTCACACAAAACGTCTTCCGAAGTTTGTCCCCATTCCCGCGATTTAATCATCCAACAGGTCATTTCTGTAGTCTCCACGGGGGACAGAAGATGCCAGGATGAGCTGCGGCAGCCCACTGGTGGTGCCGCCCCTCCGCCTCCTTAAACGCCTCTCCCAGCTCCCCCCTCCCCGGAGGCGCGGTGGGCAGGGGCTCCTCCCGAGGGGTCCCCCAGACGAAGCTAACCTCGCTGTAACCAAACGTTTACCAACTTTCTCATCGGCAGAAACGGAAGCCGCTAGATACACTGAAGGAAGCACACTTAAAACCCCCGGGCAGTGAATTGGGAAGCGGAGGGTGGACGCAGCACTTGCGCAGTGGCACCTGCACGAGCGGAAAGTCAGGGGCGCATGCGCGCTGGACTAAAGCCCGAGCGCTTTGGGCACCTGCGCTGAGGCAATCGGGGGCGCATGCGCGCTGGACTAAAGCCCGAGCGCTTTGGGCACCTGCGCTGAGGCAATCAGGGACGCATGCGCGCTGGAATAAAGCCCGAGCACTGCGGAAAGCGCACAGCTGACCCTTGAACAGCGTGGGTGTGAACTGCGTGGCTCGCTTATACGCTCACTTATACGCTCACTTGCACGTTCTCCAGTACGGGGCTGTGAACGTATGTTCTCTGCCCTACGATTTTCTGAAGACGTCCTCTAGCTCCGGCTTTTGTAAGAACACAGTACATAATACAAACGACATAGAAAACAGGTGTTAACCGGCTTTTATGGGTAAGGTCAACAATACGCTTTATTAATAAGGTTTTTCGGGAGTCAACAGTTACATATGGAGCTCAGTGCTCCTAATCCCACGCTGCTCAAGGGCCAAGTGTATATCTAACTTACGTCCAAAGAAATGTACCAACATAAAAACCAGCCTATGATGAATGCTACCTGCTAATTTTGATACTGATTTTGGTCAACAGAGCAAAGGCTGAAAACAACCAACAGGTACGGCAAGAACGGTGAGAAGCCTAAAGGCAAACTGACACTTGATAAAAACCACTCCAAGTGTGGGCAGGGAAGAGGGCGGGAAGCCAAGGGAGGGTTAGGGGACAGTGGGGACGAGTACCTGGGCCAGGCGCCCTCGGAGCTCGTCTTCTCCCTGCAACTCCTGGTCCCGGGGGCGCCAGAGACCCGGAGAGAGGCGCTCCGCCCCCTGCCATGTGACCTTTTATGGCCGTGGTTCCCAGCGCTCGCCTGCATCCGCCTGCGGTGAACTAGAGCCTGAGGCCTGGCCACGTGAGCCCGCCCACTGCTCCTGACCTGCAGGCAGGCTGCTCACCTGCTGCCTCCACTTCTCTGTCCCGCAGGCACCTCCCCTGAACTGTCCACAAGAGTGATCCTGCAAGAATGCTCTCCTCCACGCAGCTTTATGGGGGGGTAGTGTGGTCAACACCCGCCCCCACCCCACCCAGGACTTAGCCTGCGGGCTCTCCTTCCCCTCACCCTGCCTGTCCCCTGCACACCTGCCCCCCATCAGGTTCTTACCATTGCTAAATCTGCTCAGGTCCCAACGCCTCATCAACTCTCACAGGAGGAAGCCCTTAGGGCCCTTCCCACCCCTCCCCGCCCCTCACCCTGAACAACAAATCAACTGCCAGTTACACGAAGGGGCTACATCAGGGTCAGCAAACTGCAGTTCACGCGCCAGCCCCCACCCCCACCTGCTTTCGTAAATCAGGTTTCGCTGGGACGCAGCCCACTGCTGGCGGTGGCTAGCTTCCCGCTCCAGTGACAGAGAACGCACGGCCGCGCGCACTGAGCCCGGGCCCTCTGCTGAGCCCCCAAGGTCCACGCTACCGCACCCTTTCTGCTCCGTGACCCCCACAGGCACTCAGGCTCCCCCTCAGGGCCTGATGCTGTGGAGCCTCAGCTGTACGTCCCCTCCCTGAGCGTCCAGCTGCCCCGTGTGGCCCGGCGTCTGCTTCTCTGCAAAACCTCTACACACCCCACGGCCCCCACCCCCAGGCCCTATTCCCGTCCCTGTCCTTCCACCTGCTTCTAATGCCGTACACGCACTCCCTCAGCTGTCTTCCCAGCAGCCAGGAGAGAAGGGCATTCATATCCCTTGACAATGTCAAGCAGTATTTCCCAAACCACACGGTATATACTCAGTACCCCCAAGATTCCGTCCTAAGCCCAGGGCTCCAGAACCACCCTGTTAAACGTCCACTTTCTGTGGGTATTGACAGAGGTCTGAAGCAGATTCCTCTCCAGTTCCCAGCGGGTGAACAAGGGATGGTGACAGCCACCCGACAGCAGACACACTCTGACACATCGTATTCCTGAACACCCCAATTTCCATGGATTCCCAGTGCCTGAGGGTGCCCCTCCACTTGGCCACGCATGGGCAGGAAGCAGATGACGGCCTCCCAGCAATGGCCTGTCATTTTGCAGAAGTCACCTAAACTGAGCCCTGAGCGCGTTCATCTATGGAATTGAGGGTACCTAAATCGCAGGGTTGGCAGGAGGTAACATTATCAGGAATGCGAATCTAGACCTGGCTTCCGAGAAGGATTCGGGATTACTGTTATCACTGCCACATTGACATTTTAACCATATGCCCTTGCCTTTTGTCACAAGAGCACTCTGCTCTCTTCTGCAATTATGTTATCCAACAGCACCAAAATCCTTACCATTCTTCAAAAGCAGACGGTCACCCCTTCTCCCAGCCCCCTGGGGGCCTTCCCTCATCCCTTGGATTCAGAATTAACTGCTGTCCCCCCACCCCTCACATCCGTGGACATGTCCCATCACCCTGAGTCACGGGGAGATGCTGGTGGAGGGAGTTTGCTACCTTGAGGCCGGGTTCCACCCAAGACAGATGCACGCATGAGGAGTTTATCAAACATATGAGCCAGATGACCAGACTTTCTACCAAATATATGAACCAGATGGCCAGCATCTCTACCATCCAGGCCAAGGGTCTGGCACAGCATTTCGCAAAGTGGGTTCCAGAAGACTACGTGGAGCAGGGTTCTAGGGGGAATGAGAAGCCCAGCTGCACTAAGGCCTCCTGGGAGACTTACCTGCACACCTGCAGTGTGCTAAAAGCTCTGAGCCGTCCTGCATGGGAACCTAGCTCTCACAAATGCCTTCACCGTGTACCCACGTGTCTGCCTAGGCCCCACTCAGAAGCCGTTTCTCAACCGATCTGGGCTCAGGCACCCTGGCTCAGGCCTCAGATCCGGAGCCCCTGTCTCAGGCACGGCTCCTAATGGCAAGCGTCAGAAAGTGACACCGGCTAATTTAAGCACAAAAGCAATTTACTGAAAGACTATTCCGTAACTCACAGAACTTCTGGGAAGGCTGGAGAAACAGGCTCAGAAAACCGTAGGAACCAAGACTGGCCACAGTCCAACCACAGCCAAAGTGGAACGTCAGGAAACATCTGTGGAGCGGCCAGGGCCCGCGGACACGCAGCTGGCACTGTTGTCACTGTTGCCACTGGAAACAGGATGCCACGGCCCCATCAGCGCCCTGCTGCCTGGCCCGGTGTCACCCCCGATCCAAGGCCTAGGATGGGGACCCAGCACCCCTGCACAGACACAGACTGGCATACGTCCCCGCCGGGGCTGGAGCACTCATGGCTCCCTCTCCCTCGCAGGACTCTGTTCTCTCACCAGTGACACAGCAGTAACTGTCTCCCCCGCCCTCCCCGGGCTGCTCTGTGGGCCCCACCGCAGAGCGCTGGGAAGACGGGGAGCAGGCCCCCGGGCCAGCGCTCCTGTGGGGAAGGCCCTCCCTGTGCACAGGGCACTGCCTGCTCTCACCCCTACTGCAGGGACCGAGTATGCAGAGGGGTTCCAGGAGAGGGCAGGGCAGGTGGTGAAGGTGAGGGAGGGCCCCTCCCACCTCCACCACACGGACGGGCGGTCTCGGGAGAGCTCGTCCCATCTGCTCCTCGGGGAAGAGGGCCTGGCATGCTACGAAGCCTCCCCGCAGGCCACCCGCAGCGGCCAGACTCTGACCACAGGCAGGAGGGGCAGCTGGACTTCAGAGGCTGTTGGCCTTGAATGCCAAGGGGAGGCTGCAGCGGTGGGCTCTGAGCCAAGGAGCACCCGTGCACCCCAGGGCCTGCGTCTCTAAACCCGACTAGACAGGGCTCTGAGGCTGGGCCTGCCCACCGCTGTGCCAACCCCAACAAGCACTCCGCGCCCAGTGACATGGTGCTGTCCCTGGGCTGCGCGGTCTCAACTCACACGTGAAGGGCCGCCCATGATTGTCTCGGAGAGGACCAGCTCTCATGACGGCGCACGGCTGCCGCAGGCCACCTGTGTCACTCAGAGCGGGGGAACTCTATCCAAATCGGGCCAAGAACCAAAAGAGGGCAGTCAGTCCATAACTGGAGTAGCTGGGGGGTTGGACTCTGTCCCCCGGGGCCACACCCAAGCAGGCCATCTCGGGGCTGGGTGCCGTCTGAGGGAGGACGCTCCCAAGGCTCTGTTATTGGTTATGGGAACTGAAATCGAACCCCACGTTCAGCTTCCTGAACGTGAAGATTCGCTGAAGCACCTTCCCCGAGACAAAGGCCTGGGACCCACAGCCGGCGTCCCGGCCAAGACCCCGCTGGGCTGAACTTTCCCCGGTGCGGCCGGTGCCTCAGCCCGTGAGTGGAACACTGCTCGCCCAGGATAATCACCGCAACCCACTGCCAGCAGCTTCGCCCAAAGAACAAAGGCAGCAGTTTTAACAATGTTCTCTATTAAGCCACCAGGAGGAATTTGAGGCTCCACAGAAACCTACACACACCTCCTCTCCTACAGACACGCTGGCCGGCCGGATGGCACAGAGTCCTCCCAGGGGCGAAAGCATGGAAGAGCTGAACCAGTGCACCCCGGGATGCGATGGGGAACGTGTCCCCCCCGGCCGGACGCGCTGGGCCCTCCGGTGGGCCGGCGGGGGGTGGACGGGAAGCCCCCGGCAGAAAGACCAGTGTGTTACCGCGCAGGTGTGTTACGCGTCCCGGGGGGCCCGGCGGCAGGGGGAGGGAGGCTTGCAGGCTGGTGGGGCGTCGCAGGGCAGCAAGAAGATGCCTCAATAGCGGGCACACGCGTCGGGGACCCCACGCGTCCCAACACGGGCCGGTGGGAGGTTCCGCCTGGAAGGCAACAATGCCAGACACGCGCGGGGCCGGCCAGGAGCGCGGCGGCACAAAGGAGCTGTGTGAGCACAACACCCTCACACAGCCCCAGCCCCGCGCTCCAGAGACCAACCCACTGCTGGGCTCCGGCCCAGGGAAGGCCAAGAGCCTGACCCCGACGAGGGAGCCAAGAAAGGAAGGAGGCCCGGTGAAGACGCTCGCTGGCTGGCAGCTTGACAGGATTCGCGGAGAGCGAGTCCAGGGCCGGCGGGCTCCCAGGGCCTCTCAGGACCAGTGGGAGGCCATGCCAGTGGGAGGGCGGCCGGCGGCGGACAGGTGAGCAGGAAAGAGTTTTGGGAGAAAATGACGTCCGCAGAGAGACGTGGGTCATCACAAGGGGGTAGGCAGGCCCGATGACGCCCGTGGGACAGCAGCCGAGGCGTGCCGGGCACGGAGGGACCTGGGGATGGACACAGAGGCTCGGGAAGGTCCATGGGATGGGCTCTGTCTGCTCTGAGTCGCCTTCACGGAACGTGAGCTCCTGTGCGGGTACCAGACGTCATAGGACAACTCTGGCCGAAGAGCAGGAAGTCTGCTGAGGTTCTAAATAATAAAACAAGGGGCAGACAACATCTCCTTCCCCTTCTTCCTTCCTGGACAAGGCAGATGCATGGCCCGGAGCTGCGGCAACCACCTGGGGACACGAAGGAGAGGCCACAAGACTGGACGGCCCTGATGCCACCACAGCCACGGCACCCTGTCGCCCTCCTGCTCGCGCAAGAAAAAGTCCCGCATGTTGCAAGCCGGCGTTCAGAGGAATTCCTGTTTTCCTGCAGCTGGACCATCTTAACTGATCCCCTTCGTATCCCGGCACTTAGAATAGTGCCCAGAACATTGCAGGTGTTCAGCAAAGACCTGCTGAATAAATGGACTAATCACAGAAATCATTCCATTATGCTTGAAGTAAGGACTCAGAAAGAGAACTCTAGGATTAACAAGAACCCACAGCTGGCGGTCCGATGGCCTGAGGAATCTAGGAAGGCTCCCTGGGGGAGGTGTCAACAGGAGAGACAGTAATAATTTGGGGGGGGCTGGGTGGAGACAGATTACAGCAGGTCTGCCTGAGTAGGGCCTGGTGCCAGAGGGAACACAGGGCATTTGGGGACCGCAAGGGAGCAGCCTGGAGGGAGAGGCCCATGTCTGAGAGGAGCCTGCTGTGACAGCTCTGGGCACAGGGAGGACCAAGTGTGGGGGACAGGAGCATGAGGGCAAGGGCTAACCCCGAGGGCCCCTGGGGTAGAGAAAGGGCCTGCTGCCCGCAGTGCTGGATGCCCATCCATGCACAGCAGGGTCACGAGCGCACAGGTTCTCGGGCTGAGTGACAGACTGCCCAGGTAACAGTCTGCTTCGCTGCCTTCCCAGCCCAGGCAAGCGGGGGGAACGTGTAAAACCCCGAGCATCTATCAGTCCTACGCACCAGGTGTCCATGGCATGGAGCAGGGCTGTGGTAGAAGCAGAGACGCTCAGGCAGGTCTTCCCGGAGGCCAGCTACACCTGCGGATACACACCCTGCCCCCGGGGCCTGCGGGGCTGCCTCGGAGCAGAGGGGGAGGGGAAAAGCACCGCTGTCACCCTCCAGTGGGCCCAACGGCACAGCGCAGAAAACCCGATGAGAACCCAGAACCTGACGGCGGCCCGGCGGCCAGTTCTTTGAGCGGTTCCCCGGAAGCCCAGTCCAGCCGGCCTTGCCCCGGGGAGGACACCCCAGGTCGCATCCAGCCTGCGGGAGGGGCCAGACGGCAGGCCCCCCGTGCGCACGGGGCCTGTGAGCCCCAGCCTGGCAGCGCCACCGGACTCCGAGGCCGGCTCCCTGCATCCTGCCGACAGCATCCACCTAAAGCCGCAAGGGCACTGACGTTAATTGGTGGCAGAAAAAAATGGATTTTTCATGGTTATTTGGAGATCTCTGAAAAAAATGAAACGAATTTCGTTTCATCCCCCTTTCAACATGAATGGCGTTTAACGTTCTGAATTAAGCAGTTGGCGCCAGAGGCTGGGTTTCCACTGTATTAAATGCAAGAAACCCGGAGACAGAAACTGTCTTCTTTCTCCTTTACTTCATTTACCAGGCCTGCTGTGTGGGTCTAAAAACTGACTTCCAGAACCGTCTCTGCAGCCCCGCACCTTCCACTTTGAACCCCTTCCAGGATGGCCCTGCTGTGCGAGGAAAATGCCAGAAAGAGGGCTAGAAGAAAAAAATCGCCTGCCTTCTCATACGTCACTTACAAACCAAGTAGGAGAGATCTGCTTTTGTTAGACATCAGCCCGAAGAGTCTGCCTGCGAGGGAGTGGGCACCTGGCCTGCGGGCCGGGCTCCAGGCCTTCCCCGGGCGTCCCCATCAGGCCTTGATGTGCCCGTCAGCTACAGGTGTGAAGTGGGAGCCCGGTGGGGTGGTGCGCTGGGGATGCCCCAGTAAAGGGGAGAGACCATGTCTGGCTGCCTGGGGGCACCAAGAAAGCCACCATGAAATGACAACTCGTTCTGTAATCTCCCTGCTGAACAAAAAATAAGGAAAAGCAGGAGGGAAGCACCGGCCGTCCTCAGAACTCAAGATCAGCTCACCTGATGTGGCATGGGCAAGTATTTTAATTAGAAAAGGCACATGTGTCAAAACCCCAGAAAAGAGAAAATACTTCATAGTCATCACCAAATAACAAAGCTGGCCGTGGGGGGGCAGGAGGAGGCAGTGGATGAGAAGGAGCCCACGCCAAGTGCGGACCAGAGAAGGGGAGTGCCAGACAGAAGGCCAGGTCGGCGGCTGCGACGCACTCGGGCACCTGCTCTGGCCGCCAGGGCCTCCCCAGTGCCGTCCTGCTGGGCTGCATCCAACAGGACGGCCAAAGTGGGGCTCCAAGCACGACGTTCTAGCAACCAGGAAAAGCCGCATTGGGTTAAATGTTTTTTGCCAGAGAAAATTCTGGCCCTGCCATGGGTGTGTCGGACTCAGAATGCACCCAAAGCACGTGCAAAAGATCACTCTGTGTCCACACACAAACCTGCACATGATGCTTACTGTGGTTTTAGCCCTAACTGCCCAAACCCAGAAGTGACCCAGAGTCCAGACCATCTGCAAAGGCTGTGTGCCGTGTGATTCCAACTACGTGACGTGACGTTCTGGAAAAGGCGGGACTATGCAGACAGTGACGGGATCAGCGTGCCAGGGGCTGGAGGTGGGGGGGAGCAGGCAGAGCACAGAGGATCCGTGGGGTCGTGAAGCCACTCTGTACAACACGAATATTTGTCCAAACCCATACGGAGTGCGAGCCCGAGAGGGAGCCCCACATAAACTGTGGGCCACCGTCCCACTCAGGAAGGGCATGCTGACCGCGGGGGAGGCTGAGTAGTCTGGGGCCAGGGGTATCTGGAAACTCTCCATACCTTCTGCTCAGTTGTGCTAAGAATCTAAAACTGCTCTAAAAATTAAAGTTTATTAATTAAAAAAAAATTATTCCAAAGCCTCGTGCCATGTGACTGACATGGAAGTGATGCTCTTTACGTACTGAGAAAGGTCTGTGACCCCAGCCGCTCACACACGGGAACAGAGGAGACATTCTGCACCACGATCACAGAAGCAGGCTTTCCAATGAAAAGACCACTTGTACGGGAATCCCGGCTCCCGTTGTGAGCTTACACACACGCCTCCGGGACACGGGGTCCAGCGGGAGCCCAAGGAGTGCCCTCTCTTCTTACTCTCACTGGACACGGCCCTGCCCAGCAGAGCGGCTTCCCGACGGATCCCCTCTGGTTGTAAAGAATACTCCAAGCACCAGAGCCCTGGGGAGCAGGGGCCGGGCGGCAGAAGGGGCGTCCACAGCCCGGCACGCCCATGTGCGGCTTCCTGGGGGGCTCGGCATTCACAAGTCCGCTCAGTAAGGCGTTCGGGGCGGCCTGATGGGAAGAGGGGTGCACGTCAGAGTGGAGACAGGGAGGGGCATCGGCGGGAACGTGTTCAATGGCCTTTACAACAACCATTTCTAGATAAAAACAGGCACTGTCTGCGCTTTATTTTGAGAGAGAGAGAGAGTGATGGGGAGGAGCAGAGGGAAGAGGGAGAGAGAGAATCCCAAGCAAACTCCACGCCCAGTGTGGGACCCGACGGGGGCTCGATCTCACGACCCTGAGGTCATGACCTGAACCAAATCAAGAGTCGGATGCTCAAGCGACCGAGTCACCCAGGTGCCCTCGCAGTTGAAAATTATACTTAAAACTTGGTTTTCCTTTCCAATTCCTTGTTTTTGTGACTATTATCAAACTAAATATTAGTGATGCAGGAGGGCAACTACTTTTCCGCTCTGAAGCTCACACACAGTTTGAATCTGCATTCAAATAGGAACTGGGGAACAGGTAGGACACAAACCGCTGTGTGTGTGTAAGACACAGGTCACACACAGACTAGGGCACAGAACTTACATGCGTACAGTTTAACAAATTGCTCTGGAAATCTCCCAGAACTTCTGGCACTTCTGGAAAATACTTCCATGGTAACTACTGCGCACATGCACATCCCAACAGCGCAGCTAGGCTACCCCCAGGCCGGGCCAAAAACCACGTGGGACACTGGAGCACTCTACAGAAAGGCCTAGAAAGGTCTTTTGGGAAGTTTATTAGTAACCCCCAGTTATTGCTCTAAGGTGCTTCATAAAAAGCTTTCCTGCTAACCTTGACCCTGCACACCAGACTCAAGCCCACAGAGTCCCATGACAGGGGTGTCCTGGCGTCCAAGCGTGCACACTCGGGGGGACGCGCGGCCGGGCCCACACAGACGAAACCACAGCCTCACCTCTGGACGTGGTACACGGTCCTAGCTCAGTAATTTTGGGAGGAAAACAGTTTTACATCAACATGAGAATAAGATGGGAAAGTCACAATTTCGCTAAGGTAAAGAGGACAGTTGAAACAGGTTTCCTCTTGCTGGGCTCGCAGGCCCCTCGGGAGCTGAGCGTCACTGCCCATGGCTGTGCCCCCTCCCTGCCCCTGCCCTGAGCGGGACTTTGGGGGAAAACTGGGAGAAGCCCAGCTCTAAGGCCCTGTTTATTCAGGTCCCTCTGCTTTACTCCCTTTTTGGCAATTCAGGGAAAATATTGTCTGACTAGGTAGTGAAGGGAAAACAACTTATTTTTATTTATTTTTGGAAAAACCATTTTTTAACAACAACATGTGTCACTCTGCCTCCCAAAACACCAGACCCAGAGGTAAGAGGAAACCGGTTTACAAAAATGAAAGAAGCCCAGGCCTCAGGACAAGGAGCCTCCAACTGAGGAGGCAAATTTAAAAACCTCATCAACAGACACTTGAGCAGGATTTGGAAACGTGGTAAAGAACCCTGAA
>CM053617.1:68124984-68162877 GCA_028646535.1 Procyon lotor | reverse complement strand
ACCCTCTTCCACTTCTTTAAAAACGTAACTGTGATATTTAACCTTTGATATCTAAGTGATTAATAAAATAGTCCTTACAAATCTGTTAACATTCACACCAGAGGAAATACTGAAAAGACAGTGAAACGTTCGAGCGTCTGGACCCGACAGAATTCAAGTCAGCCTCGACCCGACTTTTGGGAAAGCTGGAGTCAGAAGCCGCTATCATTTAGCAGGCAGGGCCGGGTACTGCAACTGGGCATAACACAATAAAAGATATTACCTTCCAAATGCATTATTGTTGCCAATTATAAGAATCACTTCAACTTAATTTCAAAAGCACAATCACCCTCAACAGAAAGCGTCTCTTTTTTAAATTTCAAGGAGTATTACATTAAGGCAATAACTCACCTTCCAGCTACAATATCGTCCTCCCTTATTGCAACACTACATTTCATAAATACTTCTCATCGACATGTCAAGCTAATTCACGTTAATTTTATTGTATTTTGGTGCTATCTCACATTTGTGCGCAATTACCTTTATCATTTTATTGCCAAGGCAGAAAGTAATCAGAACAATTATTCGAAAACGGAGGTTTATAAATTCTAAATCACAGTTGCTGGCATTTTTGATAAAACAGCAGCTTTATCTCAGGAAGTGGCAGGGACATAGGATAAATCATGCATCAGTCAAGTGTAGCTGACCCCCAAGTGCATTGCACAATATCAGAAGTGCTTCCAAAGAAACTTTCTGGCATCATCCATCATCCTTCATAATACTAAAATAGCTACACACCTGAAGAATAGAAGCTAGAGGATAATAAAAAAAAAAAAAAAGAAGAAGAAGAAGGAGGAGGAGGAGGAGGAGAAATCCCAGGCAGTGCGGGCAAAACCATTAACTGCTCTCCCTTTAAACTGTAAGATATGGTCCATGCACATACACAAATATGACATTACAATAACTCTAAATATCTGTATTCATATTCGTCAAGCCAGTTTTAAGTATAAATGAAATATGGAGCAGAGTCATAAACAGAAAAAGCGCATTTCTAGCCCACATACATTTTTATGCTGTCTGGGTACAGCTGCTCTCAAAGCCCGCCGTCTCCATCAGGCCTGCGCGGGCGATGCCACCACCCACGGTCAGCGGATTACCCTGGCACCGCGTCTCTTCAAGAGCCCTCATTTCCTCTGAAAGTTTATTGCTTAAAAAAAAAAAAAAGGACTAACTTGATTTTGAAGACAAGGATGAAGGGGGACTCTGAGTGCTCACACTGGTTTCTCGGTGCGTTAATGACAGGTTGACAGGGAGCGCTGAGGTTGCACAGGCCATCAGGAGGGCGGGGGGCCCCGCTCCCCGAGCACACATGTGCCCCCAGGGGAGACGGCCCCGGACCTCAGCAGCGGCTCTCCTCGGGGAAACGCAAGTAGCGCTTCCCACCACACCCCGGCACATGCTCCCCAACCCTGTTTTAACTCCCTTTTATAAGGCAAGATAAAACAGCCAAGGGATCATCTATTTCCTTTGTTGTCAACAAGCAAACATCCCAGAAAAAGAATGTTTCGGCAGCTGTACAGAGGTGACCTCATGCCAATGGACTATCAGAAGGTCTAGCTGGGTAGGAACGAAATTTATTAGCTGCACATGCCTGGCACAGGGCCAGGTGCTTTACATACATGATCTCATTTACTCCTCCCAGCAAACCTAAGGCAGAACAAATTACTTGTAGATGAGAAAACAGATTGAGAGGTTAAGTAACCAGCCCAAGGGCACAGCATGCAAGTAGTAGATGAGTATTCAAGGTCAAATCCAACACACTTCAAAGCCTACACTTTCGCCAGACTCATAACTATCTCCTGGCCACAGACAGAGTCCTCACTGTATCTGTCAGAATGGGCTTGGTTATTCTACAGTAACAAATAACACCAAACACCCTGTGCTGGTCTGGGTTCATCTCCAGGACGTTGCACACTAGTCTGACCACCACAGCCGGGGAAGGAACATGGGGAACATGCACGGACATCCGAATGCTCTGCTCTCCCCATGCCAAGATCTGGACCCTTCCTAAAGATGTCCAACAATTTCCAATCCTCATCTGATGAAAACTAACAGTGGTAAGTTTGTACTTTGGTCTGCTAAGTTTCATGGTCCTTTACCATCAGTAAACACAATTCCAGTAAGAAAGCTTCATGAAATAGAGTCAGGTATAAATCCTCACATACCAGAGTGTCCATAAAGACACAGAAAACTTTACAATTCTTGACTCCCATACCTCTCAATATAAACATGGTGTGACCCCTGCTATATTAAAGTGCAATCAGAATGTTTGGAGGGCTTCGTGTTCATGTCATGAGATTTTAGTATCTGTGTTTATAACAAACAGAAATAAGATTCATAATGAATCACATGGACGTAAAAAGAACCAATCCAACAAAAAATGGGAATCAAAAGAAAAGGGGCTAACAGCAACAACAAATAAACCCTAAATTAATAGAGAATGCCATAAAAGAAAATTATTATTCACATGAAATTAATAGGAGAGGACCCTCAATATTTCTTTTAATTTCTTCTCAACATGCAACATTTATATATTTGAAAGATAAACAAATTAGCTGAGATCTGGAATCCCCTGTTTGGAAACATGCCATCTATTTTTGAAACGAAGGTAGTCCATTTTCAATCTATCCTAGTCCCACCTCAACCCCAAGTTCCTAACCACACTTACATGAGTAATTAGAAGAATTCTGTAGACTAGTTTTTTGCCAAGAAAGCAGAGTATGCTCTCCTTCACAAATAGCATTTTGCCTAGCAGAGCCTGTGGGCACCAGGGCTGGCAAAGGAGGGACAGACGCACACTTCCCCGAGCCCGCTCGCGTCCCATCACGTAGAGAGGACACTGAGGGTCCCGAGAGCCAGGGCTCACACCATCAGAGAAGGGTGGAGGCTCCAAGGAAACCCGCCTTGTGGGATTTGAACTGGAGATGTCAGGACAAACAGGGTTCACCACGCGTATGTGTGCCGATGACAGAGAAGGAAAAATGGGACGCGACACGACGCTCAGGCAGGGGTCAGGGTCCGTACGGAGACCCCCAGCCCTGCCCACTGAGAAGGCTCAGAGCCACGGCACGTCGGCACCAACAAGCACACCAGTGCCCTGACCTGGGTTCCTAAAGGTCATCTTCCGGGAAAGGGTACTTGGGGTCCCTGTGGAAGTAACTGAATTCAGGACAGGGGCAAGAAAAATATAAGGTAAGTTTGGATTGTATGCGGTACCAGAAAGTAAGGAGGCGCTGAAAGACGGACAGGCATGTCGCGGAGAAGCAGGAGTCAAACTCAAGGAGTCCCCAGGAGCCAAAGCCGCAGCTGCTTGAGTAACAGGG
Organism: Procyon lotor; assembly: GCA_028646535.1. Taxonomy (NCBI): domain Eukaryota; kingdom Metazoa; phylum Chordata; class Mammalia; order Carnivora; family Procyonidae; genus Procyon; species Procyon lotor. The sequence goes on along the minus strand of CM053617.1, from coordinate 68,159,515 downwards.
TAGGTAAACACAGTACTGCCTCAAACCCGCAATGTGAAGCACATCCACGGGGCCGCTTCTGGTATCGATAATTCAGCATGGAAACCACATGGGAGAGAGAACAGCTCTTCCTTAAGCATTCCAAGGAGTACATGAAGAGAGTGAAGGAAATACATCAGGCAAGCCGCCCAGCAAGAATTGTTGCAGGCAAGATACACGCAGGGATGCAAAAGTTAGCGGGTGAACGTCTGGGAGCCAACAAGTCTGTATGGTTTCAAAACATCTCCCCCACATCCCCCCAAAGTACTTCTTAACTGCAGAGGGGAAAACAGTGACCCTACAGTTGGAGAGCACGACAGAGCCCGCCTTCACCGAGTGAGCAAGACCCGCATTCCCGGCGACTGACGTGTGCACGTTGTATACCTCATTGGGACGCCGTGAGAGGGAACGTCACCTCGGCGCTCTTTTTTTTTTTTTTTAAGATTTTATTTATTTATTTGACAGAGAGAGAGATCACAAGTAGGCAGAGAGGCAGGCAGAGGGAGAGGGGGAAGCAGGCTCCCCACTGAGCAGAGAGCCTGACGTGGGGCTCGATCCCAGGACCCTGAGATCATGACCTGAGCTGAAGGCAGAGGTTTAACCCACTGAGCCACCCAACTTCTGTGCTTTTTTTTTTTCTGTGCTTTTTTTTAACAAGAATGTGAAACTCCATCTGATCACAGACGACATCACGAAGCTAAGTCAGGGAATCCTACTAAACACCTGACCAGCGTTTAGCATCCAGGTCACAAAAGTCAAGGAAAGAGGTACTGTCACAGAGTAGAAATGAAGGACGGATGGTCACTAAATGCCCTGTGGGGTCCTTGGCCGGACAGCAGAACAGAAAAAGGGCAGGAGTGGGCCACGTGGGGAGCCACGAACAAGGCCTAGAGCGGAACCTGACATAGAAGAATACGCCGAGGTATCGTACTTCGTTTCCTGGCAAGGGGACCGAAGATCAACCCCGGGCGACCCTGGACGGATGGGGCGCAGACACGTCCGTGCTATCTGTGCAACTTTTCTACCGGTGTAAAATCGTCCAAAATAAAAAGTCAAAAACCCTGTTCCAGCAGCATCCATGAACATACAGGGTCTACCTTGACCCCAAAGACTGGCTGCTGAGAAATGGGGAGATGTCCCGGAAGACAAGAATCGTCTGCAGGGCCCTCATCAGCTGCCCCTGCGAGGGCACGCAGCCTGCAGACTGGCAGACACGCATTAAAATTCTCCATGAAAACCCCTCCCCGCAGCCTCTGGGATTCAGAAGCACAGCTCTGCGCCTTTGCCTGGGAGATGCGCTGTTGGTCCAGAGGCCCAGGGCTGGGGTGGGGAGTGTGAGCTGGGGGGAGATGAAAAGGTGACATAGATCATAAATTGAGATCAGGGTCTGCTGGCCAGCAGCTCTCTAGCACATTATAAATCAAACGAAGAAAGGAGGCTCCTCCTTCTCAAGATGAGAAACCATTCAGAATATCCGCTCCCTAGCTTCCACCCTAATAGGCCCCTCTTGGCAAAAAAAAGAAAGAAAAAAAAGCATCGAGACTACTACATGAAGATGTAGTAATTAAAAGGGGAAAAGATTATGCCTGAGTTTATTTAAAACCGCACAAAACACTACTTCTTTCCAGAAACATCTCAGCCTGGAGACCGCTGGGCCCACGTTCCACGGTCACGCAGGCTGATGTGACAGGCACCGGGGGACTCCGGCCCAGACATCACACCCCAAGTGGGTTCCAGGTCAGTCCACATAATGCAGATGGGACTAAGAGCCACAGACGGATACCAGTATTTTATTTAGACATTTTTAGAAGGAAGCCAGAGGTTGAATGCACAGCTAGGAGAACTACACAAATTTTGATTTTACTAAAATGTTATGTCCCTTGACCCAAGGTATTAATCTTGTTATAAAAGTAGGCTCTTGTCTCAGTGGCCGTTCATTAAACATGCATAAATTTTTAAATGTACCTTTGTTACTGGGTCACATGAGGAGAGCAAATAAAAACCGCGCAGGACTAAGGTGGACCAAAGTGGGGTGTGCTGGAGGAAGATTCAGAGTGACTGAAAATTCCAGACCCCGGTGCTTCCTGTAAACACTTACAAAACATAGCTTTCCATGGATAACCATGTTTGACTCCCAAAACACAAATCATCAGTTTTCTTAAGAATGGGGAGGGTAGGGGCGCCTGGGTGGCTCAGTGGGTTAAAGCCTCTGCCTTCAGCTCAGGTCATGATCTCAGGGTCCTGGGATCGAGCCCCACATGGGGCTCTCTGCTCAGTGGGGACCCTGCTTCCCCCTCTCTCTCTGCCTGCCTCTCTGCCTACTTGTGATCTCTCTTTCTCCCTCTCTCTCTGTCAAATAAATAAATAAAATATTAAAAAGAAAAAAAAAGAATGGGGAGGGTAAAATTAAAAGGAGTAGTCCAGACGGCAAATACTACAATCCCACTGTCCCCGTCGCTGGGTGCTCTCCAAATGCGGCCGCGACACGGGCAGGTGCACTAGCGCCTGTCCCCAGCCGGGCCAGAGCTCCTGGAGTGTACAATGCAGCATCAATCTTGTCGGTGCCACCCCGCTGGACGAGAGAAGACACCGCGCTGGCCGGTGACAGCGCTGGGAATGTCATTACATTCTCTGGGACCAGACACAGGGCTGTGTCCGCGGACACCCGCATCCCCGTGAGGTCCCGATGCCACTGTAACTACATGAAGAAGCTGTGCCTAGAAAAGCAGGAAGAATCTTGGCAGGAAGAGATAAGCCGGGACAGACGGCCCTGCATCCACTTCTGGCAGAGAGCCTGTCCGTGTGATCACTTCTCCCTTTCGACGAGGGGATGTAGCATAAGGTCCAGATAAAATATATATATATTTATATATATTAAATAAATAAATATAAAAAAAATAAAATTCTGGACCCTTATCTAAAAAGGGTCCAGAATTTGGGAGTATGCCCCATCAGAAGAGACGAGAATTTTCATGCTCCATGAGCAAACGGGAATTTAAAAGTTGAGTAGACCATCTATCATCGGTAATGAGTCACAATCAGCAAGCGAAATGTAGAAAATGCGTCTTATCACTTGGCCTATAAAAGCTGCCGATCCACGGGGTAAAAACGCACTGAACTTCAATAAGCACTCCATTGTAACAAATAAACCCAAACACCTAATTGCCAAGTGACTATTTATAGTTTCTAAAATGACTTAACCCACTTTTACGAAGCAGATATGTTGAGATTCCCAAAACAATCTTGCCCAATTCCAGCATTAGATACTACATCTATTTCGCCTGCACCCAGAGGATGGAGAGATCTGTAACTCTAAAGTATTTGTAGCATAAATTCAAAGAGAAACTAGTCTCATTTACAAACAGCAATTACGTACAGGAGGAGACTGAATCCTCAATTTAAACTGCTAATTTTGACAAAGACCTGAAACCCGGTCCAAGGGAAATCCCAGCACTACCAGCAGGTGCCGCGCGTGTGGCCGGCGAGGCCTCCACTCACTTCGATGGTTTTGCAACACAAGCTACTTTCCCTTCTTCTCTAATTCGGCCTACTTTATATTTTTAGCGTCCTGTTCAGGCAAATCACTGTCCCCGTGGAGAAGATGTCCCTGTTAAAACAGCGCAGAGAGGGGGAAGTACGCAATCTGTTCGTACATAGAAAGGAGTATCTAATACCCGAAGCACTAATGACAAAATAAATACATAACAATACAGACGAGCGAAGACACCAAACGTCAGAATGGGCGTGTGGATGAAGACCCTTGAAGGCCATTCAGTGAGCACTGACCCCGTCCAGACCAGGCTGCCCAGCACGGCAGCTGCGAGCCACACAGGGCAACTTGTTTAAATGGAAATGAATTAAGATGTAAGAAAGTCAAACATTCTGTTCCTACGCCACACGCGTCACACTTCAAGGGCCTGGGAGCCCACACAGTGGCTCCATTCCGGACGGCACGGACATACGTTTCCATCGCTGCCAAAGGGCTGTGATAGCGCCCACAACACTTATCACTTTACAGAGGGAAACGGAGACCAGGACGTAATGAGCTGACGTCACTGATAAATCAGGAGCCCAGAGCTCATGGGGACCCCGGACAAGTGGCTGAGCACGCCATGCACTTCCGCCACGGTGAGCCAAAACCTCACGTGCTCAGGGCCTTGCTCCAAGTCAGATGCAAGTCCCAGCACACACGCCAACCACACGCACCCGACAAGCAGCTGGCGGACAAGGCTCGAAGTGACAGGCATCAACGGCCCAAACACTGCTGAGGATCCAAAACCACAAGCACAGTTGCTGAACTCAAGAAACCGGGAGGCCAGCGAGCAATTTCTCAACACTAGACTTCAAATATCCTCTCTTCTTGGCTTAGTTGTCAAAAAAACCACATGGAACATCTTTGTGACAAAATTTTAATTATTTCTTTAGGACAGAGTCTGAGATATGGAAATGCTCTAAATATCCAACGGTGAGAGAATGTTATGTATGGTGTGCTGTGGTGGGACACTATGACATCTCTAGAAATAATGTTGGCCAAAGGTCAATCGTATGGGTAGGTACTTATGATAAAAGGTCAGGTGAAAAGGCCAAACACAAAACTGTGATTGTCCCACATACAGAAATAATCTCATGTGTGTGTGTGAGTGTGCACGTGGTATGTGTGCACAGATGTGTGTGTAAGTGTACCACACAATAAAGAGAAGGAAAAAAGTCAGAAAACATCAGAAGAATGGATGTCCAAGATACAGGTGTCAGCACACAAAACCTTTGAAATAATTATGATGAATATGTTCAAAACTAAGAGGAAAAGACAGAGAAAATGAATGAGAAACTGGAGGGTTTTAAATATGGAACCAAAACACACATTAAAAATGAAATGGGCATTTCATCGAACGGGAAAATGCAAACTCTGAAACGGGGAACCCCAGGATAAGGCTGATGGGGGGCTGGGTGGAGCAGAACGCCGGGTCTGTGAGCCGCACGACGGGTTACGGAAAATGTCCAAGCCGGGGTACAGATGGGAGGGTGAAGGGAAGGAAAACAGGAGCATCAAAGACGAGAGACAATCAGCAGGCAAGGAGCAATAGTGAAAGAAATGAGTCAAGAATCTTCCAAAACAGAGAACACCAACCCAGAGGTTCAAGAAGCTTGCCAAACTCCAGGTGGAAAAAACCTGAAGAAAACCCCCAGCTACAGGGAGCACAGTGAGTTAGCTTCGAGCCCAAGAGAAAACCGCAGCAGCTTCCAAGGAGCGACAACCGCACTAACAACTCATTCTACAACAGAAAACCCTAGAAACCAGCAGACAGTGAAGGGCACCCCTGAAATAAAGTAACTCAGGAAGCCACAACCGTCTCCCTCCTCTTCCCACGGGGATGGGGGAGAATGTGTTCAAGACCCATTCTGTCCACGGCCAACTCACCAGCAGGAAGGATGGATGGATGGATGGATGGAAGGAAGGAAGGAAGGGAGGGAGGGAGGGAGGGAAGGAGGATGGGAGGGAAGGAGGAAGGAAGGAAGGAAGGAAGGAAGGAAGGAAGGAAGGAAGGAAGGAAGGAAGGAAGGAAGGAAGGGAGAAAAAAGAAGGAAGGAAAAAAAGATGGCCAGGAAAAAACAACAAACGTCTGGAAGAAAAAAAAACCCATCTAAATACTCCAGGGTTAAACATGTCATTATAACAGACTTAGGAAATATTTTGAATTGAGTGAACATAAAAATAGGAGTATCAGTAACCCCAGAATGAAGCCAGAGCTGCATTCACACCGGAAGAGACGTACAGCTCTATACGCCTGTATGAAAAAGAAGAGAGGCTGGAAATAAGTGGGTTTCTATCTCAAGAACCTGAAAAACAAAAACGCCAAATTAAATCCAAAGAAAACAGGTGGAAGGAAAGAAGAGCAGAAATCCTTGAAACAAAAGTTAAGCATACAAGAGCAAAACAAGAAGGGCAACAACAAAACCGAAAAGCTGTCCACTCCGATCGGTAAATGGACAGACCGACCGTGAAAGAGAAAGGACAGCATCCTCCCGTAATTGCTGCATTTTGTGGAAGAAGGGATTTCGTAACAGCATCCCGACAGTACAAACTCAGGCAGTGAAAGAAGCAGAAAACAAGGACTGCTGGCGCAGGGGTGCGACACCACAACCCAGTGGCCGATGCAGGGGCGTGGGGGGCTGGGGGGCTCTGCACACGTCCTGACGAAGACAGACACACCCACCCCCCCGCCCCACACACAGGGCCTGGACGCGGACGACCCCACAGACAAGGCCCCAGTGCAAGGCTGGACGAGGGCAGCAGCCTCCGGGCCGCAGACACTCATCATGATAAATTAGAAGTATATCAACCTGCTACGGCTGTGAAAGAATTTACCGCACACGCTGTGGTCCGAACACCCCCTATTGTTCCTCTGCTGGTCCTTTGCCTCAGAAGGGTCACTGGTCCGGCCCGGGGCCTCTGCTCAGGGTCTGAGACCACATCCCGGTGTCCGCAGGGCTGACTGCTACCTCTTTGCCAGCACGCGTGGGTCACTGAGGAGGCAGGTTCCTCTGGCCCAAGGGCTCAGGCCCCACTTTCTCCCAGGGTAGCAGGCAGTGACCACCCTCGGCACGTTGTCCCACCGCCCCCGCCACCTCAGCCACAGAGAGCACCGCTCCAGCCTGTGACCGACATCTTCTCCGACCACCAGCTGGGAAATCTCACTGCTGTGAGGGAGCCCATGGGAGTATTGGGTCAGGACCACCCCCAAACTCTCCCTACCTTTAGGTCAACTGATGAGTAACCTCAACCGCATTTACGAAATCCCTTCTTCCACAAAATGCAGCAATTACGGGAGTAATATCAGGGGGCAAAAGTCACGGGTGCCCCTTTAGTATTAAGCTACCACAGACATCAATAACAAAGCCATAAACAAAAACCTCCATGTTTTGAAATTTTAAAATACTTCCAAATAACTCATTTTCCAAGAAGGAAGTCATAATGAAAATTAAAAGATATTTAAAAAAGCATAATGGTGAAAACAGACCTACTACAACTTCTAGAATGCAGCGAAGCAGGACACGGAGGAGGCTAGGTGAAATCAGCAAAGGCAGGAGGGTAAAAAGTGTAACATAGCCTTTAATTTGTAAGTCAGGAACAGGACAGAGAGTAAGAAACAAGGAGGACACAGTGGGCAGAAACTTAAGAGCTATTAGCTCTAAGACACAATATGTGGGACCACATTTGTGGTCCAGATTTGAACCAGTCAAATCTGGTTCCTAAAGACTACAAAGGCAGGCAAGCATCTCCTGAAATAGGACAAGCAGAAAGGAGAGAATGTGAAAATAAGCAATTATAAGGAATGAAAATAGGGAACATAATTCCAGAGATTTAAACCTTGCGAGAACATCATGAACTATTTTCCCTCTCAAAAATTAAAAATCTGGCTTAATATAATTAACCTCACTATAGCTTTAAAAAAATAAATAATCTTGTAACTCAAAAAGCAATTAAACCACTAATATAAAGGTCTTCCCGCAAATACCAAGATACAAAGGCAAATGTACCAAATTTTGAAAGAAAAGATCACTTTGATCTAAATTCTACTAGAGAATAGAAAATAGAGAATGGCCAACCCATTCACGAGCCCCGTTATCTTTGAAACCCAGAGCAGACAGGGATGCTATAAGAAAGGAAAAGAATGGGCAATCTCATTCATAAACACAGATGCAAAAACCCTAAACAAAAAATTTAGTAAGCCTAATCCAGATGATGCTTAGTGGACAAATTCATCCCAGAAATACAAAAATGATTTAACTTTAATGAATCTATAGAAGTAATTACTCACCTCAACAGACACAGGGGGTGGGAATCACATACTTATTTTGATGGGTGTAGAAAAATAATTTAGTAAAATTCAGAGCCTATTAATGATTTTTTAAAATTTCTCAGACAACCAAAAAAAAAAAAAAAAAAGGAAGCTTTCTTTCTACCAAAAGCCTATACAAACTTCATTTTTGGTGGTGAAAATGAACAGCTTTCTCTTTAAAGTAAGTAACAAGTATATAAATTATGATCATACCTTTACTGACCATGGTTGTGGAGGTCTTCACTAGCACATTGTGGCAAGTTAAGTAAATGATTAACAGAGGGGAAAGCAAGAAGCCAACTCTCATCACAGATAATATGATTGATCCTCTACATAGAAAATCCAAGAATATTCATACAGTATAGTAAAGAGAGAATTTAGCAAGGAAACTAGATATAAGATAAGCACACAAAAATCAATACGGCATTTCCATGTACCAATCACAAAGAAAGGATTACCTAAAAAAAAAAAAAGATATCATTTGTAATTGCAACGAAAACAGTAAGGACCTGGGGAACACATCACAAAGATGGGCAAGCTCTTTAAGAAAGAAACTATTAAAGTGGCAGACACTAAAGAAGACCTGAATCAGTACATAGGAAAGATACAGCACATTGTGAGGAGTAAGAGCCACACTGTAACACCATGTTAGTCTCCCTACATTAATTAATTAATCATTGATGGAAGCAGCTCCAATCAAAACGCCCAAGGCTTTTTTCTAAGACTGTGAAAAACTGATTCTGAAATTTGTATGGACGAACAAGATGGGGAGACTGATGCCACCGACGTTAAGAATTAGCCTAAAGCTATGGTAATTAATACAATGTGGTATCAGTACAGAAATACAACTATAAAGGAAAAGAATCACAAATTCAATTATGCTCGAACTACATGAAAATTAAGAACCTCTGTCCACCAAAAGGCGGTAGAAAGGAAACGGAGAGGTAAGGCGCTCACTGAGGGACAGTAACAGCCGCCCGTGTGACAAAGCCCTCGAATCCAGAAGGTAAAATTCTCGTGTCAATCAGTAAGAGATGGAGACCTCCACAGAATTACAGGCAAAAAGGTATGAGCAGGCATTCTGCAGGTGGATTCATGAGACGCAATGTGAAAAGCTGCTCAAACTCCCTGGTAATCAGAGAGACGCCAATAAGCATCACAGGAGGTCATTATTTTCTAGCCGGTAGGTAGGTTAGCAACGATTAAGGAACTTCCAAGTTTGGGTTTGGGTAAGGACGAGCATCAACTGACAGGACTCTAACCTGCTTCAACCATTTTCACAAAACATTACTGTCCTGTAACACCAGACAGTGACAGCACAGGAACTGTACCCTTAGGTGTAGAGCAAGGAAACGGTTAGAGGCGTGCACTGCCAGCCGCGTGCGGGCATGAGCACAGCCGCCGTGGGGGACAGGCAAAAACTGGGGACAATCCGAGCGCCGGGGACCAAACACAGACAAGGGTACAGGCAAACACGGCACAGTCACAAGGGAAGATGCAGGGACGGAGATGCGAGGCCGTCTGCAGCCACGCACAGCACAAGACAAATTCTGAGCGGAAGAAAGCAAGGCTTGGAACACGCAGACCACATCACATGCTCTTCATAAACGTCACAACGAGCCGCACTAAATGAGATCTCGTTGAAAAGCAGCCGGGTAGACGGTAAAATGATGCACATGTAGAACCCGGGAGCAGCCCTGACAGCAGGTGGGGCAGGCCGGGAGAAGAGGTGCAGATGCCCTCCCCAGGACGGGGTCGCGCCTCTGAGGTCAGAGCCAAGCCGGCGGGGCCGTGACCACCGTCTGTGCCTCAGAGCCTGTGGGCATCGCACGCACTTGGCGGTGTGTATCAAACGACACATAATTTTCAAAGGAAAAAAGAAGGAAGGCAAGAGGAAAGGAGAGAGAGAAAGGAGAAAGAAAAGAGAAGAAAAAAAAAACTGTACCAGAAAACCACTGAAGATCACATTAACAGAGCAAATAATGCTGAAGCCGAAATCCTGTAAGCTGAGAAAATGACAAACCTTGAAGATGTGCATCTGGAGCCTGGGAAGGAGCACAGAGGGCTTCTGCGAAGGGCTCCGTGCCATGCGAAGAGAAACCTGCACAACTGTATCACGGCACACAGAAAAAGGTCCACTTCCCTTGCACGCTGGTGGGCTATGTTGTCCACGTGCATAAAGTTCACGTGTAACCCAAAATTAGGTTGTTAATGCATTTCCCCCCAACTTCTCCTGCTGCCCCTGAGACCTGGGGTCACTGAAGCCATCTGGCCATTCACATACGGTAGGAGGCACCGTGCTCATTTCAGGGAGTACTTGGCAAGCATCATGCAATTGTGGCCGTGCAAGGAAGCTTCACGCACTTGGGGGAAAAGAGGGGAGCGCCCAGGTGCACCCTCTGCCCAACCTGCGTGTCCCGCGGCAGGGCTCACAGTGAGCATGCATGTGGCCGTGCGGGAGCACGGGGTGTGTCTCGCTGCAGGGCACACAGTGAGCGTGTGCATGGCCGTGGGAGAGCATGGGCAAACCACCAGTACACACTCACTACCCAAGAAATCAGGAACAAAGGACAGCCTCTGCTGACAGATGTCTCCAATGCAGCGAGCAGGAACACAACTCCTCTCCTGTCTGGTCTCCTCTCCCACAGCATGAAAATGCCAAAATGACAGCCTTCGGCAGACTACGTGTCTAGTGACGGCAGGCATTAAAAGCTGCAACAGTGACAAGGGAAAAATAACCTGGATTCAAGAGGTCCTTGATTTCCTCAGACTTTCTAATTCTGGTCCTTTCGGTATGGAGTTGAAACGGTTCTCCTTTGGAGTAAAGATACAGATAAAGCTCTTAAAATTTCTTAACAGAGAGTCAACCCATTTCTACCAGCTTAACCCCAACACCTGCCACCTGGGATACACCTGTGCATCATTCTCACCGCCGACCTGGCTCTAGTGCAAGCAGAAAACACTGCCAAGGGTCAGAGGGCACAGGGACCACAGGGCAGAGCAGCAACAGGAGGAACAGCTCCGGTGTCCAGCTGGAAGCTGACCCATATCCTCTCCTAAAGCTCACCCGTGGACTTGCACTGGACTCCTGTGTGGCAGGCTCCTCCTGAGAAGGCCCCCTATCTGTGCTTTCCTCTCTGACCCTCTTCCATCGTCCACCCAGTCAGGCGATCCCTTCGGTTTAAATTGAGGATCCACAAGAAAACAAAGGAAAAGAAAGTCATGCAGAAGCCATTCCTGCATTTGGTCATTCAAAAGAGCTAACATTAAATTGCTTCCCATCAGGGGCACCTGGGGGGCTCAGTGGGTTAAAGCCTCTGCCTTCGGCTCAGGTCATGATCTCAGGGTCCTGGGATCGAGCCCCGCATCGGGCTCCCTGCTCAGTGGGGAGCCTGCTTCCCCCTCTCTCTCTGCCTGCCTCTCTGCCTACTTGTGATCTCTCTCTCTCTGTGTCAAATAAATAAATAAATAAATTCTTTTAAAAAAAAATTAAAACAATAAATTGCTTACTATCCCTTACTTAAAACTGTGGGACAAATTTCTCCCACGGGAAAGGGTTTCTCACTCCTTCTCTCACGTACTAATTATACAATGAGTGCTGGGGAGCTCCTACTTCCCTTTTCACCATGGCTGCCTGTATGCTCCCTGATGGAGTTCATCTGTACTTGCACGAGCTAGCCTCAGCCTAGGTTTCCTGGCCTGCTTAAGTCTCTGAGTGCACGGTTCTCTGGCAACCACAACTATCTAAATGTAACAGAAAGAGACAGAAAACAAACAGAAAGCCCCTGACAGAAAGCAAAATAACTGACACAAAATCCATGTGCTAAGGTCATGGACTCTGAGCCAGCCTGCCTGGGTTAAATCGATGTGTCCCTCATGTTCAAGACAGAGGAAAACAAAAACATGCTAAGGAAAGATACAAACACGGACCCCAGTGGAACTTAGATGTAAAACACAGTATCTAAAAGAAGAAATACACCTCGTGTAATTAACAGATCAGATACAGCCAAAGGGAGAAATTAGAGACAATGAAGACAAAATAGTTTTAAACTATCCAGGCAGAGAAAAAAAGACTGAAGGATATGAACAGAGAATCAGTAAGATGTGGAACAATATTAAGCAATCTGACACACATTGGAGTCACCCCAGAAAAATGTAAAGGGCAGAAAAATATCTGAAAAAATGTTAACTCTTTCTTCAAATTTAATGAAAAAGTTACACTCACAGATGCAAGAAACTCATTGAAACCAAGAACATAAACAGAAGTAAACTGAGGCATGTCATAATCAAATTACTGGAAAAAAGGTGATAAAGAAAAACCTTGCAAGTGGCCAAAGGGGGAAACAGGACAGATGCCACACAGAGAAACAAAACAAAACAAAACTTTAAGCATGACAGCACACTAGTCATCAGGAACTATGTCAGGCGGGACACGATGGAACACCATATTTATGTATGTATGTATTTATTTAATTTTATTAACATATAATGTATTATTTGCCCCAGGGTACATGTCTGTGAATCATCAGGCTTACACATTTCACAGCACTTAACAGCACATACCCTCCCCAATGTCCACAACCCAGCCATCCTATACCTACCCACCCCCCCTCCCCGGCCACCCTTAGTTCGTTTCTTGAGTCTAGGAGTCTCTTATGGTTTGTCTCCCTCCCCATCCCTTCCTGTTTCATTTCTCTCCCCCACCCCCCCAAAACTATTTAAAACACAAAAGGGATGGGTGGCTCCGTGGGTTAGAGCCTCTGCCTTCGGCTCAGGTCATGATCTCAGGGTCCTGGGATCAAGCCCCGCATCGGGCTCTCTGCTCAGCAGGGAGCCTGCTTCCCCCTCTCTCTCTGCCTGCCTCTCTGCCTACTTGTGATTTCTCTCCCTCTGTCAAATAAATAAATAAAATGTTTAAAATAAATAAATAAATAAAACACAAAAGGGAGAAAATGGTCAATCTAGAATTCTGTAAGCAGCAAAATATCTTTCAATAATAAAAGCAAAGCACAGGCTTTTTCAAAAAAAGAAAAAAAGAAGACGGTTCCTGTACTAATAGAATGCATTTGAGAAACGTTGGTGCAAGTTCCTTAGCATAAAAAAAGGGTACCAGATGGAAGTCTGGGTTTATACAGAGGAATGAAGAGCATGAGAAGCGGAAACTATGCAAATATAAAAGCTGGGGGAGGGTTCCTACTTTTAATCTCTTTAAAAGATCACTTCCTTAGGGCGCCTGGGTGGCTCAGTAGGTTAAAGCCTCTGCCTTTGGCTCAGGTCGTGATCTCAGGGTCCTGGGATCGAGCCCCACATTGGGCTCTCTGCTCAGCAGGGAGCCTGCTTCCCCCTCTCTCTCTGCCTGCCTCTCTGCCTGCTTGTGATCTCTCTCTCTCTGTCAAATAAATAAATAAAATCTTTAAAAAAAAAATAAGATCACTTTCTGCCTAAAGCAAAAATAGCAATACATTTTGGAGTTTGTAGCCTATGTAGAAATAAAATGTAAGAGATGAGTGCATCAGGAATATGGGAGAGCCTGAAGCTGCTGTCACAAGGTTCCCCTACTGTGTGTGATGCTGAACAATGTCATGTGAGTGCAGACTGTGAAACACTACATACACACACAGCACCCTAGAGCAGCCACTAAATAAAAAAAAGAAAGGAGAAAGTGCTACTAAGCCAGTAAGTATAGATACAAGTTAAGCTAAAATCATTAAAATATACATTGGAACAACCCAGAAGAAGGCAGGAAAATGAGGGTGAAAGATCAAACACGACAAACAGAAGGCAAACAACAAGATGGTGCCATAAACCCAACCATACTGATAATCGCATGATGCAAATGCTCTCAATGCTGCAATTTCTAAAAGGTCGTGATCTGATGAGAGTTTTTAAAAACAAGAAACCCAACTGTATGCTGCCAACGAGAAACACATGTGAGATGGAATGACAAAATCAGTAAAATATAAGTGAGTGGAAGAGTACTTGCCACAGAAACACTAAGGAAAAGAAACCTGGAGTGGCCGTCTTAAGTGTCAAACAAGGAATTTCAAAACAGGAACTATTATTAAGATGAAAGGTAGCCATTTCATAAGGGTAGGAGGGTTAATTCACCAAGAGGACATAAAAATTCTAAATATGCACAAACCTAATAAAAAGTCTGAGGCAGAGGAAGCAAGAGCTGAGAATCAAAGGGGAAACTGACAAATCTCGAGCTATAGCTAATAACTTATAGAACAAGGAGACCTGAGGACCTGAGCTACACGATCAGCACACCTGACCCAACGGACACCTTAACGAACACTCCCCCCCAAAACCACAGAACAGTCACCAAGGTAGGTCATGTTCTGGGTCAGGAAACAATTCTCAGTAAATTTAGGGTTGAAATCATAAAAAGTTATGTCCTCTGACCACGAGGTAACTAAATGGGAGATCAGTGACAGAGAGAGAGCAGGAAAATCCCTGACTATTTGGAAATGAAATGATATACCTCTAAATCAGCCATGTGTTACGGAAGGAACCACAAAAGAAACTGGAACACGCAGGACACTGAAAGAAAGTAAGACAACAACGCAGCCATCTGTGGGACATGGCTGGAGCAAGCTCCGTGCTTTGAGGGAACATGCAGTGCTCAGGGTCAACAGGAGAAAGACCAAGGGCTCAACTCGATGATCTAAGCTCCCACCTTAACAAAGAAGAGAGGAAGTAAACTAAACACCAAGGAAGCAGAAGAAGGAAATAATAGAGAGAAAAGATGAGTAAATGAGAAAAGAGAGCGGAAATCTATGATGACAAAAGTTAGTTCTCTGAAATGGACAAACCACTAACCAAACCAATTAGAAAAGGAGAGAGAAACACAAATTACCAATATCAGTAATAAAAGCAAGGGCCTGACTTCAATCCTACAGACACTCAAAGGACGGTAAGAGAATATTAAAATAACTTTGAGCCAATAAATTCAAACTAAGATGAAATGGCCAAATTCCTTGAAAACCACAAATTACCAAAAAGTCACTGAGGAAGAAAGAAATGACTTGAATCATACTCTATGTGTAGTTAAGATCCTTCCCACAAAGAAAACCGTGCTCCAACACAGCCTCACTGGCAAATCTATCAAACGGTCAAAGAAGAAATATGAACAGCACATAAACTGATCCAGGAAATAAGAGATGCCTAATCTCATGAGTCTAGGACTGCTCTCACTCCAAACCAGAAAGACCCTCCCAGAGAAGAAAGCTACGGGTCAGTATCCCCTGGAATCACAGACACACAAATCCTCAAACACCGTAGCAAACCGAATTCAGCCAGTATGACAGTAGTGACACCGATAAACCCAAGCGGGGTCATCCAGGAACACAGAATGGGTTTAACCCATGAAGGTCAAGCAGTGGGATTCAGCGCATGAACAGCACGAGGGAGAAAACGTCCCCAGTGTGACAAGAGGCACCCACAGAAAAGCACAGCGAAGACCACACTTCACCATGAATGAGGGTGATGGGAACAGCAGTAAACACAACTGATAAAAATAAGAGGCAATCCTCCTGCCCTCCCGTTCCACAAACTCAAGGTCAAGGGGGAAAAGCCAGGTTCAAGCCAGAATGTCTGGATGAAGCAATCAAGCTTGAGGTCTTTATTCCATAATCTCGACCTTTTTGGGTATTCTGGGCCGGACAGGCAGTGCGAGGGAGCGCTCCAGCAGCAAAGCGGGGACGGTGGCTGGTCTGCAGGAATGCACCTGCGTGGCTGGGGAGCTCTTCCCATGAACCTGCCGACTTATTCACGGAACACAAGCTTTACTTGTCGGAATGAGTGACGACCTACGGTACTCAGAAGGGGTATCTGGCAGACATTTTCTCAAAAATAAACAAAGTGAGCATGTCACCATAAGTGATGTATTGACCGTATTCGCTGCTAATGGTAAATGGAGGCTTTAAGTGATGATCACAGCTTTGAGAGACTGGCATCCACTGCCAAGGCTTAGCCTCCCAATTTGAAGGCTGTTCTTAAGGAGAAAGGCAATCGTATCAACAAGCATGGGTTTCAATACTGCATTATGAAACCTGCCAACGTTGGGAAGGTGTGTGTAAATCAGCGACCAACATTTTCCGAAGACCAAAGAACGATGTAACAAAATCATTCCAGGTGCAAGACACACCAATCGATTTCCACGTGAGGGAGTACAAAGAGCTCACTAAGGGCTCAGATGCCAACAGCAAAGAACCTTGAAGAAGCTACACTTCTGTGTCAAGTTCTGACGCCACCTCACAGAATATCCACAATTATCTGAAAAAGCTATGGAAATGCCCTTCCTTACCAGTTACTTATTTGTACGAAGCCAGACTGTTTTTTTTTTTTAATTTATTTGTTTATTTGAGAGAGAGAAAGAGCGTAAGTGGGGGAGAGGCAGAGGAGAAGCAGGTTTTCTGGTGAGCAGGGAACCCAATGTGGGACTCGATCCCAGGACCCCGGGATCATGACCTGAGCCAAAGGCAGGCGGTTAACTGAAGGAGCCACTCAGGTGTCCCACGAAGCCAGACTATCTTGATGAGCTTCAGTCCCAACACGCCGGAGCCGACAGGGCGAGGGAGCAGGTGTGAGACCTTTAATCCAGGCATTTCAAAGATGTGGGACAAAAGTAAAGCAATACTGCTCATTTCACTGGGTTGTTTTTTTTTTTATGGAAAAGGGTTACTTTTCATTTTAAAATGTGTTATTTGCATTAAAATGTAATAGGTTTACTGTTGCTTGAATGAATTGATAAATATTTTTAAATTTCTCAACATTAACTTCCAATGTGGTAAATTCGATATGACTCACATAAGTTCTCTGAGATCTCCCGTAAGTTTTAAGACTGCCCAAAGTCTCCGAAACCAAATCCCATGAGCCCACTGGTGTGGAGGGAAAAGTCCGAACACCCGGTCGGGCCCTACCCCACCGGCTGTCTTGACCCCCTGCAATCTAGGGGCCTTTCAGGACCTAATCCCTCCATTTGCAAACAGGAGGAAAACCAGAGAAACACCCCCATATTCTCTGACATCCAGAGCACAACCAGAGGAACATCCTAGGAAAATAACCACTTTCCCAGCTTTTTAAATGCCTTCTACTACCTCTGCCGCTACCACCACCTGTACAAACTTTTCCATAAAAATTTGATTAAATCTCTCCAGGAGACTTCCTTATAAAGCTCCGCTAGAGAATGTGTCATTATTTCAGCTTAGAGTTGGAAACAAGAAAAAAAAAAAGAATCCTTTGGTGTAGCAAGTCAGTGTATGAATACAATTCCATATGAAAACATTTAAAATACATTAGATTTTTGGTCAAGATGAAAGACCAAAAAAAAAAAAAAAAAAAAAAAAAATCATGCAATCTATTCTAATTGGGTTCCCATGGTAACTGTACAATTGGGTTTTTCAATATAACATCCCAAAGGCCCAATGCACACTTGTAAAATATACTTCAAACAGCCTGAATTGTTTTTACATTACAGGACTCCCAGGAAGATCAATTACTATCCATCCCCACCCTGAGTGTTAGTGGCAGGACACGTTAGCCACGTTAACACGGCTTGCTGCATTAACATAAGTCATATGAGGAGCCCCACATATCACGATCATTGTATGAAACTAACCACACACTTCAGATCCATCACACCCCGTCCGGGTAATAAACCGACACTACCGCTGTCACAGAACCATGTTTATGAAATGTACGAAATCGAGCCCAACTACATGCCACACCATTACGCCTCTCTTATTGATTTCCAGGATAAACAGAATCAATCATTAATAATTACATTATAAGATGGGCCCTCAAGGTTAATCGTATTCTTAGAGACGCTCACTGTGGAATTAAACAACAAACATAGCTGTGCTAATAAATAAATAAATAAAACATAACTGAGAATTCAAATCCACATTTTAAATATTAACAGCATGATAAGAAGCACAGCACACCCCGTCACCCGGAATACCCACTTCTCCCACATGGAGCACAGTGGCCTCTCCCTGCCAAGCGGCATTCTGGGGGGCACGGTGCTGGGTGCTGGCCCACACTGCCAGGGCACAGAGGCACAGTTCATGAGGTAAAAGCTTGCAACTTGAGTTTCCTTTGCAACCAGCAGAAAAATCCCTACATATTTGATTCCTTCTGCAGATCTACACCCCATAGCACGATCTGGCGCTTGGGCCAAAGTAAATTTAACAATCTCCTACCTTTTTAGGTCCCCCCCATCAATGGCCACGGATGTAACACAGGCAAGTGTAGGCCAGCAGCTGCCAGTGAGAAATGCCTTGCTGGATCCCCAACTCAACAGAGGCCTCTGAAAATCCTGAAAGACAACTGAGCATGAAAATAGCAAACTTAATGATTCTTAGAATTCTAACTGGCATCCGACAGAATGGCTCCGTGCTTCTCCTTGATCGGGGCAGGACTAGAGACAGAATTGACTGACGTCAAGAAAAAAAAAAAAAAAAGATACAATATCCCAAACAGCAAACCTAGGCTAGTTCCCCAACCCCAATCAGGCCTAAGATCCCTTGTCACCCAGCACTTGCACCCGACTCTCCTCCCCACCTCTCCCTCTTGCATCAGAGGCTGGGAGCCTGGACAGCATCCCAGAACACGTGCACCCAGGGCCGCAATGTCCCAGGCCTGTCAACAGTCCATTGGCCCTCTGGGTGTCTCTTGCCTCACCTGCCATATCCCCTTTCTGCAACCTTTGGGGTCCCTGGTAGCAAGACCAGTATTTTGTTTCTGTTTATTCTGTTTTTGGTTCCTCTATACACACTCACACCTTGGGGGGCCGGGAGCTAACCCCGAGAACCATCTGACACAGCTTTTGAGTACCGTCTCACTACAGGGCTGCCCTCGTCCCCAAATCCCAATTTTGTTTTTTGGTTTTTTTTTTAAAGATTTTATTTATTTGACAGAGAGAAACACAGCAAGAGAGGGAACACAAGCAGAGGGAATGGTAGCGGGAGAAGCAGGCTTCCTGCCGAGCCGGGAGCCTGATGCGGGGCTCGATCCCAGGACCCTGGATCATGACCTGAGCCGAAGGCAGACGCTTAACGACTGAGCCACCCAGGTGCCCCCGCCCCCCCAAATCCCAACTTTGTACACAAACCCCCAGGAAGTTTTGTGCTTTTGAAGTGACTAGTCTGCACTTCACCCTTGTATTAGCCATAATACAATACCACAGATGACGCAGCTTAAACTGAAATTTATTTTCTCACAGTTCTGGAGGCTGTGAAGTCCAAGATCAAGGTTCTGGCTGACTTTATGTCTGGTGAGGGCGCCCTTCCCAGCCTGCAGATGGCTGCCTTCTCCCCTATGCCCTCAAAGGGTAGGGACCAGAATGTGGGGGGTGGGGAGAGCAGAAAGGGCAGAGGGGGGAGGGAGCCAGGAGAGAGAGCACTGTCTCCACCAATCCTGCTGAAGGAGGGCCCCACCTTATGACCCCATTTAATCTTCCTTACCTCCTAAAGGCCCTTCTCCAAATACAGTCACGGGGGTTAGGGCTTCAGCATGTGAATTTTGGGAGGACACATTCAACCCTTGGCTGGGCATAAGCCCACACCCGCCTTGGAGGGCTTCTCATACAGAATTCCAGCATCGAGAGATGAACTCACCGGCAGTGAAAGAGACACCTGAGTGTGAGTGTGCCGGCGCGAGTGGAGGGCAGGGGCAGCAGAAGACTCAGGGGGCAGCTGTGTTTGGGCTGGGTCAGCGGAGGGGGCTCTGAGAAGAGGGGAATGGGGTCTTCCGCCCACCCACTCACACAACAAAGCCTGGTGCCCAGGCTTCTAGACAAAGTGCCAGAACAGATGTGCATGGCCATGGGGCTGAGAGTCGACTCAAGATGAGTCTCACGGGCTCATTCCATCTGGGATCCGGGTGGGCGGGAGGGCTGACGGGGAGCATCTGTAGACCCCGCGGTCAGCAGCAGGAGGAAGACATGGTCAGCGGCTCATTGTCCCCGCTGCAGTGCCCATGTGAGGAGCTTCCACGATCTGGGACCTCCCTAAGCAGCACCCGGGGTCAGGCACCCGGCCCCGTCCTGTGGGGGGTAAGGCATTCCCCCAGAAGCTTCCCGGGTGCCCTCAGGAAACAGGGGACTGTGTTGGGCTTGGGAGGCCAAGCGACTGAGGTCGCTGAAATGAGCCAGGCAGCTTCTGCCTCAGTGGTGCAGGAAGGGAGGTTTGAAAATCCCCATCATCTTCAACCTAGAGCCCGTGGGCACTTTGTTCTAAACCCCAAGAGGCAGCCTTGAGTCTGAGAGCCGGACGGAGGTGCCAATACTCACCTGGCCTCCCAGAGATGACCCTCCGGTCTAGGGAAACTCCAGGCGGCCTAGGGCCAGTGCCCTACTAGAGTAGCGAGCACCCAACCATCAACACAGATCCGAGACCGAGCTCCCAGGTGGCTCAGTCAGTTAAGTCCGGCTCTTGATCTCAGCTCACGTCATGATCTCAGGGTCATGAGTTCAAGCCCCGTGTTGGGCTCCAAGAAAACAAAACAAACACACAAACAAACCAGACCAGAAACACAAGCGCCCAACAATCAAACCAGACCAGAAACACGTGCAGCCATGAGCTGGCTTCTCATTGAATAAGTGGGATTTTCTCCATGAATGTCAGGCACAACCCAGGCACAACAAATGGTTGCTTCTAACACTAAAACCACTGCAAACACTTATTTCTGGCCAATACAGAAGATTTAACTAACCCATCCAAGAATCCAGCCTGTCTTAATCGTCATGATATACTGGTGGGAGGGGAAGCAACTCGGTCTCCAAAAAGGTTTCTTAGCAAGAAACCTCACCGCACAGAAAAGGAAAATCACGCCATATTTTGTAGGAAAAACAAAAGCAACGTGAAGTACTGGTCATCGCTCAAGCCCCAAGTGGACTCAAGCTATCGGGAGAGCGGCAGCTCAGAGGGACTCACCAAGGACCCCGGCATGAGTCTCCGGCCCCGCCTCCACCCCAGCCCACCCAGGACCTCCCGGGATTAGCCCTGAAAGGTTGGTCACCCAGGACAGACAGAACACAGAGGCGGACAGAAGACCTTCCCAGTGGTTTACTGCAGCCAAAGCATGAATAATGCTGAACCTTAAGAACATTTACTGGGGCGCCTGAGCAGCTCAGCGGGTTAAAGCCTCTGCCTTCGGCTTACGTCATGATCTCAGGGTCCTGGGATCGAGCCCCGCATCGGGCTCTCTGCTCAGCGGGGAGCCTGCTTCCCCCTCTCTCTCTGCCTGCCTCTCTGCCTACTTGTGATCTCTCTGTGTCAAAAAAATTAATAAAATCTTTAAAAAAAAAAAACATTTACTCCATAAAGATGATGAAAAAAGAGAACATTTACAGCATTTCAGAACCTGTGTATTTGTCCTGACAGTTCTCGGCACAAATTCCAAGAGCAGCATCGGAGGCGCAGCGCCCCGCCAGCCCCCTGTTGGCGGGTGGGGACGGCACCCCGCCCGTGCCGGAGACGGATGGGCTGGGGTAGGTGCGGAAGGCGCTCATCAGCAGACGCGCCGGCGGCACGCTCCGCATCCATCTGCCTCGACAGCTTAATCTGATGATAACGCAATGGTGACAGAAACAAATTTTTCTGCACAATAAAGAATAGCACACATGGGCTTTTCTTGGGATAGCTAGCTAAATTCAGTAACTTTTGGAAATACATCATTTCTTTTCCTTGCCCATTACTCTAGGAACTTCCACTTGAGTGTGAAAAGCCTTACTAACAAGAGCAGCTCCAAACACAGAACACGGTCTGATGAGGCGCTGTGCTCAGGACCCCTGGTTTCCGACTCTGCCCTCCACCCCGCCGCAGGAGCACACCCCGCCAATGACGTCACTACACAGAACACGGTTCTGATGAGGTGCTGTGTTCCTGGTTCCCCCCAGCTCCCCCTTCCTCCCCTACAGGAACACACCCCGCCAATGACGTCACTACACAGAACACGGTACTGATGAGGCGCTGTGCTCAGGACCCCTGGTTCCTGGTTCCCCCCAGGCCCCCCTTCCTCCCCTGCAGGAGCACAGCCCGCCAATGACGTCACTATGTAACCATGACAAGTTCAGTATGCAGAGACATCAAGGCCCCATTTCCAGGACCTCGGCCACGTGGCAGTCACCAGTGTGGAGCACACAGGCCAGCCCAGCCTGGCGGCCTCGCTGCACCTCATCCTTGACTCCAGGCAAGCCGCTGGCGCTTTCTGCCCGTCTTTGCAGCACACCAGCTGTGGCCAACCTGGACCCTCCCAGACGCGATCCTCCTCTCATGGCTCACATCCCCCCTCACAAGTCATTGTCCCTGGGGGGCCTTCTCCAACCACCTTCAACCACGGACACCCCCCAACCAGGGCCATGCTGACCCAAGCGTGCCTCCAGAAGCACTGAGAACCTAAAACACAGCCACATGGGGGACAGGCCGGCTCTCGGTCAGGAGGCTCAGCAGGTGACCCCACCGGGCTCAGACAGGGGCACACCCCGAGGCCACCAGCAGGCAGAAGGTCGTGGAGTCTTTACAGAAGGAAACCAGGCAGGCCCACGCTGTCCCTTCAATCTGCATTCTACAGTGACGGCCCACTCTGAACTTGACAGTTTTGTTTCAGGCTCCCACCAGCACTTGCGGGAACCTACAGGTCCCCCCACGGAGGACCAGGGGGGGGCGGCTGTGCTGTGAACGAGCGCCCCTCCTCCCTGCTGACATTTCTGTCCGAGCGAGGTTACAAGGAGGCAGTCCCCGCTCCAGAACCCAAATGCCAGCGCGACAGAGAGGGTTTATTTACCCTTCCAAGGCCAGATCATTTTCTCTGATGTCCCCAAGGACTGCTTCTCTGTGAATAAAAAGCATATACCCCACATGTTTTTCCTTTCTCACATTCTGAACACAGTCATCATCCAGGACCCCCTCCCTCACCGCAGGGCGCTCCATCAGAAAGCCCTACAGGACCCTTGGCTTCACACAAACGGTCCCCACACCGCCTCTGACATGACGCCCATGACTGCACTTTGCCACCTGCTGCCTGACCCTCCCTCCCTCCTCCCTGTCATCCCTGTCCCCCCAGAGGATGACTCAGTGGCCCCCACTCACAAAGGTCCCAAGGCTCAGAGAAAACGGTCCCCTCCCTGGCGGACCTCGTGCTAACTCTCCTTTCTAGCCCCAACTCCCACCCCTCCTCTGACCGCGCTGCTCACAGACCCGCCTGCATCCTGTAGCTCCTGCTCCCACTGCTCAGCCTGCAAAGTCCCACCCATGGGCCTCCTGGAAAGACCTTACAAGTCCCTGCACAAATGTCTCATCCCCTGAGAGCCAAAATCAGGAGCAAGTCTGTGGCCCGTCGGGACTGAGGGATGAGCGTGGCTGAAGTCAGGGAACTCAGCCCGGCCCTCGGGGTGCTCTCCTTTTTCTGGAACCCACACAACTGTGCTCCCACTCCCAAATGGGGTGTACAGGGACGCCTTCGACATGGTCTTGCCATGTCCTGTGTGCAGCCCTGTCCTAGGGGTCTTCTGTGCGCTGGGAGGTTCAGAACGTGTAGGTTCGTACATATGGGTATGTATTGATTTACCCCACATCTCGCCCCCAGAAGGACTTGTGCCCTTCCTCCGCCTCACCCCTGCGAAGGCAGCATGGCACAGCACAGGGCTAACACAGAGCTCTGCTCCTATCCTGCGAGCCAGGCCGCTCAGCCTCTCCGAGAGCCGGTCTCCTCATACCCAAAACAAAGAAACGGATGGTGCCTACATCAACCCGGGAGAATGAGGACGTGAGAAGTCGATCTGTGTTCAGCACCAGCACAGTAAGCCTTCCAATAAGTGCTGTCATCAGGAAGAGCATTACTGCGCTGGCCAGAATCTTCTAGAACTTGACGACCTAACTCTATTGGGCTAAACCATCATCATCAAACAGATGATGATAGGAAGGTAAAGAGACACCCACACAAATTTCTGTGGATTTTCAGTTCTTGACAGAGCTGACTTCACGGATCACCTCACCTCCTGCTACTGTGGCCGGAGCAGTCACACACGAGAAAAGGCTGTCGCGTGCTGGTGTCCCTGCTGGGTCCTGAGTCCTGCCAGTGTCAGACTCGGTGTCTCATCCTTTGGCACATTCCTGAAGTCTGACAGATGATTGCTGTCCAGCCTCTGGGGCTGCCGGAGCCTGGCAGGCCCACCGGGCACACACCTGCCGAGCCCGCCGGCCTGCTCCCGGCCCACGGGGCACAAGCCTGCCGTGGGCATGGCGCACCGGAAGCCCACTGCGCTGCCACGTGAGTGGGAAACACCTCGAGGCCAGCTGCGTCCGCAGCTCGCACAGTGTCCACGGGGAAAAAATGGAAACTGGCAGCAGAGGAAGCCACCTCCTAGAGAGGACGAGAATTGGAGAAACCTAGCTGATGAGCTCCGAGCCGCGTCACGCTCCAGACAGATGGCCATGACCCTCTGGAATCACAGACATGTGGGAGGTGGAGCCCTGCAGCCAAGACTCCGTCACCGGTCCTGCCTTCTCCGAAAACCAGCTGGTGCCTCTGAGCGAACGGACGTCAGCTGTCACTGTCACTCGGGGCTCCCCAGGGCCCGGTGTGGTCTGCAGACAGGACTCCCTCCCAACAGCCAACAACAACCCTATGGACGGCAGTGTCATTTTCCTTATCTAGGGGGAACCAAGGCTCAGAAAAATTAAGTAAGTTTACTCAAGGCCGTATAACCAGTAGGGCCAGGTCCAAACAAGCCGTCTCGTTACTACGGGCCGCACGCTTACCCCTGTGCGTGCTGCCCCAAAGGGGAGCCAGGGTTCCATGTAAATCTATAAAATAAGGATTCTGGCTGGGCTGGAGGGAAACCAGGATTTCTGTTTGGTTCCTTCCTCCCCTTTTCCAGGTACAATCTCATCCGCATACGGGACCTTGGCTCCAGATTAAGGTTTCTATCCAGGCAGGGCTTCATGCCTTATTATTTCATACGCTTATGCTCATCCAGGTAGACAGAATTAGCGTGGTCATCGCCATCAGACAGATGAGGAGGCAGCTCAGGGTTTAACATTTGCTTTAAGTCACCCAGCTAGCTCGGGGCACCAGGGTGGCTCAGTCAGTTAAGCATCTGACTCTTGCTTTTGGTTCAGGTCATGATCTCGGGGTGATGAGATCGAGCCCCACTTCCGGCTCTGCACTGGGCATAGAGCCTGCTTGAGATTCTCTCCCTCTCCCCACTGCACTCTCCCTCTTGCTCTAAAAAAACCCCAAAAAACAAACAAAATAAAGTCACCCAACTAGCAAATGGCACCACCCAAATCCCTCCCATCGTTCTCCCTGAGACCAGTCAGGCCTTTTCACATAAAAACTCAACTCAGTTCCACAGAAACACACTCAGTTGTGTACTTGAAAATGAGCCCTCACATGAAACCATGAAAATGCTTCTACCCATACGGGGAGAAAAGCAACACCAGCCAGTCAAAAGGCAAGATGGGAGTGAAATATAATAACGGCTGTCCATGCTTAACATTTGTTTGTAAAACGAACGCCAAAGTTTTGGTAACATCTGCATCTTTTGTCATAACCACAAGACCGAAAACTATAATGCTACGATAACATGTTGGGTTTGCAATTTGAAGAGATTCACATGTCTCTAAGGAGTTACAAAACCATACACAGATCCATAAGCACAGGCGATGGAAAACAATGTTGGCTGCAAATGGATCCTTCTGGAAGGGGAACTCCAGAGCTTGTCTGGGCTGGAGCATTGGGCTTCTCCGCCATCCTAGAGATTTCTCAAGAGATACTCAAACAGTAGGGTCCCTAGAATGCCCTGGGAAGCTTGCAAGAACACAGGTCGCCAGGTTCCGACCCCATAGGTCTGACAAGGAGCCCTATCATATGCCCTTTTTAACCAGCACCCTCGGTAATCCTGATATCAGCAGGGCTCAGACCACTGTCTGGGAACACTGATCCCACTCTGAGGAGAGCAACGGACTCCACAACTCCAGGGGTGGCTCCTCCTAATGACCCCAAACAAGCAGGTCAAAATCTGAAGGTAACACCTTTGGTCCCAACTTTTAGCCCTTTTGACTGGGGAGTAAACTGTAGTAGTAGCTAACAACTTAAAAGCAAATGAGAGATAACTACAGTTATTTATTAAATGTCAACATTTAAATGTCCCATCCCATATTTGGCCCTGTGGTTCAATCCTCTCTCTTCACCCATCCAGGCACCTCTCAACGCACGGTGCTGGAATTGCCCGATCCGTCAATAAGGTAAGAGTTTTCTAAACTACTATCCATACGACTCACTTTGTCAGTAAAAACTGCCACCAGCGCTGTGCTTGCAGAAAAATGTCCATAAATGCATTATTGCGACTGGCAGATCGATGTCTATAATAAAAACAAATAGATTTAACAAGTGCCTGCTTTTATGAGTGGTGCCATTGGCGGACTGTGCGTTCAGTTTCACCCCCAGACTTCTGGGAATGGGCAAGAGAGCTCGGGCCGGATACTCTGCTGACTTCACAAGTGCTACCGGTAGGAAATTATTCTAACAAGACAATTTTCGAAGTAGCAGACTGAACCTACGAGGCATTTATAACTCTCTCTCAATGCCTTTCATGGTTATACATCTACACGGACGACAACAAATTTAGCAACTGTAAGGAAATGTTTCTGTAGAACTTTTACCTGGTTTTACCACCGCTGCATCGCAAGCCTAAATGTACTCCAGGAGCGGGGAATGGGGACAGGAGGCCTGCCTCCCTGGAGAACGCTCCCCCCAACTCCTCTAAGTTTCCAGTCTAATTGAAAACAACTTGTATCAAAAACAAGTTTCGGCATTTAACACGTAGCCAACGGTGTCACGGCTGTGTCAGTGGCCCCTGGGCTGCCTATTTATTCAGTTAGTTTGCTAAAGCAGACATCAGGAGCGCCGCTCGCCCACACTGGCTTCTCTGCCAGGGAGAGTCTGAGCACCTTGGCAAGACACTGTGACCGATTTACTTGGAAGCCCCGTCTGCCAAAACCACTCGGGTTCCTTCAAAGGTTACAAAAGGTCACAAAATGATTTATTCCTCCTCTTGGACAATTCATTTCAGTAGCTATCCCCAGGAAGAAGTCACTCACTATACTCCATGTATGCACTCTATGGTATCCCCAAAAGCCCGCCCCCACCCCCCGCCCCCACCTAAGCTCTTCATTACGAAATTGTTTACATCAGAAGAAAACAACTCTTGCCACTGACCAGAACATATGCACTAGTTACCCAAATGCCACAGAACACACATCTGGCAGTATTTTGTCTACAATGTTTGGTCCCCAACTTCCATCTACCTTTGCCCAAGACAGGCCTCCAGAGCTGACAGAAGGGGGAAATGCATCCTGGGAACCACGAGAAAGGCAGCTCTCCTGCACGGCTCAAATCCCTGCTCCCACACAGATAACCGCACGTACTTCCACTTTAAACCAAGAATGGGGAGGGTTGGGTTGTTTACTCGTCCCCATATAGGAGAAGGATGATGGGGAATCCATTCACACCCAGAGGTACTGTTATCATTTACATGGTCCCGAATTTTACAGTTTCAAGTTTTGGGTAAATAACATTCGGAGATAAGACCCAAGCTCTTTCAGAAGGCCTCTGCCTCAGAAGCTACCCACCCAGCAAACAGGAAACCCATCGGGGAGGACTAGGACAGCAGCCAAATGAGCTCAGGGCCTTTCAGAGCCTGGGATCCCAACCTACATGTCTGCAGTGACCAGAGACATGATAGGAAGTCAAAACCCTCAAGGAAAGTTGATCTACAAGAGGGATGTTACAGTTAAGTAGTTAGGTAAGGTCAGAGCGGAGTATAAAAACAAACCTGACAATAATGTTAACACATGACCACACGAAGAGAGAATTCAGAAAACACTGTTTTGCTTCCATGTTTTTTCTATTAAGGAGACTATACTATAAACTGAAAAGAGCCTTGAGGCCAAAACAGGGACGTGGACTAGAACAGCATCGGTGCTTTGAATCCCTGGCTTCTAAGTATCCTCCGCGAAATAAGAAAAATAAAGGCAACCGAGTAAGTATACTGAGAAGGACACTGTTGGGTTCCTGAGACTGGAAGAGCAGAGGGGCAGCGCGAACTGCAGGAACACCCCCAGGCCTTCTCTCTCGGGCCCCACCGCCCTCCCTCCCTGGACGGACAGACTAGGCCCGCACCCGTACTCCGGCAAAGGAAACTGTGGGGACAGAAGGCCCAAGTGGAGGGACCAGGTGAGCCTCCACTGATACCCAAGCGAGACCAAACCAGAGAAAAAGAAATGTCTGAGAATCTCTGCTGAACAAGAATGAGATGGTTCCAACATGTCCACGCCTGGCGCATTCTTTCCTTAGACTTCCCTCTCCAACAGTGAAGGTTTTTTTAATAGCAGGGCCTAATAACTCTAGAATCTAGCTCTTACAATACAGGTTTGCTTTAATGAAATGTATATTCTCGTAGAAAAGGTGCCTTACTATGCAGCTCTGTAACTGAGGCCCGTTCATCCTGCCTCCATACTGTACCAGACTCTACTACTGACCTTCCAACTGCAGGGGCGCCTGGGAAGCTCAGTGGGTTAAAGCCTCTGCCTTCGGCTCAGGTCATGATCTCATGGTCCTGGGATCGAGCCCCGCACCGGGCTCTCTGCTCGGCGGGGAGCCTGCTTCCCCCTCTCTCTCTGCCTACTTCTGCCTACTTGTGATCTCTCTCTGTCAAATAAATAAAATCTTTAAAAACAAAACAAACAAATTCCAACTCAAGATAAGAACTCAGGAACTCAAACTTTTTTTTTTTTTTCCCATTTTTGAGGTCTTATTAGTCACACCTGAGAGTGAAGGAGTTTATCGGCTCTTTCCTGACAACAGCTTTTTCAGAGAGAGGGTGAAGGGGTGCGCAAGACAGCACCGAGCTCCTGGCCGGAGCAGCAGGCCAAGGAAGTGAAATGCAGCATTTGCCAGAGGAAGGCCAACTCTCCTTTGCCACCTGTAAACTCTGGACCTCCCCAGGTGTGGACATGGGGTGACCTGCCTCCAGAACAATGTATCTGAGTTAACACAGTCTGAGCTCCCTGCTGGGGGCGGCCAGGGGTGGGGAGGAGAGCTCTGACTTTATTTCCTTAGTGTTGCCCCTAGCATGCTTTTGTATGTATGTCTTTTGCATCTCTATGTTTGAGCCATTGAAGGACTTGAAAACAACAAAGCTCTCTTCATCTGTCTTTTGGAGATGGAGGGGAGGGCCTGCCTCAGACACTGGCCAGATTCCTTAAATAGCCAGTCCGATTCCTGGTTCCTTATGTGCAACAGCTTCGTGTTTGGCCACAAACAGCGAGGTGATCCCTTTGTGGACAAAGCAGGCTCCTTCTGCCTGATGACTACCCACCGATGCAAGCAAACGCTGAGCCCGCATCTACCAAATGTACCTGCACGACAGAAAGCCAAGTAACGAGCAGAGGCCTTGAAAGCCAAGACCATTCCCAGATCCCAGGAAATGCTGGGGCCAGGCAGGGAGTGAGGGATGTATGGTTTTGACCACTGCCCTACTGTATCATCACCGACTTGGGAATTATGGCACCCAGTGTAGTAAATGGCTCTCAAACTCCACTTGTTTACCCTGTTTACGGAGGCAATTAGGGTGAAGGGAATACAAACACCAGCCATGATAATGAGGACCCCAGAATGTGGTCCTCCTCTGGCACTGCCTTAAACACGGGGAGGAGGTGTGGAATTCTGCACAAGTAGTATGCTGAAGGCTAAAGGCTTGCTGCAAGGAAGGGCCGGCGTAGGGCCCTCCGGAAGCTTCCCGGGAACAGAAGGCGGAGGGCAGCCCCAGGTGCTGCTCAGCAGTGCAGGGCAAGAGCTTGCGCAGGGAGAGCGTGCAAGGTGTTGGCCAACGCGAGGTGCGCGGGGCGGCCAGCAGCCCACAGCAGGCCGCTGTCGCCGCAGCGCAACTGGGCCCAGGAGCCCCAGGCCTGGGCTAGGCAGGCCGCTTGGGCGCACCTGGGCATTCCTGGGCACACCTGGGCACACGTGCGGCCTGGGCAGAGCTGGCGGGATGAGGGCAGGCCCCACACCTATGGCGAGGGGAAGGTGCCCACAGAACCACAGGCTCCAGACGACTGTTCATCCTAGGAAAGGCCCCGACTTTTGCGGGAGGGCAGCAACCCAGACACTCACCACGTTGCCCAGGCCGCCGACCGCGAGGAGCTGAGAGCGCAGAGAAGCCAAGCGCCACAGGAGCGCGCGCCGCCTGGGCATGTCCGGGGCGCGGGGGCGGAGCCGGGACGCCCGGGGGCGGGGCTGGGACGGCCGGGGGCGGGGCCGCAGGGGGCGTGGCCTGGACGTGACGGAAGCCGCGGCCGGGGCGCGGAAGCCGAAGCGCGCAGGGGCGGGGCCCAGAGGGGGCGGGGCCAGGAAGTGCGGGAACCGGGCCCGCGGGGCGGGGGCGGGGCCTAAAGGGGCGGGGTGACCCTGGACCCGCGAGCGCCCGCCCCTGGTCGGAGCATGCCCAGTGCGCCGGCGCCCAGGCTGACCCTGCTCCGCGCAGCCTCGCTGGCCGCCCGCCGCCGCCCCGCCGCCGCCCCGCCGCGGTCTTCCCGCTCGCGGTTGGGCCTCTCCTGCCTGGCGGCCTGGGCCCCGCGCTTTGCCTCCAGCTCCCGCGCTCTGTGCCTCAGTTCAGCAAACGTCAGACGCGCGCCCCTCGGTGCGCGCGGTGCAGCGCTGGCTGCGCCCACTAATCCTGTTACTGGTTCTGCCCTGCGGGGGAGGTGTCCAGAGCGCGGACGGACGGCCAGCCTGGGCCTCCCAGAGGGCAGGGACCGACGGGACTCCGGGCACCATCCGGGTCAGTGTTGGAGCAGAGGGGCCTGGGGTTAGCCTCCAGCGCCGGTGGTCGGAGGTGGCCCTGCAGGGCCCCTCAGGTCCTGCCGATCACCAGGACCTAGACACACCTGGGCCCTCGCAGCCAGGCCAGTCCCAGATGCTGTTCAGTGGGCACACGGGTGCCAGGCACTGCTTGGTGCTGTGTGAGCTTTATTATGGTTGAATTGTGCTCCCGCAGAAAGATGTGTGGCAGTCCTAACCCCCAGTATTCAGAAAGTGACCTTATTTGGAGACAGGATCTCTACAGAGCTAACAAGTTACAATGAGTCATTGGACTGGGCCCCTAATCCCAATGTGACTGGTGTCCTTGGAAGCAGAAGGCCAGGTGAAGACAGACGCAGGGAGAACTCTGAAGATGAAGGGTGCGGAGTGATGCATCCCAGCCAAGGAACGCCTGGATTAGGAGAGGGATGGGCAGCACCGCTCCCTAGAAACTTCTGGGGGAGCACGGCCCTCTCCACGCCTTAATCCAGACTCAGACCCCAGGGCTATGAGACAATACATGTGTCCTTTTTCTGGACACCCATTTTGTGGTACCTTTTATGGCAGCCCCAGGAAACGCTATAGACACATTGTATCTAGTGTGATGGTCATAAGGGCCTCCGGGAGTATCCCCCAAAGCTAAAGGGAGGTCACACACCCATTGGTCCCGTCTTAGGACTATGTATTCCAAACCATCTATGGGGTTCCTGGGTTCTCTTTTGTTAATGGGAAAGAAATCTTAACACCCTCCCCATACAAATCCAATATTGGGATATTTGTGACTTGCAAGGCTCAACTCAATATATTAACATTGTTAATAAAAAGCTATTTAAAGAACCAACACAGGGTTGCTTTGTGATAAGCCTCAGTGACTCTGTAGGTGCATCATGGATCATCTTAAGGCCCCCACCCAGGACCCCACCTTGGCTGGGACATGTTCAGAATGGCTGCTTGTGGAGAGTAGGCCCCGGGTACACACTGGTGATCGAATCAAGGTACTTTTCCTCCAATGAGACTGGACACAGCCTCAGAATCCTTCTCAATACAGCTCCAGACAGCCATAAGCGCTTAAGCTAAGAAGGCAAGAGAAATCAAATATCTTTGCCATTTGTTCTGGCCTTTTCTACTGGCTCTCTGTGAAACTTCAGATAACTCATTCAAATTCTTTGATCCTCAATGTTCTCACCTGTAAAGGATTTTTATGATGATCTCTGTGTAGGGCATACAGGTAGAACTAACAAACATCAGTGACAATAAGCCTGTCTTCTTACGGTCTGTTATAATCTATATACTCAGAACTGGGATCTCAACAGAACCAAAAAGGGGAAATAATACCAAAATTGGATCAGGATGCCTTTTGCTATCTTAGCAAGTGCACTGTGATGTAATTTTATAAAAATAAATAAATCCTACTTTGCTTTTTATTTGAATAGTAGTTTCATATGATTTCCTAAGTTATTAGTAAAAAGAGTCTAGCTGGTGTTAGCGTCTCTGATTCCCACCCCCCAGGAAAGAAAGTCCACTGTGGTGATCCTAAGGCCCTTTAGGGAGATTGTGTGGCCTTGGGGAGAGATAGGCAGGAGAGACAGAGTATAGCACCCGCGGGATATGCGAGTACCTGGGTCTGCGGGCAGGATTCAGTTAACTTGCTGGTGAGGTTGGGGGATGCTGTAGCTGCCTTCACAAGGGGATTCAGGGTCAGGAGCCAAAGAGGAGTCTGAGCCAAGGGGGACTAGGAGAAGGCCACCACTCCTGCCAAGGACTGGCCCTCCCAAAGACTGAGATTCTCAAATGTGACATTGCAGACTCTCCAATGAATAGAACTAAAATCCTCACTCCCTGTACTTGCTGGTAAATTCTTCTCCTCTTGATAATCTTCAAAAACTCAAAGCATTTCTCAAAAGCTCCTCTATGCCTCATTCCTTTGTCCCATTACACCAGAATCCTCACCTACGAGCACTTTCTACTGTGAAAGCACCACAAGGATAGCCCCAAACTGGGAGATGGCTTGGCATGTAAGGAACACAAGGGCAGGAGATTCGGGATGCTGTCCTGCCGGCTCTCACTGCATAAATACCTGACTGCCTGCTCTGTAGGATGGCAGCAATGGACTAGGCGGACAAGGTTCCTTTGGGGTTTCCCATGTGTAGATTCATAAATCATATCCCATTCTTCTTCAGAGTTCCATGAATGACTTTTTTTGCAAAAGAGGTGTAAAAACACAGGAGTGTATGCTGAATGTCAGTCTGACTTCTTCAAGGGGCCTCCCTGAATGTCCTATAAGACCAGCCAGCTTTCTTGTGGGCACCGGGAACAATGTTAATTTGCATCGTTTCTTTAAACATCCAAATGGGTACCTTTCAGGTTAAACAAATGAACATGACATGTGATTGCCTCCAATGATTTGCAACCCAAGAAATTTGTTTAATAAGCCTTTCTTTCCAAGCTACTTGAGTGACATTAGAGACCATTTACAACAAAGCTGTCTTCAGTAGTCAAACTTAATCCTTACTACCCTGCCTTTGGGAAAAGAGGGGATTTTATGATGATCACATAAAACCTTGTGTGGTTTGAAAGCCCCAAACTCCGGACAAATGTGTGAGGGTCGTATAACAAAAGAAACATATTACAGAGCTCCCCTCTTTAAGTGTTTTACATGGGGCTTTCTTTTAGGATACCATCTCCAGTGGAGAGTTTTGCCGATTAACACAATTGATTTTCCCAGCCCTAGTATTCCTGTAAGGGTTGGAGCCAAGGGCCGGCACCTAGGCTCTAGGTAGTTCAGCTAACTAGTGGTTGATGATTGATGTTGCAAAGGGGGAGGCATTCTGGAGGAATTGAGGTGGGAGGCGGGGGGCACGAGGGCCAAAGGCCCCCACAGTTTAGTGATATAGATAGATAAGGAAATGGGGTTTGCAATCGAGAGCGGTGAGTATCTGCCTGGGAGATGTCCTGGGGTCATGAGGGTGCAAAGCCAGGACCCTTTCAACAAGCCCTTGTCCAGAACCCTTGTGTGTCTAGCTTTGTGCTGTGGATGGTCCCACGCTGAGCAGTCAGCAGATCTGCTGGTGTTGAAGGCGTGAAATAAGGAAAGTCCCGAAAGAGAAAGTGAATGGCACCTGCTTTCTTTTAGGGGAAACAGCCACAAAGGTAAAGGACCACTGGAGTTTGTGGCATTTGGATCCATTATCCAGTAATTGTTGGACAAAGATGATCCCAAATCTTATACAGCTCTTCCTTCCAAAATATGATGACCAGATAAACTTAGTATTTGAGGAATGTATAATACATACAAACCAGTGAATAGAAGGCAGCTCTTGTGTGTGTGTGGGTGTGTAGTGTGGATAGACGGGCATAGGGAGCTACTTTTGCAAATGCAGAAGCTTTGAGGGAGGTCTTCCCAAACTGTGTTGGGCTCTTTGAGTGTTGATCACTTAGGGCCGGGGATTTTGTCAGACGCTGGCCCTTTTGAAAGCCGCTCCTACACTTATTACAAAGTGTTTTTGATCCATTTTCGGGCAGGGTTCTGCTTGTAACACATTGTTGGCAGTTTGGGCAGAATCTTTTAAGTGGTGTGAAGTGCTGGGGAGTGTGCACCTGGGCCACCAGGAGGAAGGGGGTGTCCCCCCTCCTCTGCCCTTCTGGGATGAGCCAGAAGCGCTTGCATTTTTGTGACTTGGAAATTAAATCAAGAGACGTGGGGATTTGGATGCTGAGATTGTGATTTGTCCTCGTTTGCCTCTACCTGGGAAACTACAAATGAAACCAAGGCAGGAAAACCAGCCACACGCCACATGTCCTGT
>CM053617.1:68107591-68124484 GCA_028646535.1 Procyon lotor | reverse complement strand
TACTTGTCCAGAGCGAGTCAGCTATGAAATGGCAGAGTAGCACTTACCTGCATGGACTTATTGATTCCCAAGGGCCAATATTCCTGAGAATATTCCCATCTCCTCAGCATATAGGATTGGGGCGGATGAGAGGGAGAAGGAAAGAGAAGAGAGAGAGGAGGGAGGGAAGGAGGGAGTGAGCCAGCTCGCCCGCGCGTGAGAGAAACAGAGAATAGATTGTGTGTTAGCGTTTTTGAATGGAGGAATTTAAAATCTTTTGGTGGTAAGTTATGATGGTGTATTTCCAGGGCTTAGGAATTTTATCCTGCTATTTGTTCTTCAAATAAAAGAATCGGAGTTGCTGACTTAGTTTAAACCAACTCTGAAGACTGTAGAGTTGACTGCTGATTAAAGACTTGTCTTTCTTGGTCTGCAGAGGAAACAGGGGAGATGCCTGGCCTGCACCCATCTCCACTTTGCAAATCTGATTTTCATTTGCAACATGTGAGAACGCCGATGATAGGGGAACTCTAGCCGGGTTATTAACAAGCTAGAAAGTGTAACTGAGCCTTTGCTTTGTCTTCTACCCCTGCTTGTGTGCTAAGAATAAATGGGGAGAAGTCTAAGTATGAAATTAAAGGTGATGGAGGGATGACTCGTCTTGGGGGTCTTCTGGCTGCGCCCCTGCTAGGGCGTCCGGAGGCTAACTCTAGAGCACAACAGGTTAACAGAATCTCTAGACGCTCGGGATGTGAAGGCCCACTTTTAATTCAATGTGCCTTGATGTTTGTGACCTGAACCTGAATCTTGTAAGAAGCGCACAAGTGGGGCGCCCGGGTGGCTCTGTCGGTCAAGTATCTGCCTTCGGCTCAGGTCATGAACCTGGGGTCCTGGGATCGAGCTCCGCATCCGGCTCTCTGCTCACTGGGGAGTCTGCTTCTGCCTCTCCTCTGCTCCTCCTCCTGCTCCTGCTTGCTCACTCGCTTGCTCTCTCGAATAAATAAATGACATCATAAAAAACAAACGAACAAACAAAAAAGGGCACCAGTGGCAGCCATTTCATTGTGGTTTTCCATCCGCCCCGAGGGACCCCGTGTTCCTACCCCACTGTCTCCTTTCCTTTCAGTTCTGCCCTCAAAACTTTTTTCCAACTCATCGTTCCTACGCGTTCTACAGGCAACGCCCTCTGCTTGCTGAGCCCCGGGAGGTGGTTGGTGACGGGGGTGGGGCTGATGGCAGGAAGGAGCGGGCGTCTCCTAATTTTCTTACCCACAGCAAGACTTTCCAATTCCCATCGACTTAGAAATGAAGCTGTTGGAATTGGGTCGAGCCTGCATCTTGCATCAGTGGATATGGGTATTGCGATTACTCTGTTGAAATGTGTGCTCAGATGCATTGGGAGTTTTATACTATTTTTCAAACTTCCAAATAGATAATGTCAGAACATTTCTGGAATGGGAAACTAACATCAAGATATACTGCGCCAATCAGCGAGCGTCAGGCCAAGCAGATGTGGAAGGAGGGTCTCACGCGCTACTAGAGAATTTCCATCTCCACTCTCTGTGTCAACAGCTTGGCAACTTACCTCCTAGATGGCTTTATGGCTTCAGGAGAAATTCTCAGTCGGCTCCCTGCGCTGTACTCAGCTCGATGTTCAAAAGCCAAGGAATTAGATAGGCTGTCATTTACGAAACTGTTTATGAAAGTATCTTTTTTGAATCGTTCAAAAATCCAAAAGGAGCCGAACTTGAACAGTTTAAGACAACGGCAAGAGGGCCCCGGCGATCTCCGGAGCGCAGCCGCAGCCAGGGAGGCTCTCTTGTTCAAAATGCAATTTCTTTTCTGAGAATTTCTTCCAGCCGGTGATGCTTCGTCGAAACTTTGCCTTTTTGAAAGGATTTTTTTTTCACTGCGAAGTAGCTGACAAAGGTCATATTACAAATATGTTTCTGGGGTGATAATATTTTGATTAGATATGCAAGAATCCTCTCCCTTTCCCTGGGATGTCATATTCTTACATTTTCCATTATTTTAAGAAAATCATGTAAGTTGAGACTATTCTGCAATAAGAACTTGAATTTTGTGGCTTATTTTCTTTGCTGTAATGTGCCCGCACCGTGGGCATCGTTGCAGAGAATAAATGACTCTTCCCCAATAAACCAAATGCCTGAAGAAGCCCCCGGAGGAGGCAGGGATGTCCATAAAAGTTGAAATGGATTTCATAATATGGTATTCAATTTAGTATAATAAGTAGAATTCAAAAATAATCCAATTCTCCAAACGAAAATACCTCTGGTACTGAGCAAGGGACATTGACTTTATCCCAGAACCAAGGAGACACTGTTTCAGATGTGCCAAAATACGTTCGTGAAATTATCTGTTTTCCTCTGTTAAGTCATTAGGTACCTGAAAAATTAGAAACCTCTCTCTCTTCCTGTCTCTCTCTCTCTCCCTCTCAGCTTGAAAAATTAGCTCCTTAAAGACAACTACCAGAAAGCATTTATCAAAAGGCCCATTCCGGTTCTGAGGCTTTTCGAGAAAAGGTCCGTGTGTGCACTTTTCTAGCCCTTCCTCAAAGATTCTCAGCAGGAGAAAGTAGTTCAGAGCTGAGAGGAGGAAACTGGCATCCTTAATTGTTCTCTGGAACTCGTGTTGCTGTGACAGTTCACCGGGGCTCAGTGTTCGAAGACACAGCGAGAAGCCAGTTGGAATTTTGACAGATGACATCATGGTCGCGAGGAGAGCGCAGGCCCTCCGAGGGGCACGGAAAACGCCCCGAGAACCGCAGAAACGGGCTCTGGGCTCCTGTCCCGCTGGGTCTGGTGAAAACTCAGCGCACAGACAAGAAAGCAGGGAAAATGAAGAAGGATGAGAGACTCCTCAATCCACAAAGGTGTTAAGACTCGTAGTTTTCGACAAATGTGATGCTTCTAAGTGATGTCCCCAGAAATCAAGATGATCTAATAAACACAGCAAAGTACACATTTACCAACATCGGACTTATAAATCTCATTTTGGAAACTGAAGGAGTTTATTTTAAATTCTCTCTTTTTTTAATTTCATCCCTAAACTTTTAATAACCTAGAAGTGAAAATAATTGCCACATAATCTGATGCTATGTAATGATTATGCTTTCGTAAAATGTTCGTGAATCCACATTTTATTTCGTTCTTAAGCAAAATGATCCTTATGCAGAAAGTAAATTATTTGAATATCTAATTCAAAAGATGCTTAGTAATAAGATTATTATTATTTTTTTAATAGCAACCAAATGCCACATTTTCTAGGTGTGTTCCCACCTCCTCCCCACTGAGGGTCTATGGCTATACCTAGGGTTTTCAGGGTGTCCCTGAACTCTTTGTCCAGTGGTTGGAACTGATGAATTTTAGCTCCCTGTGAGCCCAACTCCACCAACAAACTTCCACTTTGTGTTTGCTACAGAGCCAAAAATGACCTTTATTTCTTTTTTTTAAGATTTCATTTATTTATTTGACAGAGAGAAAGAGATCACAAGTAGGCAGAGGCAGGCAGAGAGAGAGGGGGAAGCAGGCTCCCCGCTGAGCAGACAGCCTGATGCGGAACTCGATCCCAGGACCTTGAGATCATGATCTGAGCCGAAGGCAGAGGCTTTAACCCTCTGAGCCACCCAGGCATCCCCAAAATGACCTTTACATAATTAACTGCCTTCGTTTGTTTGGGTGTCACAAGGGGACAATAGTGGCGGCATCACAACTGAGGATGAGCTGGGGGGGTGGGGAGGGGAGCCTGGAGACGTGGCCGTTCATTCCAGGTACAGGGTTCCCTGGCTCTGTTGTCCCCTGTCCATCCCTCAGCCGCATCAGACCTCGGTCTTACTGTCCATGAAATGGACACAGTCAAGTCACTCAAGATTTGCCAGTATGTGGGATGGAGTGAAAGTCACCCCCTGCATGGCAGGGGCTGGAATTGGAAAGGATCACACGGAGACACTGCTAGAATCTTGGGACACGTATAACACGTGTGCTTTATCAACGTTCAGATGCCTTCACAACCGTCATCGATTCTTCTCACACAAACATCGGGAGCCAGTTGTCACCTCTCTCCTGACTCCTAGTGGCTTCTGTGTCTCGCCAATACTAGCCTATCTTGGGGTGCAGGGCCGTTGTGGAAAGTGCCCAGCAGCCGCACGGCTCCACACGGTTCTGACCTTGGCTGACCCGCCGTGTTTCCTCTGCAGCTGGACTGTAAGCCCATTGACGCTATACAGGTCCTGTTTCTGTCTGGGTCTCTAGCCCAGGCATGCACTTGGTGGCTGTAAATGATCAGAATGAATTAATTACAAAAAAGAACAAAGAGTTAGACAAAACTGAACACACTAACTCTGGTGGAAATCCACTTTCTGATGCCTTAATTGTGGTTTTGTCCTAAACAAACACGCTAAGAAGGAGTACTCAGTCTAAGTCTGCACCGTCTCCAAGCTGGGTAATTCAAGAGGCTGTACCTTGTCTCTGCTGCCTGGGTCTCTTCTATGGCCCATAGCCAAGGTCGAGCAGGGATCCAGGCCCTGCCCAACCTCACCCTACTCTTCTTCTGCAAGTTTACCTCCCAGGCATCCCTGTAGAGCTCAGGGTTCCAGCCAAACTCCAAAGCGTGGCCATGACAGCGTGTGTCCCTCCCCGTGTCTCCCCGGCACCCAGCACAGTGTCTGATGCATGAGGGGCTTAATGAGCATTTGATGAACCAACAAACACACGGATGGACAAATGAACCCATGAGACAATTAAGAGCTTATGCTATAGGCTAAACTCCATGGGTTGGGAAGCCAGGAAGGCCTCTGTACAGAGTCGAGACCCAAAAGAGCAGACAGGGGAATGAGGCTGGGACTCGGGGAGGAGTAGAGAGGGGAAAATTGGTCTAGGATGAAAGTGGGGTTGTTAGGGTGTCTGTGGGGATCGGGAATTCAAGAGAGCATTGGACTGGATGCAGCAGCCGGAGGGAGCCCCCAAAGGTTCTAGCCAGAGAAGGATGTGGATGGTCAGTCTAGGGCTTCTGGCTGTGAGTGCTGGTCACCCGTGTATTCCACCTGGGACACGACTGGCTCTCCAGAGCACAAGGGACAAGGACAATGGCCAACTCATGTCAGTGAGCAAGGGAAACCTCCAGGAGAAAGGCTCTAATGGTGACTCGGGTTTTAAAGTCCTTTTTTTTTTCCTTATCAAATCTACGGGGAAGATATATATGCAAGAGCTATAATAATACAGTAATTATTGGCTCTTTTAAGTTTATTTTTCTATTTAATTGTGCATGTGCATGTGTGTGTGTGAATCAGGACTCCCTATGAAAATGGCATCTACACCGTACCATGGGGGGATTTTCACTGGTACCAGTCTCTGCTATCACTCCACTGCCTGGAACCCAAATGCTGATTACAAGGTGCCATTTACGGAAGAGAATTCCTTGGGAAGACCTCTTTAAGCAGCTGACAATGTCGCAGAAACAGGCTTTCCGCCTCTGGGTCCACTGTTTTGACTTCATCTAATTTTTAATAAACTCCGCAAGCTCATTAATATGAAGACCTTGGCTCTTTCCGAATGCACAATTAGAAACCCCTGCTTTAAAAAAAAAAGTCTGTGTGCAATCTTTCCCAACTGTAAAATCGTTTCCATTCTCTGCCCATCAGGTTTTCAAATGGATTTTGTAGATGTGCAAAAACTCAAAGCAAATCTATTTAAAAAAAAAAAGATGTCAGGCTGAAAATAAGGAAAATCAGAACAGGAGAAGAGAACACAATCTGTCAATGCCCCTTGGCCTTCACAGCAGCCCTGTTCTTATGATTAACCTGCACTACTCCCCATGAACTCTAAATCATTCTCACCTTCCTGGGAGTTTGCAAGCCAGACAATTGTTAAGGGGAGCAACTCATACCATTACTGCAAAATTTCACAGTTGAAAGTCAAATAGCAATGGTTTTGCTCTGCCGGCCTGACACCCTCTTGACCATGTGGATAAAAGTCCCTGGGCAGGGGACACGGGAAGCGATGCTGGTGCAAGTAGCTCTTCGGCTTAAAACATGTCACAATGTGGTTGTGAGAGTGTCCACGCACTTGTTCTCAATCCAAGTCCAACACCATAATAACTGGAAAATTAATGTCAACAGTAACACAAAGCTCCCATGAATTATGCGTGTATGATATCTCTCTCTCTCTCTATATATATATATGTGTGTCACATCCATCTACACCAAGAGCTGGCTCGTGAGATTATGGAGGCCAGGAGTCCCAAGATCTGCAGTTGGCAAGCTGGGAGGCTGGGAGAAGAGCGGATGGTGTCGTCCTAGCCTGAGTCTGAGTCCAAAGGCAGGAGGAGACCATTGTCCCAGCTCCAAGACAGTCAGGCTGAGTTAATTTTCCCTTACTCTGCCTTTGTGTTCTATTC
Source organism: Procyon lotor (assembly GCA_028646535.1). NCBI lineage: Eukaryota > Metazoa > Chordata > Mammalia > Carnivora > Procyonidae > Procyon > Procyon lotor. Next base: position 68,118,091 of record CM053617.1, on the reverse strand, counting down.
AGGCCTTCCGTGGGGTGGATGAATCCTACCCACAACGGGGAAGGCAAATTGTGTTACTCAGTCTACTGATTCAAATGCTTATCTCATCCACAAGCACCCTCATAGACACCCAGGAAAAATATTTGACCCAATTTCTGGGCGCCGATGGCAGAGTCAAGTTGACATAGAACGTTCACTGGCATTTAAAGGCATTCAGGGTCATTTAACCCACGTGCCGGCTGTTTTAACTCACGTCTGCACCATGTGTAACTCAGACCACACAACCTGCGATCCTGAGTTGAAACTTAGTTCTTGGGCTATTTCTTTCTCTCTCTCTCTCTTTTAAAAAAAGATTTATTTATTTATTTATTTGAGAAAGAAAGAGAGAGAGTATATGTGAGTGCAAGAGAGGCAAAGGGAGGGAAAGAGGGAGAGGGAGAACCCTTGAGCCGACTCCCCGCTGAGCACGGAGCCCCATTCAGGACTCATCCCAGGGCCCTGAGATCATGACTTTAGCTGAAATCAAGAGTCAGATGCTCAATGGACTGAGCCACCCAAGCACCCCTTCTTGGGCTGTATCTTAAAGAGGTGCCCATGGGTATATAGGTGCTGGAGGCATAATCATCGACTCCCTAAAGAGAACTAAGGAACACATTCCTTTTCCTTCCATCTACATAGTCTTCAAGTAGGAGCTGCTGTCCAGACACTGAAGTGGGTGGAGTATTAACCACTTAAACACTTGTTGTGCTTCTCACTCTTTCTAGTAAGAAGCCCCCATCTACTGACCAGCACTCTTGCTCTCTTCTTCCTGGTCCTTCCATTCCTCTTCCTCTTTTTCATCCCCAGGTTGTGCACCCACTGTGGGCACAGTGAGAAGCAAGCAGACTGGAGATGAGTAAGAAAGAAGACGTCCCCTTGTCTGTCGTCTGGCTCTTTGATTCACTCGCTCATCATTCGCCTTGAAAAAATCATGTGTCGTTTGACTGGCCAAGAGGAAGAGCCACACCCAAACATTGATATTAAGGTGGCACAAGAGAAAGAGGTTTAGGATCATTTGGGCACAAGCGTTGAAATAGCAGGTGAGTGGGGTAGAGAGAGTGATGGGTCCACAGACTGAGGAAGAGGTCTTGGGGACAACAGCTGTGACGTGGGAGCCAAAATGGGGGAGCGACCTCAGGGAAGACGGAGACCAGCAGCAGAGGAGTCAGGCACAGACCAACAAGGAGGAAACGTCCTTGCATTCGGGGAATCCTGCCACCCAGTGAGACCCTCTGGGCTGCATAGACGCTGGCCCCGCCTCAGGGAGCCACAGCCCGTGGGAAGTAGTCTGGCCCGAACCAAAGGCATAGCGTGGCTCCCTCCTTCCCAGTCCCCGCAAATGGTTCTTCATCTTGTCCCCAACTCTTCTTCTTCTTCTTTTTAAAATATTTTATTTATTGATATATTTGCCAGAGAGAGAGAGAGAGCGAGCACAAGCAAGGGTAGCAGCAGGCAGAGGGAGAAGCAGGTTTCCTGCTGAGCAGGGATCCATGGGGGACTCGATCCCTGGGCCCTGGGATCATGACCTGAGCCAAAGTCAGACACTTAATGACTGAGCCACCCAGGCATCCCTCAACTCTTCTTTTTAAGAAAATATTTCTTTCTCTCTCTCTCTCTTTTTTTTTAGTTCTTAAAATTTTGGCTAAATACACATAACATAAAATCTAGCACTTTGACCATCTTCAGTGTAGAGTTCAGTGGTATTAAATATGTTCACATTGTGATGCAACCATCACACCATCCAACTCCAGAACTTTTCATCTTGCAAAACTGAAGCTTTGGGGCGCCTGGGTGGCTCAGTAGGTTAAAGCCTCTGCCTTCGGCTCAGGTCATGATCTCAGGTACCCGGGATCCAGCCCCCCATCGGGCTCTTTGCTCAGCGGGGAGCCTGCTTCTCCCTCCATGCCTGCCTCTGCCTACTTGTGGTCTCTCTCTGTCAAATAAATAAATAAAAGCTTAAAAAAAAAAACAAACTGAAGTTTTGTTCCCACTAAACAAAACCTCCTCTTTCCCCCTCCTTCTTCCGCTGAAAACCACTATGCTACTTCCTGCCTCTATGAATCTAGCTATTCTAAGTGTCTCATATAAGCGAAATCATACGATATTTGTCCTTTTGTGACTGACTCATTTCACTGAGCCTATGTCCTCAAGGTTCACCCATGTCGTGGCAGGTGTCAGAATTTCCTTCCTGTTTAAGGCTCAATGATATTCCATTGTATGGATTTCCTATATTTTGTTTATTCATTCCTCTGGTGATTGACACTTGTGTTGTTTCCACTTGTCTGGCTATTGTGAGTGATCCTTCTATGGAATAAATCATAAACATCTCTGAGGCCCTGCTTTTGGTTTGCGGTACAAGCCCAAAAGAGGGTTGCTGGATCCTATAGTAATCCCACCTTACATTTGTTGAGGGCCGACTATATTGCTTTCCATAGAGGCCACACCATCTCCCATTCCCACCAACACTGCGCAAGGGTTCCAGTTTCTCCACGTCCTCACCAGCACGTGTTATTTCTGTTTTGTGTTTCTTTGTTTTACTCATAGTCATTCCAACATGTTTATCCACAACTCTAGATATTAGGTGCCCCAGGACTCAGTCCGTGGACTCTCTTCTCTACCAGCTCCTCGGTGGCCCCTTGCAGTCGAGGGCGCTGTAGAACATGTGTGGCTTGCCAATGCATGTCTCAGGCCCAGCTCCCTCCACTTTTCTCTCTTACGAACCACAGACCCATTCATGTTGCTGCCAAGCGACTTCCCTCTGGATAGCCAAAAGACATCTCAAACTCAACATTTGCAAACCCAAATTCTTGATCTTGACAGCCTCCCACCCCCACCTGAAACTACTTCACTCATAGCTTCCTCATCTCAGAGGATGGCCAGTTCAGCCCTCCGCGTGCATCTGTCCATGGACCTGGACCAGAGGAACACTTCAGAGGGTTCCTTACTTAGAGCGCCCCTCATACTGAGCAAGGCTGTGTGTGAGTGAACCTACACACTGCACACCTATACACCACTTTCTCAAAAACATCTGTGATTTGGGGCTTGGCACTGGTCTCTCAAGCCTGACACCATCTGGGGCCCAGGCCCCCCTATATTTCTGTCCTAGGCATCGTCTGAGAGCCATGGAGGCTTGGGCAGCTGGGGTTGGAGACACACGTTGTTCTGAGCAGAGCAAGGATTTGAGCAGCAGGGAGCTTTGGTAAGAGCAGAGACAATGTATTACTTGTTAAATCCTTCCTTTAAGCAGGAGTGCAATAGATTCTTGCACAATGAGATACCATTTCCAAGTAGTGATCTGTGTCCATTTTCTTGCTTGTCTTCCTGTGCTGATTTGTAATTCCAAAGGTACTCACACAGGAGCACCGCACTCATCACAGTGATACCTGGTTGCTAAGGAACCATGCTTTGCAACATTAGATAATTCATCGTCTCAAAATTGCATATATGTAAGTCTAGGTATTACCTATATGACCCGAGATACTGTTTCTTTAGATTGGCCACTGGGGGAATAATGCCCAGAGTCACTATAGCTTCACTATATCAAAATATTTCATAATTTTAATTCATCATTCAAAAATTTAAATAAAAATTTCAGCTTTAATTAAATTTAATCCAATAATTAAAATATCTTGCTTTTTGAATTTAAGGGCTAATTTTGAGTTTTAGATGCAAAATCATTTTTGCAATCATGAAAAATAACCACTTTTTACATTTGATTTGCATTTTTGACAAAAATACATTCAAATTTCATACACTTGACTGTGATTTACTTTTTGGTTCTTTATACTGCTCACGGTGCTAGAAGACAAATTATGTGAAAATCTTGATCATATGACATAATTGAGGATTATACTGAAATGGGGCAAGAAAAGTAAATTTATGGACAAAGCACACATTAATTCATAAACTATAGATATCTTTTCCTCCCTTTTCAAACACTGTTGACTGATGAATAGAACCCTCAGACTTGTGCAGTAGCATTAAATTCTGCCATTGACACATTGCCCACCTTCCACCCTACAAAAACCATGGCTTTCCCCATATTTTTCTATGTCATCATCTTCATGAAAGCAAGAGGACGGCAAACATTTAATAGTTTGCTAACCTGATTTATACCCTAACATTCCAACTTGCGGTCTGGGGCCCTCCGAGTGCATATGTGTGAGGGTCCCCCCTTAGTCCTCTGTTTCATGTCCTTCATTTGCTCTGGTGACTACACCTGTCGCCCGTGTTGCCCGTCATCTCGCCATCATCTGTCACCTGGTGGCTCGGCATGGGGCTCATGGCCTCAACTCCTTTCTGCAGACTTTTCCTGGCACAGCAGCCAACACGGACATTTAATCCAGCCGGGACACGTGGCTCCCATGCTCCGCGCCTGCCCTGTGTCCCCTGTTGGCTCCACCCCCCTCCTTTCCCTTCCAGGCCCTGCCTCCTCCCTCCTACTACCATGACCACATCCCTACCTTCTTCCACATCACTCCCCCAAACTGCCTCAGGGCCCCCGCACTGGCTGTTCCCTCTGTCTGAACACTGTTCCTTCTAGCACCCTGGCTAACTCTCACCTCCTTCAAGTCTCAGCTCAATACAGTTTTCTGATGGAGGCCCTCCCTGAGGACCCTACTCCTCTTTGCATCCTCCCCTCTCTTCACCCCTCCCCGGACTCCCCAGCCTCCCAGACCTACTCTGATTCTTCTCTGGACCCAGGTGCTCTCTAACTGACTGAGTCATTGCCGGTTTTTGCTGACCCTTCCCATTTAAAGAGAAGCCCCGTGAGGGCAAAGTCTTTTTCAACTTTATTTGTTGCAGTATGCTAGCTTACATTGATGCCAAGCAAATATTTACTCAAGGAGCGAAACTCCAAAAAAGAAAAAAAAAGTGTTCTCCAGCTGGGATCGAGGTCCATGCATGCAGAAGGGCTGAGGGGAACCTGGGGGACCCTTGTCCAGCGGCCTCCAGCAGAGCCCCGGGGGGCAGAAGAAACCTGTCTTCTGATGGAATTTGAAATCCATCTTGTAAGCAGACACAGGCATTGCTAGGCTGGTTACTAAAGAGGGTGGCCCAAGGTGCCCTTGGCTCTGATGTTTGCCAAGTACCACGCCTGTGTAGACCCCTCTGCAGCAAACAGAGACCTGTAGACCTGGAAAACAGGTGAGTCTTCACTTAGGCTCTGTGCGTTGCCAAGAAAGAGCCTGCGGAGGTGCTGGTCTGGCCAGACTGTTGCCCTATTCGTCCTGTCTCATCTTTCCAGAATGATGGATGGCCTCCATCCTCCAGAACGTAGCTTTTGCCTGTTCAGAGGCAGGGAGCTGCTGGCCCAGAGCAATGGAAGAGCCTGAGGAAGAAGACACTTCGGAACTTCTTGTCAGAGGACCTGTGGTAGAGGGAGACTAGAAGTTGGGAGAAGGCTTGTCCCAGGATGTTCCCAGCTAGGGCAAGGCTGAGGTGCTCAGGACTGGTCCCAGGCTCCTGCTGTGGCTTCCCAGCTCTGCTAGATTTAGCAAAAAGTTCTTTTCATATAAATATGTCCCAAATGTTGTCTGTATGGTTTGTCTGAAATGCACAATGGTCTGAACACCCTGGATTTTATCTGGCAACTGTACCTCTAGGCCATCTGCATCACCCGCCGCAGGGTCCCCTCCCCCAGGCCCACACCTCTAGCCCCTGCCCCCCTCAGCCCCTGGGGAGGGAAGCTCTTCCATCTTGTCTCCTTGGGACGAGCCTCTGACCCCACTGTGGGGCTCGTCCAGCCAAAGGCGGTATGGGATTCATATTCAGGGAACATCTAAAACCTCGAAGAGAGCATTTTCTTTTTGGGGGATTTTGGTAAAGGGGGGATTTGGGGGAGTCTCATATCAGAGCAGCCTTACTGGTCCTACTGGGAGAGAGAAGGGAAACTGTGCTCCCCCTGTCTGTCTATCTTTTCCTTTTCCTTTTCCTTTTTCTTTTTCTTCTCTTTCTGTTTCTCCTCTTTCTCTTCTTTTCTTTCTTTCTTCCTTTTCCACTTTTTTTTTTAACCGAGACATTGATAGCAATGGAAAATACCAAATACCGGTTCTTTTGCCAACAACTGATCCTATTACACTAAGCCTTAGAGAACTGGGATATCGTGGAACATACTGACCATGAACTCTATGCTGAGCATACTGCAGTCTGGGATGACTGAACGTGCGGTCCAGCAGACCTGCCGTAAATGTGCACGCAGGGCAGGTAGAAAGAGGGGCCGCCGGTTCTGCGGTCAGAATGGGAGCTGTCGAGAGCCTGCTCTGCAAGATGGACTCGCAGAATCGTGGCTATTCATCACCCTGAACGGGCTCGTGTCTGGAGTCCAGCCGGGGGAGTGAGTGATTTCTATTTCTTTCTTTAGCAGAAAAAGAAATGCATTTTGCTAATGAGAAAAAAGCCCATGATGCTCGACAAAAGAAGGTTCTGTCTCCTTCCTGAGGGTCGCGGAGTGTGGCGGGTGCGGCAGAGGAGTCCCTGAGCACACTCTCTCTCCAGGTGGGGTCTAGGGAGCCGAACAAGCGAATCTCATCTATAACTAGAATTATATGCAGAATGAAAAGACTCTTTAAGGAACATCTCTGGGTCCTCATCATCTTAAGTATCTGTTACCATAGAAGCCAGCGAACGGCTCCAAAAAGCTGGAGTGGTGAGCAAGCTCCACTCGCTGCTGAGGGCTCCTTTAAATAAAGTTGCCTTTTTTCTCCCCTTTGGCTTCTGAATAAACATAAACCTGGGTTTTTAGTGCAAAATCCTGATTTCAAGGTTATTGATGCCACACTAAATTAATACAGTCTGCGAGCCGGATCACACCACCCAGCAAAGCCAGGGATACTCCTGTCTTCTGAAAGCTTAACATTTGTTTTTCATCATGAACTTAAAGGTCAAGAGCTACAGATGGATCAGGGTACCTGCCTGACTTTACAGTTACGTGCATTTTATTTTATTCCCACACGCGCTCTTTATGAGATCCGTCACAGAATAAAACTGTAGCGCTCCCATCATCTCCGGGCTGGACAGACTAGGAGAGCTGTCAAGCTCCTATCGCTACATAATTTGAATTAAAATAAGAAATATATGCTGATTTGATATTTCAAAAGCAAATGCTTTAAGTTGAACGTGGGTGAGGACTGGCCAGGATAGAGGGTGTGCAAATTTCTTGATGTTACATACTCCTTACTGTAATTTGGGCGCTGGACTGCAGAGAGAAGCCACTCTTATTATGCATCTTTTATGTAAAGCCGTAGACCGTCACCCTCCAGGTAACCCAAACCTGATTAGCCGGTGATCGATTCAGAATTGATGGGAAGAGCTACTCGCTCTTTTTTCCCCACCAATGAAATTTGTTTGTTTGTGTGTGTTCCTGTTCAAGGTAAGCACGCTCCTGTACTACGGTACCCTCCGTGTGTGTGTGTGTGTGTGTGTGTGTGTGTGTGTGTGTGATACCAAATAACATTTTATTTTTACCAAAATACCTGTGGAGCTGACAGAGCATGGTGCATTCATTTTCCTTGATTTTGTAGTGAGGGAAAAGGCTAGCATGAATAATTCAAAAATAATGCTGAGACTGTTAAGATTTAGTATTGGAGAGGTCATCACAGTTGGGAGAAATGAGCTAGGAGACTATTACTATTCCACGATCTTTGAATCTCAAGGTGACATCATTATTATTTCTCTATATCTATAATGTGCTGCTGCAACCAGCTTATTGCAGTGTTTCTCATGGAGGGAGAAAGATCAATTACATACAGACCTCAAAATGTGAACCATAAGCATAGTGCCCAATAAAACTGTCATTAACAGTCCCCACAATTTTAGCAACATGCTTCCAGGTCAAGCTGCTTTAAAAATGATAACTGACTTTGGAAGGTTGAAGAAAGAGCATTCGTTCTAAAGGGAGCCATTTCTTAGCCAAATCACTGAAACTCTATAATAACACTTGCTAATTTCGGTCCGAATGGCAAAACATACCCTAATGATCAGCTTAGCACTGAGGGTGCTTGGAAGAATGAACCCCACCCCTGGCACCATCCCCCCTTTGAAAAATAGGTTTGTTACAGATTGACACCGACCGCAAGCACTCGTGAGCAAGCATAAAGCCGTCCCGTGCAATCATATTTAATTTATTCTTATTTTCAACCAGAAGTGGAAAGACCGCACCAAAAAATAAAATGCGTGCTACAGTAGTGTTTACAGCGCTTCCGGTACCATTTGTTACCGCCACATAATCAGCAATAAATCTTGCTTTCTCCAGAATGGGATTAAAACACACTTCCATGTTCAAAAATATTAAAATGGAATAGAGCTATTACTACTGCAGAATCCTTTTCTTCCTGCCCTCCAAGGGTCCCTGTGTGTTTAAAACCTCTTGTTTGCTTCACAGGATTTTACAAGTCTACCCACTAGCTTACTTTTTAGTTAAAACATTCCCGTTGGTGCCAGACCTCTGAAACATCACATTTGGCCTGTAGGGTTACCAGTTGGTAGCATTTGAGGGTTCTGTGAGAGAGGGTAAACAAGTGCTGGAGGTTTCTTGCTTAAGCGGTGCAGAGAGTCTGGGCCAATGCTAATCACCGCTGACTCCCCCCATTGCCTGGGACCCCGTTCGGCGCTCGGGCGCCCTCTGACTCTTGGCCCGTGGTCGCTCACAAGATGCCCCCAAATCCTGTACCTGACGCCAACTGAGGGCTTTTAAGAGAATTTTGATCATGATAGGTGATTTCTGCATCTGTTATATTAGTTTTGTTTTATTATTATTATTCTATTATTATGGATAATGTTATTCTCTGCTTTGATTTTATTTAAAATTTTATAATTTGGTGCTTCATCTGAAATGATGATCTGTAAGTTAAAGTGAAATCTGTCTGTGGCAATCTCGGCTGGTTGGCTTCCTGAAAGGCATTTCTTCTCGGGCTCCTTCCTCCTTCATCTTCCATGTCTTGCTCCCTCCCTCGCCTCCTTCCACTCTGGGGTGGCCGGGAGCCAAGCTGGGGTCCCAAGTCTGAGGACGCTGAATGGAAAGACGGGACGACCCAGGTCCCTGTGCACGTGGCAGAGCTCCAGACTTAGCCCCTCCGAGACCTGCTCTCCACGGGCTTCCTTCCGTGGACCCATCCAGCCTGCAATATCCAGCCTAAGTCTTAAGTCCCAGTGTGTCCTGATGGCTTCGGTGCGGAGTGAACCTTCGGAAGGCTCCACAGTGCAAGGTGTGGTGAAGACCACCAGCCCTCTGAGGGCAGTGCTCGAAGCCTGCGTGACCTTGGGAAAGAAGGCAGTGACAATGGCCAAATCCCTCATGCTCCGAAAATGTGCCACGGGCAGGCTGGATGCTTGGGGTCGGTAATGTTTAGCAGAGAGAAACGCGGAATTCATTCTTCTCAAAACATTGAAGGAAAATTAATGGCCTGATGCACATGAGTCGAGGACAAAGGCATAAAACACAACAACATAAATACGCATTTGCCGCACACACTGTGCATGGGGGTCTTTCCCTACAGAGAACTGTGTTTTAACCCCCTGTGTTCTGACGCCCAGATTCTCCGAGTCCTTCCGCCTCTGAGCAGGAGCCCCCCGGGGCCAGACGGGCATCACCTGTCCTCCCAGCAAAGGGCCTCCCCCTCCCCCGGTGTCCGCCCAGGGCCAGGCCCAGGCACCCAGCCCCTGGATTCATTTCCTGCGGCTGCGGGAGAAGCCAACTGAGTGGCTTAAAATGGAAATGTATTCTCCGACAGCTCTGGAGCCCAGAGTCCAAAATCAAGGTGTCAGCAGGGTTTGCTCCTTCAGAGGCTCAAAAGGAGGACCTGTCCCAGGCCTCTGTCCAGGCTTCTGGCGGCTTCTGGCAAAGCTTGGTGTCCTCGGGCTCATAGACATGTCGGTCCAAGCTCTGGTTGCATCACCAATTGCTGGCCTTCCTCTCTGCGTCAATGTGTCGCCACCCCCCAAATCCTCTTCTTAGAGGGCCACCAGGTATCGGATCAGGCCCACCCTAATCCTGTAGGACCTCATTGCAACTTGATTCCACCCACAAAGATCCTTTGTGCAAAGAAAGTCACGTTCACAGGTGCTGGGGGTGAGGACTTAAAGGTACATTTTTTCTAGGACAGAGTTATACCCACTACAGTCACTGCTTGTCCCACGAACGCCCTGCTCCTAGATCAATGGGATCCAAGGGCTGTGGAAAGTACCCAGCATGGCTTTTTTTTTTTTTTTTTTTTTTTTTTTAGATTTTATTTATTAGAGAGAGAGAGAGCACAACCCGGCCGGGGCAGGGGACAGAGGCAGAGGGAGAGACTCCCCTCTGAGCAGGGAGCCCAAAGGAACTGGATCCCAGGACCTTGGGATCATGACCTGAGATGAGGGCAGCGCTTAACCGACTGAGCATTGCGGTCGCCCCGAAGCCCCCGCCCTGTGTGGTTTAGAACCGCCAGCGCACAGCCGGCCGGAGCTGTCCAACAACGTACAGCCGGTTTCTCCAATGCTGCA
>CM053617.1:68074624-68107491 GCA_028646535.1 Procyon lotor | reverse complement strand
GGGGGGGGGGGGGGGGGGGGGGGGGGGGGGGGGGGGGGACCCGGGTGGACTCTGTTCTCCCCACCGACACCCGGTTCAAAGAGAATAGTTTGGACAACGCCTGGCAAATAATGAATGAAGGGCGACGGGAGACCAGTGGGCCGTGCCCGTGTTTCCGTGCTCTTTGCTCCTCCCGCCTGAGCCCTGCTGGGCTGGGGACTGAGCCGCCGAGGGAGGCAGCCGCTTGCCTTTTGTTTGGTTTTTAACATTTAATATATATCATGCTGTCCTGAAGATGCTCGGTACCGATACAGGTGGAGCGCTGACAGGAGGCATCCGCCCGAGTCTTGTTTACTCGCCCGAGCCCGGGGAGAGAGTGGAGGAGGCTGATCGCACTGGGTTTCCAGGGGTAGGGGCGGCTTTAACACTCTGCCGCCTTCCCTCTCCGAGCTTTCCGTGGCTGTATCCCCTTTGGTCCATAATCACAGCTAATGGGCTGGCCACAGAGGCATCAGGGGCATAAAATGGTCTAACACTACATTGACTATAAATAGCAAAGCCATAAGTGACATTACTTTGCAGATAAGAAACAATCACATCATTAAGCAAAGGTGTTTAGTGTATCAGTCACCCTAACTTTGATTTATTGCAAGGCATTTGTCTGTCACCAGCACAATGGAAGCTATAATGCAACTCAAGGGTTTAAAGAGAAAATTAAGATGAATATTGCTGCTAGCACTTTGGTTTGCACAGATGCAAAATGGGTGGGCTTCTGTCGCTGCCTGCTGGGCTGGCTTCAGCCTGGCCCCCCATGCCCAGAGGCTAAAGACTGCCTGGGGTGGCAGAGAAGTTAGCCCCAGGGGCTGGAGGCTGGGGCCGCCCAGGGCAGGAGGCAGTGACAACCAGGAGTCAATGGCACCTCACAACCTGGGTTTCTCCAAAGGGAATAAAGGCCAGGGCTTTCCTTTTTATTTGGGACTCTACCCCAGAAATACAGAATGGAAACAACGATTAGAATTATTTTGATGAACACGATGTGTTCAAATGCTATCTTGTTAAATACAACCGCTCTCGTGTTCAATTCAATTTTAATCCAGAAAATAGTTCTGGAAAATCTACTGTAAGCCCGGCAACTGAGCCAGGTGCGGGCAAGGCTCGTGAGGGACAAGTCACAGTTTTCTGTCCTCCAGAGGCTGATGACCCAATCAGATCAACTCACCATGCGTGATGTGAGATCGCTGTTTACTGACCAGACATGGAGGCAAGGAGGGCCGTTTCATCGCACAGGTGTGGCTGCCGGGGGGATGCAGAGGAGGGAGAACCTTCCTTCTGGTTGGGGAGACGGGGGAAGAGACAGAGAGGGAGGATTCTAAAGAGCCTTTGAAGGCTGGTGCGATTCTGGCCGAAGGAGAGGGGGCAGGACATTTCCCAAGAAGATGCCATTGCTTGTCCAAGGATATGGTGTGTGGGGGAGGCTAGATGCCGGCTGGGACGCAGAGTTCCAGTTTGGTAGTACACCAGACCCAGGTCAGGGGGGCAGGTGGAGGAAAGGCTAGAAAGACAGTCGAGGGCCGAGGAGGGGGTCTGGGTGTGTGGGCATTGGGGTCACCGACCCGTACAGTCGGATGTGGAGTATGGCATAGAAGAGAGGGGGAGATGATGGCAGGCTTTGGCTCCTGGGCCGTGAGAGGCAACGAGGGGCTGGCTGGGAGTGGATACCCTGCAATGTTCACAGGCAGTGGACGGCTGGTGGGCTAGATACTGAGCGAGTCCCCAGTACAGCTGAGGGGAGCACCCAGCTCTCTCCTAGGTGTGGAGTCTCAGGTGCTGGTGCAGAAGATTTGCATGACAGGTAGATCTGGGGGTATCCTGATACCCCCAGGGGCTGAGGTGCAGCAAAGAGTTGCTTTATTGAGATGGTTAAAAACTTGACAATACAATTAATCTCCCTTCACATTTGTGGTTATTCAGGATCTCCTTGGAAATGAATGAAACACTATCCCGTTATGAAAATATTAATCTAAGGATGATTTACAATTAGTCAATCACAAGTAGACATTAAGCGCCTACTGTGTGCTTCAGCGTGCTGGGCCTGGGCGAGGGAGGAGCTGTACGAGCCAAGCCCCTCCTGCAAAAGCCCCTGCCCTCAGCCGCCAAAGGAGCCAGCGCCCCCACCGGGAGCACCTGCTGCCTGATCCTAGAGAAGGGAACCCATTCTCATTGTCGGGAGGCATCCCAGAGGCTGTGTGCCTCGGTACAGGTTTAGGGAGGGTGATGCTATTTCAGGAAAGGGGAAAGAAGTCTCATGTCCTCAGTGCTGTCTTTCAAAGTTTTGGGTTGGTAAGAAGGGACTTTGATGCTGCTACAAAGTCTTATAGCCACGTGCTCCAAAATTCTATGGAAATCTGAATAGTCTTCATGAAGACTATATGTCGTGAGTCCATAGACTTTAAGGATTATCTACCTGCATATTGTTTTCTTTAAACCTCAACACTGACTTACAGTAAAAACTGATGTTCAACTTATTAAAAATAAGTATATTCTTGGGACATATGCTAGCAAAAATCAACAAGACCTTAATTAGAGCTACCTGTGTGTCCAGCTGGCGTACATGACAAGCTGACCAAAGTGGCTCTAAAAGGCAAGAGGAGATACATCGGAGCTGAGTTTGATGGCCAACAGCCCTCTTTCCAGCTGTGGGGCCAGCAGCGAGGACTGAGGTCTGGCCACGGGCTGGGTGGCCTGCCCCCCTGGGCCTCACCCCTGCCCCTTCCTCCCAGCATTAGTCCAGACTTTAAGGAAGAGGACAGTCTCCATGAAAGGCGGGCATTTGTCTTCTTCGCCACCACAGCATCCAGAAGGTCCCCCCAGGTTAATCTTGGTTGTGTGAGAGCCCAGCACCACACCATCTTTCAAACACTGGGCGAGTCTTTGCAGAGGTGTCTCCCCTCTTGAGCCCATTTGGCAGGGACTGGTTGGGTCGGAAGGATTGGGATGAACACTGAGCCATTTCAAAACAGCTGCGTGTAGAAAACGCATCCTGAGGCCCCGGTCCCCGATGACTAGCGGCAGCGTCCCCGTGTTAATTTTCTACCAAGAGAAGCCAGAACACACTCTTCTAAGGCCTGGGAGGGTGTTGGGCTGTGGTCTCCAGGGGTCCTGACGTGACCTAACTTGACGATACTGCTGGTCCAACGGGCCTTCTCAAGAGTGGGGGGCAGGGTAATTCACGACAGCTCGTGCTGGGCATGGTGAGGATCGTGTCTTCTGGAGTGGCCCCTCACAGACCCGGGGACGACCTCATGGAGCCAATGCCGGGAGCAAAAAGGGAGGACAGATAGGGACCGAAGAGCTTCTTAGACTTGCTCCTTGTCCTGGATGGAAGTTGTTCTGTTATCCTCGTCCTCTGAGTTTGGGGCTCGAGAACCGCAGATGTTACCCAAGAGGCCTGAAAGGGGACTGGGGGTGGGGTAAAAATCCTGGGAGACTCACAGTTGGTGAGTCTCATGTCATCCTGGCAGATGGGGTCCCCTCCACCCTTTCCCTCCCTGTCATTGAGGTTTGTGCTTCTCAGGGCGTTTTACCTAAAGTGGATCTGGGATTCTTCGTACAAGTGCTGGCTCCTGGGCCCAGCTGTAAACTGACCGAATGGGGATTTGTGGAGAGGGGGCCTGGACACTGACATTTTGACACACATCCCACGTAACTCTGATGCTGTATCGTACGGACACATTTGCTGCAAGAACAGAATGCCCACCTAATGATGTTCTGCCCTAAATGATGAAGGTTTCAGTTTTCATGCAGGAATCTGTAGGAAGGCAAGGGCCAGTGTTGTCCCAACACCACCATCGAGGCCAGGCCATTTCTATCTTTCAGGCCCCCATTCTTGATTGCTAGCTTTTTCCCTGAAGCGCTCACTGCCTCATGGTTCCAAGATGGCTGCCATAGCTCCAAACAGTTCAGGTTTAAGGCAGAAAAATGAGGAAGGGGGAAATGAAGTGTCTCTCTCCACTAAAAAAAGGCAAGGATGTCCTAGGAACAACCCCTTTCCCACCCACAGTACACTTTTGCTTAAATCTCTTTGGACAGAATTAGATTTCATGGCCACATTTAGCCACAGGGAGGCTGGGAAAATGGGGTTGCACATTGAAGTGACTGGTCTAGGCCTATCACGATCCATCACCTAGAACTGGACACAAAAGCTAGAGTCTGTCAACAAGTAAGAGGGGGGCTTGGCAACCCATGGCGTGCACACACGGATACCTGCTAAAACCGAAAGGCCAGCTTCCCAACAGGGATTAACAAAGGGCAGGGTAGTGATTCACGCACGGCCGAGGTATGGGAAGGGCCTCAGAAAAACACAGTGCCCACCCTCCCCCCACCGCTTCAGATCACCTGTGTTCTCATCCTAACATGTCTAAATAATAACTTTCAATCAATGCCTGAAACAGAATGGAAACTTTAGTGATTAAGAAGACCATGTCTTGGGGGAAACGTGAGGATGGAATGGGAAATTAAGTGGCTCAGCGGTTCCAGTACTAGATTAAAGCATCAGAAGAAAGTTGGCTATCCTCCCATTGGTCCCAGAAGTGGGATTCTTTTGACAGTCCTGCTGGTCACTCCAGCTCTCTGAAGTGGTCCTCACCGGAGTTTGGAGGGGATGCTCACGGGGGGTTGCCTGGCTCCCCGGGCAGGTGAGGAGGTGACGGGAAAACAAGGCACAGAAAACGAATTTAGAAGGTGGGCAAAAATGATGCAGAGTCATGAGCAATACCAAGTTTCAGGACAAAGACTTCTTCCTGGAGGGTTTTCTGGGAAAACTTTAATGTGAATGGAATGTCAATTTTCCAACTTCTGTATATAAGCAGGTGACAAGAAACGTCCGTTGGTGGTGTTTCATATCACCAGTGATTCAAATTAATGTTTGCCTTCCTTCACTCGTTTCTCTCCTAATTCTACAAGCTCGGCTTCATATCCAGTGGAACTTACATTTATTTGTAATCTCGCTGCTTACACTCCACTGAACAATAAAAGAACAATAAACTTAATAAAAAGCCCAAGTGATTGGAAATTGCTCTGGGAATGGCAGTCCAGTATGAAAGCTATAAATTTCCTTGTGTGCTCATGACAATGTCAGCTAATTTTTATGAAAAGCCCATCACAGAACATGGCACCAGAACACTGCGATCACTTGCGTGTCAGCCATCAGACTTCCCCTGATAACAAAATAGGAAATGCATCATA
The DNA here is from genome assembly GCA_028646535.1 of Procyon lotor. Taxonomy (NCBI): domain Eukaryota; kingdom Metazoa; phylum Chordata; class Mammalia; order Carnivora; family Procyonidae; genus Procyon; species Procyon lotor. The sequence goes on along the minus strand of CM053617.1, from coordinate 68,102,268 downwards.
AAATGATGTTTCAAGCCACAAATTTATCTTGAAATGCTCACTCTATCCAGGAACATTTCTTTTCTGACCCTGTCTTGCACCCGAACTTTGAATTAATCATTCCTTTTCTATACTGTTACACAATGCCCACTGGTACCATTGTGGGAGGAAAAATCTAGGAAAACAACCACCAGAAATATCATCCCACATGACGAACTTGATTGGCTCACATTAGTGAATCTAAGGTAGACACAATTAGTTCACGGAACAATAGCAGAAATCAAGGAGCCTAAAAACTTAATCTGAAGCCATTATCTCCGACAATACACTTTTAAATAAACCACTGGGGGCCCATTTCTCATCACATGTAACCCGACGGGAGTACACAGTTACTCGGTTGTCCCATGGGATTAGGAAGGAGAAGAAATTGGGTTTCCCTTTAGTGTTTGAAAATATACCTTGTGCCTAATCATTTATGACGGTTTCTACCCTGCTCTTCAGATCCTGAAATATTCTGCATGTTCTAGAAAATCAAGTTGGCGAACAGAAAACTATTTTAGCCGGATGATTGGAAGGAAAAATAGCCATCTTAAAGAAAAATGCTCTGTGTAAATGAGCAAGGTATCAGCAATGGTAATTTATCCCCTGGCCACAGAGAGTTTGTAAACTTTATGGCTGTGAGCTGAGGAGTGGAGCCCATCTGTCCTGACTTTTGTATGGTTATAATCGTCAATAGATAACGCTTTAACATTTATGGTCACCCAGGGAGGATGGGGAAGGGAGGGGTTTAGAACGAGCCCGAAGATCACTGTTACATATAGGGTTCCCCACCAGACTGGCCAGCTCATCTCAGTGTCCTTGGTGCCACTGATCGAGGCACCAAGTCGGGGTCCATGGACATCTCTGGAACACTCTTTGGCTGACTGAGGAGGAGGGAAGGTTCCCAGAGCACCCACTGAGTGCTGTTGGGCCTTGCTGGGTAATGGTCTCGGGGCCTCCGTTGAGACGGAGTGGGAATGCAGGTAGGGTGGGGAGGGATTCCGAACAAGGACCCAGTGCCTAGGACCTCCTCTCCATTTGTCAGAGCTTGGCACGTTCTGCAGACACTCCCTGAGGACCCAGGCACCAGGAGCTAGAGAAGGCTCACTCAGGTTTGGCTTACACATCCTCGGTGAGGGTCCCTTTGGAGAAAGGGTCCGTTCTGAAGCCATTTTCCAGAATTAACATCCTTGTGTCTGACCAGGTCCACAATCTAAACTCTACAAGGTAGCAGGAGCCAGGCTCTCAGCGGGTGGCTCGAATGTTAGAGAGCACTGTCTGAAGGAGTCCATCCTTCTGGTTTCCCGGGGGTCTGGATTTACCCACACCCCCCTCAATTCTACAGAATGAGGGGGATATTTGAAACAGTGTCTCCTAGACTCAAAGGCCTCCCCCCTGTTTATTTTTGCAACACATGCTGTGACTTTGCTTTGTCTGCTCAGGATGATTCTCCCTCCTGCCTTCCCGAATGCTCAACTCCTTAACCTTCCAATCCAAACTGAAATACCATTTCCTCTGGGAAGCCACCCTGGATTTTTCCAGGCAAAATGAACCTATCTGCTGTGTTTTTATAGCCCTCAGTTGCACAGGATCAGTTACCTGGTCCTCACCTGCCTCCCACCTATACTGTGGGCAACTTGGGCCAAATGCCCACAGCTGGCACACCATCACTGTTTGTCCATTACCAGCACAGCATCTGTCGCAATACTGCCCTCAATATACATTTGTTTTCACACTGTATCGAAATACAGTTTAACATCATGGTCTGTTTTTTTTTTTAATAAACTTTAAAAAATGGGAACCTTTATTTCATCTGCGAAAGGACATGCAGCTTGCAATTTGAATGAGGAGCTTATCATGTACAATCAGTTGAAAAAAAAAAAAAACCTCAATGTTTATTTTCCCAGAAATGCACTAACGTCACACAAATAAAATTAAAGTCACTTTAATAAAGGCTGAAAGTTAATACTAAATGAATCAAGTCCTAGTGCTTAGCAATACAGCAATTTTTTTCCCATTTAGAAGGTGTTTAATACTTAAGAGGTGGTGCCTTCTTATGATTAATTACCAGGATATGCAGCCGACTCCAGTCTTAGGAAAGTCCATTTATTGCAAGTTAGCCTAGGAAAGTGTTCTTCCTGTAACACCACCAACTACAATGTTTCCTAATTCCTATCAGAAGCACGGTCAACACTGTACCTGCTAAATTTATCTTGATGGAGGGGGATTGCAGCTCCTATTGTCTTTTCCAAAGCCATTGAGTTAATAAGTTTTGCATTATTCCATCAGCCCAAGATCACATTATTATTGTAAACTAGACACATGTACATGCTTTGTTTTGTCTTCCAGGCTGTATAATTTTGCAAGTCTTAATTTTAACCCAGTAGAATCCACTTTGGTCTTTTGTGTACAAACAGGCTTGTAGCTGTAATCATTAAAAAATGAACATATAGAGAGACAAGTAACTAGATTTATAACCCAACATGTAATTAAGAGACAGCTTTTGATTTCAGTGAAATGACAATCGCATAATGGATTTTGAAAGCAAGATAAATATGAAGAGGAAGCGATGTTTATGAAGTACACAGGGAGAGAAGTGGTGAGATTTATTTTTCAAGTGATAAAACATCGTACAATCTCCACATTCACTTTTGTGGTTACAGTTTGCTAAATGATCTCAAATCTTGTTAATTAAAAAGAGGGGGAGGGCGACATGGCTAAAAGCAGAGGAGTTGTCTTCAGTGCTTTGAAATGAAAAGATGCCTGCTGATTTTCTTAGGGCTGACTCACCTGGAGAAAAGCAATTGCTCCGAAATAGTTAAACATTTCCAGTTTATTAATTGTTCTTGTGTCTACCTCTAGTTATTAAAACCTGATTTATAATAGATTATCAAAAATATTTGAGACTTCCTTTTTTAAAAGTTTCATATTCTCAGTATTCGATTTCTAGAAACTGAAAAAATGAGCCTGTGTAAAGTAATATGATTTTTTTTCTATGACCAGTAGAGTTTAGGGAGCCACTCTGCCTCTTACCCAATGCTTGGCTCCAGTTTTTAAAATTAAGGGTTTTTATCTTACCCACAATAAGTATGAGGGTAAGGATGAGAATGGAGACATCTATTTTGGCTCCAAGCCAGCCCAAATTGGCCAAGAGACAAGTTTCCTATAATTTGAAGATCTGCAGTAAAAAATGAACCTATTGTTTTTGCCAGCCTTTATTTGGCTGTTTGCAATAAAAAAAAATTCTATATTGCTTTAAAGAAAACCATTCTTATAACTTTCAATTCGACAAGACAGAAAAGTAAGTCATGGCAAATGAATGTACAAGGTTGCTATATGAAATTTCTGCTTTGGTACTCCAATATCCCGTAGTTGTGCTGGTAGAGCTAGGATGGCTTGTCTTCTAGAATCTAATGCTCACCTTTAAAAAGTAAAAAAAAAAAATGTGTTTGCTGTGATAAAACTGAAGAAAAATATAACTGATGTCTTCTACGTATTTCCAAGATCGGAGTTGTCACTTATCTTATTTGGTCCAGGCAAAACAAACAAAATTGAACAATCTCATTTTAATACAGAACACATTAAGAATGAATTGGCAGGTCAATTCTTTGAAATTTTTATCTTTGGATGTACAGTTATGAAATGGAGAAACGTGGGTCGCACATCTAACTTAGCAATGGTAGCAATGACTGCTGGATGTCCTCTAAATGTCCTCTAATTAATTGTCTCTAATTGTCACCTTTGCCAGTGATGACATTTTTAGGGGGTACCCCAAGTGCATAGAATGAAGGCTACATCTTCCTGTGCCCCTGCAACTGATTGAGCCCCTATGAGTAAGCTCTGGTCAATGCGAGGTGGGCAATTTCCTGGTTGTGACTGTAAAAGTAGATATTAAGTCCTGTCCTCCCTTGTTTTCCCCTGCATGTTGGTTACAATGTGTTTATGTTAAGAGGGCACACTTCAGAATCAGTGATGACCATTGTCACTACTTTAGCACTTACTATGAGTCAAGCACTATTCTTTAAACCTGTTGTCTCACAACAACCTTATGGAATAGGTGCTATCCTTATGTCCATATTGTAGATGAACAAACTGAGACACAAAGAACTAACACAACCAGTAAATGGCAGAATTAGGATTTTAATCTAGGCAACCATGTCATAGTCTATGCTCTTAAATGCAACTCAATACTGCCTCTAGAAACGGCAAGGTCACTAGAGCAAAGGAGCCTAAGTCCATATCTATCTATCTATCTATCTATCTATCTATCTATCTATCTATCTACTACCAGTTGTTACTTTGGCTGTTATTTTGTTTCACTAAAAAGCAGCCAATCCCATATCCCTAATGAACGAAAAGACAATGGACAAAGTATGCAATTTGATTATTGAGGAAGGTAGGCAAATCTGGTCTAAATGTCCAGTGAAATGACAAGGCAAGAAACTCACAACTAAAAATGAAGTCAAGTCACAGCTGAAATCTGGACCCCAAATCCAGGACCCCTGAGAGCCAATAAAATACAATTATGCTGCTCAGTCCAACCCTCAAAACTTATGGTTTCATCATTAAAAGGAAAATTGTATCCCTCTTGAGAATAAGTTCCAGGTCAAATAATTGTTTTCCTAAAATTTATCTTTTTTCTCTGTAGGTAAAGATTATATGAAGAGTACTTCTTTGGCAGTGGGTGAAGTAAATTGAAGTAATATTCAGTTTTTACATGATTTTGAGTTTTCAAATATTCAGAGCCATTTACTTTGTTGTAAGTCTTTTTGTTTTTCCTGAAGTTAACGGTTGCCTCATTTTTTACTTACTTAATTTTACTTGCTCAATTTATTTGCTTCATACTCCAAATCTTTGCCTGGAGTATAAAATTCTCTTAATGCAGTCACATATCAAGTAATTTATCAGTTCCATATTTTAGTTGGAAACATTTCTCCTAGATCCTCTCCTCCTGTTTCAGTTTCCCAGTAACATTCTAAGAAAAGTTAAATGTGAAGTAAGTTTTTGGAAATTTGCATAATTGAAAATGTTGATATGACCCTTACACTTAGCTAATCACTTGGCTATGCATATAATTTTAGGTTATAAATAATCATATCCCAGAATTTAGAAGACATCACTCCATTATTACCTAGTTTCCAGTGTTGCTGTTAAGAACCCTAATTCTTGTTTGTTTGTTTTTAATGTGATTTATATCTTCCTCATCTTTTCAGGAAAATTTTAGACTCTTTTTTTAGTTCCTGATGTCCTAAAATTTCATGATGATATACCTTAGTGTAGGATTATTTCTATTCATTGGACTGTGCATTTGGTGGACTAGTGACCAATGGCCATTAGCTCCAAACAATAATTCTTAATAATGTCCCTCTCATTTGTTTTGCTTTCTTTTTGTAGCACTCCTACTATTTATATATTAGACTTCCTTGATTAATCTTGTTAAGCTTCTTATCTTTTCTCTCATATTTTCCATCTCTTTAACATTTGTCTTACATTCTTGGAGGTTTCCTCAATTTTATCTTCTAAATCTTGGATTGTTGCTAAAAATTTTTTTTCACACTATATTTTTAGTTTCCAAGGATTCTTTATTGTTTTTCTGAACTTTCCTCTTAAAAAATTAGTCTTACTTTTTTTATGACTGCGGAAGTCTCTTATCTCTGAGAGTATTAATTGTATGTTTGATGTTTCCTTTTGCTCACTACACTCTATTTCCTGTGAGTTGTCTCATCATTCACTTATGTTGACTCAACTTTTCAAAGTAGTGATTTTCTTTGAATATGTGGGGACTATTGGCTGTCTGGTGTGAGGTACTTATTGGAGCTTATTGGAAATACTGTCAGTGAGTGGGGCTTCTTGACCAGTAGCATCGCCATCAATATTCAGGCAAGGACTGGCCAAGCCACAGGGGTGGGACCTCAAGTTTAGCATTAGCTAGTGGGCCAGCTTCCTTAGTCAAAAAGCTCCCAAACTACTATCTGGAGGCTATAAATTCTATGAGCTGAAAGGAAAAACAAACTGAAGTGTTTGGCACACAGAATCTCATTTAATTTTCTTTTTTTGATATCGTGCCTCACCTTTACCCTTGTGGCCTGGCGTCTTCAAGTTCAGAGAGTCTTGGGTTCACCCTGTTCAGAAGGCAGCCTTCTACCTTTTCTGCCAGTGTGGGGAGGGGACGCGTCCAGGCAGTCTGGGTTGGGGGCGGGGTACTTGGGGTCTAAGGGCTCTTTACAGAACCTTTCAATCACTTCCGTTCTTCCAGTCACTATCTGTACTTATGCCTTCAGAGGTACCAGAGGCCTCCAAACCTGAGACCTTCTGGAGTTCTGCAGCATAAATTGGCTTAGTTTTTATTAAGTAAGTAGGCTTTAGCAATTTGTACCATTCTCAGTGTTTATACTCATCCGTCTGCTTTCTATCACCCCAAACTTGGTATCTTTTCTTGTTTGCTGTCATCCCCTATCCTGTTTTCTTTGTCCTTATGAGTTCATGACTCTTTATAATTCCATTACTGCCATTTTAGTGGTATTTCAGGAAGGGACAGAGATAAACAGAGAGTTCAGTCTGCCATAGTTAACTGTATGTGCATTTTTTACTTTTTACTTTTATTAAAAATAATTATTTTTTGTGGTGAAAAATGATGAAGACAAACAAATTATTTTAGAAATAAGTTAACTATTTCAGCAGGTCAGAGAGAGGCTATTATGAGGTTCAATTCTGATTTTGTTTATTTTCCTTTTTACTTCAGTTAATAGAAACAAGGTTCTAGTGACCAAGAGATCATTATGTTCCTGCACAGCTGATCATATGAGAGATTCCTATTTATTTACTGGTGTTTCCTTTGATAAAGTGGTCTTTCCACCTGTCCTCGTTTGGATTCATTTTCTATTATTGTATCCAGATGGCCCTTGATCATCAAGACTGAATCTCTAAAGAACAGATTCATTTACATGTAATTCTGACCTAAGCTGTTTTATTTCACATTTTCTTTTTAGGACTAGTAATGTGGTTAGGGCCAAATGCTCTCATGGGTTTAGATCGTTCTTTATTTTGTAGTCTTGGAGAACTTGCAGAGTATGCACACGTTCTCTTGCAACATTTTAAACTATTGTTATTGTTCAAATGATCAAGTAGAGATAAATGCACAGGGTCCTTACATGTTCTCACATTTGTGGGTGGAAAAGGCTTCCTGGCAGGTGTGACATTCTCCTTCTGGAGAGGTGGGTGTCCTAGCAGCCTGCTCTACCAGCCGTCCTCACAACCCTGGAAAACATGCTTTCACTTAAGCAGCAGACAACTCTCCTTGGCCTCCGTTGTTTGAGATACGTCATCTCAGATTCACTGGGTTCTAACACATTTTTTCAAGCCAGAACTGAACTTCCATACTCTTCCACAAAACTCTGCCCCCCAGATGTGAACTGGGGTCCTTCCTAGTAGGACATAAATATTAAGTGCTTCAAAATGGAATTCTTTTTTTGGTAAACTGGTAGCAAGTGAAACTATCTTTCTGAAAGTGGGTCAAGCCTCATTCTGACTCCTCACCAGCGGAAGAAGTATTTCTCTATAAATTGCATGGCTTAATCACTGGGCAAACCAGGAAGTCATTTTTCCTTCAGGAATCATTTATGCAAGTAGATGGAGAGCTGCTCTCCACGTTGGGAGGGGGGAGCTTAATGCACTGCAGTATCAGAACAGCTGCAAAGAGAAGAAGGGAAGGAAAATTATACATTTTTTCCTTTCTTTTTTTTTTGAAAGCTATACATTCTTAATGTTTGTCATATTTCCATAATATTATAGATAACCAATAGGTGCTGAGAGTTTGGGACAGGCACCCACCTGCTGGTGGGACACTGGGATCGTGCTTCTTCCCTCCACCAGCTCTTTGGGAAGACGGAGCTTTCCAGGAGCCATGGGGCTAAATATTCCCCGTTATGCGAAACCATTCTTGCTCTTCAGAGAGCTTTCCCGCAGCTGGGCGTGCAGGGTGGGGGGTGGGGTCTAGTGTTACTGTGCAGAGTTGGCTGGGTCAGGCACACCTTCTGCAGCCCTGTCCTCCCGAGAAAGCACCCTCCCCTCCGAGCTGAACCAGCCCAGGCACTTGCTAAGCCTTGTTCGTGAGTTACCTCATTGAATCCCTGTAACAGCCCCATCAGATATGCACTCCTATTACAACATCCCGTTTTACAGATGAGAAAACGCAGGTTAGATCGCTCGTCGAAGGCCACGCAAATAGTAAATGACAGTCCTGGGATTCGAAGAATGGCTCCAGATATATGCCGTATTGGTTTCAGAGCTCTCCTCCACTCGGGAGAATGTCTTGTTTGCAACCCCTAATAACAAATTCATGATGGACCAGGAGGGCTCATAATATCCCACCGTGTATCCATTTGTATTCAAACCTGGCTGTGTTTATAGTTCAGTTTTATATATCCTCATTTTTGGAAGGATAGGTATTAAGAGAAAGAATGTTGCTCCTAGGGAAGCAATAACGGGACAAAAAACCTGAACCCACCCGATGGAAACTAGGTGTCCTCATTCTCTTAGAGCACTCTGGTTTCTCCCCCTGCCTTGTACTTAGTGCAGCTTATAAACTGTGTTTGTTTCCTGTTTATTTTTGTCTGTTCTCCACCAGATTGAAAGTTTCATGAAGACAGGGAGTGGGTCTATTTTTCCCCCACTGTATGTACAACTTTGAGGTGGTGGCGGCATGGAAATGACTTAGGATAATTCTGGTTGAACGAATAAGAAAACTATAATTTATGTATTTCTCTTCCTTTTTGAATATGTTGGCTAGAAATAAAGATGCATCCTCAGGGTTCTAGAAGCTCTAACATTGCTCAGGCCCAGAATACATCTTGGCTTCTATTGATATTGATCAGTGCTTATCAAGACGCTCTGGCCAAAAATGTTTCTGGATTCGTTTCTTCAAATTTTGAAACAAAAAGAACCTGTAGTTTCTATGCGTGAGTTTATCTTTCATTTGGCTCTTCAGACCATTATGGAAGAGCTTTTGCTAGATTTTCATTTTCATTGATGAGGCTTCCCTTAGAGTTAGTCACGATGTACTTTTTATTCCAATGGACTTAGAAATGAAAACAAATCTATACTCACTATCAATTCAGTGTTAAATATTTCTCTCCACCAAGAGTTCTTAAGTGGAATGCCGTTATATACAGTGGAAGCAGAAGAAAGGTGCTATTTGATAAGATGTAAGAAAACGTCACACACACACACACACACACACACACACACACCCCAACATATTTAGCGCCAGGAAGCTCTGATGTGTTTATAACAGCAATCAGAAGGTCCAATTCCATATAACTTGGGCTGTGGTCTCTCATGACACAAACCTTGCTTAAGAAGTAAATTCTTCTTCGAAACAGATGTGTTGGTTGGACTCCTTCGTGGCAAGTGACAGAGAGTCAGCTAACGTCGGAGGAAATTGGTTGGTTCACAGCACTGAGGACCCCAGATCTGGCGCAGCTGGGCTCAGAGTCAAAAAATATTTTAAGTCTTCACATTCTCTCGCGCTCTCTCCCTGTCTGTCTCTCCCCCAGGGCTGCTGTCCGAGCTTGGCCCCAGGCTGCAGGAAGGTCCTTTTGTGCGGTCCGTAGGCCAGATGTTGGGGGAGCCATTCACAGACGTCTTTGTGAAACGTATCTGTGCCTGAGACTGGGGTCCCGGGCCCCCGCCGGCGGGAGAGGGGAGGCAAACCTTGTCCACGGCCCCATGCAAAAATGGCAGGAAAACTGTTGTCCAAAGAAGGCGTGTGGATGCCGAGCAGGCAGGATAGATAGTGTCCCCAGCTTCACCTCGTTCAGGAGAGTAGAGAAGAACAAAGGAAAAGTCATACAGGTAGGGTATTTTTAATTACAAAGTAGATGAAAGAAAAGTATGCCTGAGACACGTCGGAGGTTTTAAGTACCTGATAACGTTTTATTGCCACAGTAGTCTCTCCTCATCCCCTCCGTGGTTTTAGTTACTTGGGGTGCACTGGGGTCCAGGGCAGATGATCCTCCTTCGGTACATTGTCAGAATGTCAGCAGCAGCCTCCCAGTAGGTCGTGACTTGGGCCCCACTCACCTCCTCCGTCTTATCACGCCGCCATTTTATCCTCTGACATCATCACAGGAAGAAGGGTGCAGGATGATAAGATAGAAACCTCATCCACGTAACTTTCATTATAGTATAGTGTTATAATTGTTCCAGTTTTTGTAATTAGCTATTGTTCTTGGTCTCTTACCGCGCCTAATTTATAAATTAAACTTTATCCTAAGTATGTATGCATAGGGAAAAAAACAGTATATATAGCATTTGGTACTGTTCAGAATTTCAGGCATCTCCTGGGGGACTTGGAACACATACCCCGTGGATAAAGTGAGGGGCTACCACATTTCAAGAGTTATTCAAATAACCTGGATACAAACGTATTCTATTCTCTAATTGAAACTGTCCAGAGCACTTTGAATATTTAATTATTTTCTTATTATATGCTCCAGAAAATAGTAAATATTGTATTTCAATTTATAGTCATGTTTTAGTTCAAGAGTTTCTATCATTCATATTAATTTATTAATTCATAGGTTTATGATCCCAGTGTTTGACTCAAAAGTCAAAACATTCTGAAAAAAGTCAGATTAACGCTTTCTAGAATTTTAATTTTTATTGTTGCAATTTTTAAATTATTTTTTAAATTTAAATTCTAGTTTGTTAGCATAAGGCGCAATATTGGTTTCAGGAGTAGAATTCAGTGATTCATCACTTGCATGTAACACATGGTGCACATTCCTTCAAGCGCCCTCTTAATCCCTACCACCCACCTAGCCCGTCCCCCACCCACCTAGCCCGTCCCCCACCCACCTCTCTCCAGCAACACTTAGTTTGTTTTCTATCCTTAGGAGTCACTTATGGCTAGTTTCCCACTCTCCTTTTTTTCTTTTCCCCCTTCCTATACGTTCATCTGTTTTCTTTCTTAAATTCCACATATGAGTGCCATCATTTGGTATTTGTCTTCCTCTGACTGACTTATTTCACTTAGCATAATACACTCTAGCTCCATCCACATCCTCGCAAATGGCGTGATTTCATTCTTTATGATGGCTGAGTAATATTCCATTGCTTATATATATCTATATAGGTATAGATATACTACATCTTCTTTATCCATTGCATAGATAGATCGATAGACCGACCACATCTTCTTATCCATTCATCAGCCAATAGACATTTGGACTCTCCATAGTTTGGCTATTGTTGATAATGCTGCTATAAACATTGGGATGCACGTACTCCTTTGAATTTGTATGTTTGTATCTTTTGGCTAGATTCCTAGTAATGTAATTGCTGGGTCATAGGGTAGCTCTATTTTTTACTTTTTGAGGAACCTCCGTACTGTTTTCCAGAGTGGCTATACCAGTTTGCATTCCCACCAACAGCACAAAAGGGCTCCTCTTTTTTTCACATCCTCACCAACATCTGTTGTTTCCTGTGTTGTTAATTTTAGCCATCTGACAGGTGTGATATGGTACCTCATTGCGGTTGTGATCTGATTTGCATTTCCCCGATGATGAGTGATACTGAGCATCTTTTCATGTGTCTATTAGCCATCTGATGTCTTCTTTGGAAAAGTGTCTATTCATGTCTTCTGCCCATTTCTTAACTGGGTTATTTGTTTTTGGGGTATTGAGTTTGATAAGCTCTTTATAGATTTTGGATGCAAACCCTTTATCAAATAGGTCATTTGCAACTATCTTCTTCTATTCCATAGGCTGCCTTTAGTTTTGTTGTTTTTTTTGCTGTGCAGAAGCTTTTTATCTTGATGAAGTCCCAATAGTTTATTTTTGCTTTTGTTTCCCTTGCCTCTGGGACATGTCTAGTAAGAAGTTGCTCTGGCCAAGGTCGAAGAGGTTGCTTCCTGTGTTCTCCTCTAAGATTTTGATCATTTTTTGTCTCACATTTAGGTCTTTCATCTACTTTGAATTTATTTTTGTATATGGTGTAAGAAAGTCTCCTAGTTTTATTCTTCTGCATGTGGCTGTCCAATTTTCCCAATACCATTTGTTGAAGAGACGTTTTTCCCCCATTGGACATTCTTTCCTGCTTGTTGAAGATTAGTTGACCATATAGTTCTGGGCCCATTTGGGGGTTTCTCTTCTGTTCCACTGGTCTATGTGTCTGTTTCTGTGCTAGTACCACACTATCTTGAAGACTACAGCTTTGTAACATAGCTTGAAGTCCAGAATTGTGATACCTCCAGCTTTTTCTTTTTCAGGATTGCTTTGGCTTTTTGAGGTCTTTTGTGGTTCCATACAAACTTTAAGATTGATTTTACTGGCACTGTAGAAAATGCTGGTGGTATTTTCATACAGATTGCATTAAATGTGCAGATTGCTTGGGGTAGTATAGACATTTTGACAATATTTGTTCTTCCAAACCATGATCATGGGATGTTTTTCCATTTCTTTGTGTCCTTTTCAATTTCTTTCATAAATATTCTATAGTTTTCAGAGTATAGGTCTTTTACCTCTTTTGTTAGGTTTACTCCTGGGTATCTTAGTATTTTTGGTGCAATAAAATGGGATCAGTTCCTTAATTTCTTTTTCTGTTGCTTTGTTATTGGTGTATAGAAAAGCAACAGATTTCTGCATATTGATTTTATATCTTACAATGTTGCTGAATTCATGTATTAGTTCTAGCAATTTTTTGGTACTTTCTGGAATTTTTAATTCATTAATCAATATTTATTAAGTAGGAAGTATTATCAGGTATTACTGTAGGTGCTGTGCAGGAATTCAAAGATGAAATGTGGAAAGAGACAAATTCGTAATTCAGCCAGAGGACCGACAATTAAACCATTTAAAAGGCAGCAATGGGTAAAAGTGGTCAGTGTGTTGATACTGTAGGGGAAGAGAGAACACACTTGGAAGTTTCATGCGTAAGTGAACCTGCAGAAAAGTAATGTTCAGAGAAAAACAGGAACTCGCTTGAGCTGATTTTGGTTTAGCCTGGACTGTGCACAATTTAAAGGATTTGCCTGATATGCACAGCTGTACATACGGCAAGTAGTGTGAAGCTTTTGTTCAAGGTCACCTTGGATGGGCAATGACGATTTACGGTCATGGAAAAATGCAATGATGAAACACTGGATTGTTGGAAAAAGCGTGGTTACAAGAACGAATAACACCATATTTGCGGAGTTCCTATATTAAGACAACACATTATTTGTGACCTCGGTTTTCGCTTAACAAGAAGATTGGCCAGGAAATGTCCTTAGTTTTACAAGCAAATATCTTGGCATCACTAGAGTATTTGGGGAAGGACATGGGCGCAGAGGGAGGGCAGGGGGAGTGAGGCAAGAATAAAGGGAACCACAGGCAGGAATGTGGAATGGTGTTGGCATTCGGTTGGCATCTGTGATCACAGGAACTTGATTGCCAGAATTTTGTAGGTGCCTCATTAAAAGTGCCTCGGAACAGGCACCCGGGGGACAAAGGAGGGAACATTTTCCCATCAGCTTCTGTCTCCCAGTGGTCGGGGGACCCTGTGGGTGTACACTACTTTGTTTTCTCAGATGTGCTTGTGTGAGCACCAAGCAGTTCCTCCTGGGCAGCCTGGGGGAGGAAGCCGGAGGACTGGAGTGCTATCTGATGGGAGATGCTGTCACCACAGAGGACCAGAGGTGGTCAGAGCCCGCATACGGCTGCCTGATATGGTGGCTGGAGGAAGCCAGGGCTGGGAGGACTACAGAGGTGCACAGGGGGAGGCAGGCATGGACAGGTGGGACGCATGGCCCAAGGTTCACTAACAGGAGACTGAACGGGGACCAGAAACCAAGGCTGGCCAGAGGCTTTGCCTCCACACCGTTCAGCCAATCTCTGCTGACAACAAAATAAATGGCCATAAAATCAGAGGATTTACCCGTGAGAATGCTGCACATGTCAACAGACATCTTAATGCTGGTTAACGTCGTACTGGCAATATTCTCTCGAGGGATGCGTGCCTATAAGAAATTTGTACAGTGAGTACAAATATCAGAAAATAACCAGTATGGAAGAGATTGCACTAGGACCAAAGATGCCAGAGTTCTCCACAAAGAGAACACATCCTGCTCTCTATAAAAGCAGGAGAGGCATAGAATAGGTTGGTAGTGGTCTTGTAGTTAGTAAAACTTTGCACAATCTTCAGAAGCATAAGGTGCGTGCAGAAGAATCCAAACCAAGGCAGCTATTGTGACACCGGAGGGAGGCATCTGATCTCGAGAATTAGAGCGAGCCCTTGCACATGGGCCAAACTGCAGACCCAAGGCGGGGCTTCCTCCAGCCCAGGCGTCAGCGCCCAGGCCACACTGCGATGGCGAGCCACCTGCTCTGAGCACAAAACTGAGCCGACTCCAGAAACTGAGGAGTAGAGACTTCCAAGACTGGAATGCAATATTTTAAAAATCAAAATGGATGCAAAAAATCCAGCATGAATCAAATACCAACATTTTCTGCGGAGCCCGGGTCAGCGTCGAGGACGTGTCTTCTCGTTTCCGGCTTCAGTATGGTTTGATACAGCACTACTGTTGAGCGGTTTGCATTAATTCTGACTTTTTAAAAATATGCCATACCAATTAGGGAACTGTTTGCCACCCTCTCAAATTCGTGCCCAAGGTAAGGATTTTACTCTCCCGACCGTGGTTCTAGCCTGGCTGGGAAGACCACCAGGAATTTTCTAGACCAGTAACGGATGCCCTGCCGGTCATGCTATCCCACGGTGATCTCAGACTCACCTCGAGTACTCCTTGAGTATTATTTGTTACTCCATCTTCAACGTGGTCGACATGGGAATAGAAAAACCTTTGCACTCAAAACACAGGTCTGGTTTTAGCCTCTCGACTTAGGAAAGTTCTGATTCTCCCCGAGAGGTCAGCAAGAGGCAGAGAGGTCCGGGGCGCCCTGCTGTCAGTCTGCCTGCTCAGCAACCCTTCCTTCCATCAGGACGAGGTGGCCCCAGGAGACCCTGCGGGGTGCTCTCGGGCACCCACGCGCTTTGGAAGACAGCCTTCCTTCAGCTTTTGGCCGCGGACCAGGAGGGAGGCCCGTCGTCGGGGCGCTAAGTGGTTAAACCCTCTCTCGCACGGAGAGGGAGAGGGGATGCTGAGGGAGTGACGTCAACGATGAGGCGGGCACGACTGAAAAATGAGGGTTCCCCGCAGGAGAAATGGCTGCTTTGCAAAAGGGCAGCCTGGCTCTCGCCCAGTGTGTCTCCCTGTGAGGAATGGGGCCATCTTTTACCTTCCTGCCTGAAAGGGTGTGTGTGCGCGCGGGCCTGGCTCCCGGCTCACCCCGGCCATGAATTTGCTGCTTCTTAATGTAAAATCTGCCTTTTCTGGTCATTGTGCCATTTTATTTATGGCCTGTCTTTGGGGGGCTCTTGATCAATAGATTTAGCCCCACGTATATTTCTTCCTTTCAGTTGTTCTTGGTTATATTTTAAAATTACGCAGGACTGCTAATGATTACGAGCTTGCCCTGAGTGAATGGGGTCTCCAGCTGCCGGGCGGTGACACTGTAAGGCTTTGTGACTGCAGATTAATACCCGCCTCCCAGACGGGGCCCATTTCTGGGCTTGGCTTCTGCATGGGAGAGGAAGGAAGGAGGCTCTCTGGTGGGAAGGGTGGGTGGCCTGGAGCCTGCGATGACGCTGGGGATCTGTCCTCTCTCTGCGGGGCTCCACCTCTGTCCTTGCTGTCAGAGTTGAATCTGGACAGGTAGAATTACTGAGGGCAAGATGTCAAGGTCCTTCCGTCCATTTGCCCCCTTGCCCTTGGCTGCGCGCTTTCCGACATTAACGAGACAGCCTCCTGTAAGAGTCTCCAACACAATGTCCCTCTGGGGTGCCTGGCCCAGGTGAGGCCTGGGAACATCCCCTTGTGAAGGGCTAACCAGGTGCCAGGCGTGGGGGGGCGTTACCATAGCAACGGCTCCTTGGTCCCTAAGGGAGCCCAGCCAGGGGTCATGATTCCTGCCTAATTTGAGCCCAGACAACCGAGCCCTGCAACAGTATAGACGCAGGTTTGTGTGATTCAATTAAATTATTGTTTGCATTTTCATGCAAATGAAGATAAGTTCTCTCGGCACGTGAATGGTGCATTTAATAAAAGCTGCAGCTTTTTGGACTGGGAGCGGAATGTGTTAACTCGGGTCGCGGGGGTGGTCTTGGAGCTGTGCATTTCCAAGTGCTGCAGCCCACCGGAGCCCAGAATTCCCACCGACGCGGTAATTCACGGGCAAGGTATTGTCACACCTCCCCTTCCTTTGCCTCTTGTGTTCCACAGAGCAGCCTTATCTGCACCTATCAATTACGGCGGGTACGGCGGTATTAATTTATTTCCTGGTATCTCTCTCCCCGTGCTTGGTGGGGGCACACTCACTTAAAATACAGATATTTTCCCCCTTGCCGGAGGCTTTGGTGAAACAAGGCCAATATTTGGCATTTGGGACTTCAGCTGCTGCGTCTCGCAAAGTTTGGATGTGTTAATGAACAGAAATAAAGAGGGCAGAGAGGCTGGAGAATTATCGGCCAGCGGAGAGCATGCAAACAGGATGCCGTTTGATTATATGCACGGGGGCAAAATTAGGAAAAGAATTTGAAATTGTCTTGTGCACGGAGATTCTATTGTTTCCAAAGAATAATTCCATCTATTTTAACATTTTCAAGTGCAATGCCATTGGTAATGGCTTTTCCTTTGATTGTGAGCGATGTTAATTAAAGGTGTGGCGCGGCGTCTGTTTTGGCACTTAGACTTATATCTTTTGTTTAAAAACTCAGAGCGCTGGCTTTCCTGCCCAGCCTCCCTCCGTGTTTCTGTTTTGGTGATGTGATGACAGACTTACAGTGTTTCCTTGTGTGTATGGTAACAGATGTTTATGTGAATAACAGACTTTTTTATGAAGGCACACACTTTATAGCCAAATACTAATTAAAAATAATTGCATGTAAGCATTTTTGTTTATTCCCTGTTGTGCATCTTTAATCATTTGAAATCACCTGCAGTTGAAAATTGAGGCAAAGATTTGATACTGCAATTATAAGAGGCCATCTGACTATATATTAGGTAGAAATAGCAACATATTTGAGGGAAAAAAAAATATTAGAGCAGAGTGCCAGGTCATTCTGAAGTCTCTTGTATACTGGGTCAAAATACTAATACATTACTTTGTTAAACTAATAGGATTTTAAGACATCATTCAGCCACCCAAACTGCTCCATGAATAATATTCTATACCTGACACATTCTGTGCACTAACAAGCTCATTACAAGTAGGTTTTAATTAGAGGCGTAACAGATGGTTCCCAGTAAATATGGGCAGTGGTGACTCCCTGGCCTGAATTTTTTTTTTTCCTTTTAAAGACAAAAATTGCAGGTAATTGAGAGACTCGGAATTTTAGTCCGGGTTTAATAGTAGGTGTTCAATTAAAACAAAGTGTCAAGCACCAGGGACGTGAGTCAGATCGCTGAATGCCAAAATAAGAAAACAGGGTTAAAAATGACTTTCCTGTTTAGAAGCGAGCTTCCCCACGCCGTGGCAGGGCTGGGCTGCGCGGCCCCCGGGGGTGACTCACCGCGGCTCGCTCGTCCGGGCTTTGTTTTTAAGCATTGCCTGTCAATGCATTATGAAGAATTAATAAGACATTTCAGAGTGTTCATGAACTCCAGCAGCGAACACTCTCACCTCTGTGACATTTAACAAAAACACTTAAGCAGAAAATGAAAGGAATGGTTCGAAAAGCGACATGTGCCTCTCTGCATAAAGCATTTTAATACTATTTGGGGACATGAGCAGGAAGAGCGAACCGATAAAGTAAGTTCCACTGTAAGAATTTTCATTTTAAATGAACCAGACTTGACATTTGTGTTACGGGTGGGGTAAGGTATTTGGTGAGCCTTGAGCATAAAGAAGGCTCTGGTGTGGAGGGGGAGTTCACTCTTTATTTGTTTTGGATCATTTATTTGCCTTTGGTGGAGAGAAAATTCTTATTTAAAATAAACAAGCAAACTCCAACACACACCCACACACCCACACACAATCAAAAGAAGTTTAGAGATAAATGCATAAGCATTTAAAGAAAACATGGTTTTGTCATTTCTTTTAAATGGACCTTTTTTTTTTTTTTTTTTAAATACGGGGGTCGGGTGTTGAGTGACAGCCACAAAGCCCCCGATGAATGCTGGTGCCTTTGTACCCACGTCCGTCTGAAAATACAGTTTTTGGAAGGATGCTAGGGAGCGCCCTGAGAGCAAGTCCTCGCATCGGACCGACAAAGGGCTGTCTGAGGGAGAGAGAGAGATTGCAGTGTGCAAAGAGGCTCCTCCCAAATTTCAGAATTAGAAATGGAAATTATTGGACACGCTTTTCTATTCCAAGGGCATTTTCCCGGGGGCTCCCTCCCCACCATGTCCCTGCCTTGTTTTCCAAGAGGCATCTCTTCTTGCTCACACAGCGGAGGTGCGTTTCAGTGTATGCCACTGCCTGGAAATAAGGCCACTTCAGGTGTAAAATATTCCGCCCGTCTTCCCTGGGGCGAACCGCTGACATGCAGTAGCTCCCCTGACGTGGGTGCACCGGGCCGACAGACGGGCGGCGAGAGCATCCAGCTCCACAGCCAGAAATAGCATTAGTCAGAGGGTGAGGGTTTTAATTTCATTAAGAATTTTTTTGACAGCATGACACCCCAGAGTCTTGTTCCAGTTGGTTCCTATCACTTAAGGAGGGGAGGGGACGGGGAGCGGGAATAAATCCCCAGGCTGGACTCGTAAATTTCGCTGTCAGAAGGAAGGAGCGCCCCTCGGTCTTCGCCGGTGGGCGATGCTCCTGGTGAAAAGCCCACGGATGCCCGTGGGATCATGCTGCACATGGCGGGGGGCCGGTGGCGCCCCATCCGGAGTGTGGGCGCTGGAGGGCATGCTCCGTGGTCCCTGATGCACGCGTGTCACCGCGGTGGCCTGGTGACTAGGATGTGAGGAGACAGGAATGTATGGTCATCCCGTGTGACTTCAGAACGCAAGTAACCACGGCTTCCATTCAACAGATGGAATGCAGAGACCCTCGGCGGTAAGCTGGGTGAGGAGTGTGCGATCTGGCAGAGGCCGCATGGTTCTGAGGAGTGTCCCCCACCTCCTCCCCCTGCCAAGCCTGCTTCTCAGCTGCCCGCCCCTCTCCCTTCCACATTGCGCACCCCCTCACCTGCTGGGGGCTGTTCACAAAGGCTACACAGCCGTGCAGGATAGTTAAGGACTGGTCCTTCCCCCCTGAGTGAATGGGGTCACTCAGAGAGAGACTGCCCTGCCTCTAGTGACCGAGGGCCAGCCAAAGGAGAAAAGATATTTTTTACTCTTGAGATGCCAGGATCTCAGCACTCCCGGGGCTTGGGACTGGCGTCCTTCATGCTGAACTAGTTCCCAGGGACAGTAGCGAAGATTAGCCCATGCATGGCCTCATTATTGGCACAGAGAGGAAACCCAGCCACACGCTGGACGAGGTGGAGGGCTGGTAAGTATAGAGCCTCAGATGGACTTTGGGAGGCCCGACCATCCTTGGGTTGCCTGGATAAACTCGGAAGAGCACTTGCTTCTGCCTGGCACAGCTCTGTCTTCTCCCTACCCCGGTGTCTAAAGGGGGCTCTTGGTACTGGGTCTTCCAATTGCTTTTGGAGGCGCCGGAGTTGGAAACCCATTAGCCAGACAATGTGTGAAGAGCGCTCTCTTTGCCTTTTGCCAGGAGGCTCTGGTTTGTCCACTGTCCAGCCCTTCCACCTTCGTGGGGGTGGGCTCTGCCTTCGCTCCTCTGGGCTGCTAGAACAAATTGCCACAGACCGGGGGGCTTGAGCTGCAACAGCTCTGGAGGTGGGAAAATGCAAGGATCAGGAGCCGCCAGAGCCCATCCGGGGAGGACCCTCTTCCTGGCTGGCAGATGGCCGTCTTCTTGCTGTGTCCTCTCATGGTGGACAGCAGAGACAGCAAGCACTCTCTGCTGTCTCTCCTGTGAGGCCCTTCAACCCACTCATGAGGGCTCCGCCTTCAAGACACAAGGGCTCCGGAAGACCCCGGCTCCTAACTCCCTCCTGCTGGGCATTAGGCGTCACCGTAGGAACTGCGAAGGGAACACAGATAGGCATCCTGTAACAGGTTCTTTAATGAGGCTTTCAAAGTTTTCAAGCGAGTCCAGACAGTGTCTATACCCATAGTGGGCTGTTTCCTTGGGAGCATCTATGCACCGACCCAAAGACCACTCTCCCAAATGTGGCCCCATGGGTTGTGCAGGTGCACCCCGTTTTTAGCAGAGATGCTGTTGAACTAGCAGAACGAGTGAGGGAGTGAGTCCAGAGCAAAGGACCCAGGCAGATCTTGAACACAGGCTTGAACAACGATATTATTAGTTTTGATTTTTATTTCAACTTGACTCATAAGCTTTCCCTTCGTTTTCCCATAGCATAGAGCTCCATCTCATTGATTTGCTTACCAGTCAATTGAAAAAGAAGATCCAACAAATCCCAGAGTTCAACAAGGACCCAGGGTTCTGTGTGAGGGGGAGCTTACAAAAGGAAGACTATGAACAGTTTTATCAAGAAGTTGGGGTGGGCCTCTTGCTCTGGGCCGGGCACTGTGGGGCGAAGATGACAAGCAGGATGGGATTGCAGTCCCTGCCCGAGAGCCCGCCCTCCACAATCACACCGTGCTGCGCCTCAGTTTACACCGACTTTCTACAGACCTTGCTTGTGTGTATTACAATGTGCTTTGGGCCGGATCTGGTACACATGTGCACAGTCAACGAATCTATATAATATCCTAATCCGGAAACAAATAGGGAGTCAGGCAAGGTTTTACCATATTCATATTCATATTACCATATTCATATTACCATATTACCATATTCATATATTCATATTTATATTACCATATTCATATTCATATTACCATATTCATATTCACATTCATTCACTCACTCATCCACTCATTCATTCATTCATTCATTCATTCATTCATTCATTCCGTGTCAGAAACCGCACCCCTGGTTTCCGGACCACCTCCCCACGAAAGCCGGTGTGGGGTGAGGGGGGTCTCTCTGGAGTCACCTGAGCCCCCTCCCATTTCTCAAGTGGAGCAAAGCCCCCGTTTGTCTCTAGTCAACTCATCCAAGAGAGTGGCTGCCTCACTTCAATTAAGTTTGAATTAATTCTTGCTGGTTTCCTTTACAAAAACACCCAGGTTTTAATTGTTTCACCTAATTACCGGACTGCGACCCAGATTTAAGACCTGACACAGGTGATAGAAAACGATGGGTTTCCTTTGATTATATTCATTTATTGTCTCAAGAGCTTTTCAAAGCAGACGATTCCTGCGTTTTGTTACTACTTATTTATAAGTCTGACCTTCCAGACTTTCAGACTGAATGAAATTTCCCTAAATAAACATGAAATCTCTGAATGTCTATGTCTTCACATTTAGGATCAAATCTGGCTGGAATTGTCCTCAAAGCAAGGCTGCAACGGTGTTTGATCAAATGAGAAAAATCTACACTTCAATCCACAACTCGTGTGTCTACCCAAATTGTGCAGGAGGCTTAAAGAACAGAGACCTGCAAATTCTATGGATGCTAATTATAGTATTCATTTCTAGCTACATATTTGCATGCAAATATCAGCCTGTATAAATTTGGCATTGAAAGCACCCCAAGGCTCCAGTCTGGCAGATGGGTATTGGATCACAATAAAACTTAACAGTACCTGGGGGCTTTGGGGCCAAACAGAGGCTCTGAGCAACAGGAGAGCATCCGTCTTTCCTCCTCTGAGATGACAGTGTGGGCTTTATACATTGTTCTGGCCAGAAAATATTTAAGAGGTGGTTTGGAGGAACTTTTGGCCGGTAGCCAATTTCCCTTAATGTTCTGCAGACAGTCTGTACATCTTAGAAAGTAGGACATCTTTAAATCAATTTATTTTGTTTTACTTTAAGTTGAAGAGAATCAGCATAAGCCAGGAGGGTAGCGTAGCCCACTCCACGGCTTCCCGGGGACCCTGGTGGGAGGTAGGAGGCAGGTGCTGAAGGAGAGCTGCATAAACCCTGGGATCAATTTCCCATCTTTTTTTTTTTTTTTCATGAGGAGTATAGCAAAGCTCCTTGGCCTTATCCTTTCTTACTTTGCAAAAGAAAAACACTCATCTAGGGGGGGAAAAAGGTGAAATTAGTGCTTTTCAGAGATGGAGAGGTTTTTGAGAGACCCCGGGCTGTGCGGATGTCCTAGTTGGGACCTAATCCGTAATCAGACATGGCAGGATTTCCAGAGAATATAGAATTCAGGACGCGACTCAAGACAATTCTTTTCTTATTCAGCTGTTTTGAGTAAGCAGAAAAGTGCACAGGTGCAATTAAAATCAAATGACAGATATCTGAAGGAGAAATAGGAGCAAGGAAGAATGTTGATCAAAAAAGAGCGCTCCTCCCCAGCCCTGAGCAGAGCCATCCCGAGTGGAGGGAAGTAGACAGGGTTTCTCACACAAGAGCATCTTACAAGGAGAGGGACGTCTTCTGCAGCTGCAATTTATACACTCACATTTTTGGAAAGATTTCAAGATCTCCCCCCGTATAAATGGGCTTAAAGAGTTCTCTGAACCATGAATGCAGTCTGGCTGGGCTTCTGAATTGTTATCCTTGAAGGTAGAAAAATGAACTTAGGAAAATGATACCCATCAGATTTATAGATGTCCAAGGAAATATATTACTCAGTGGCTTTTGATTCTCTGTTATTTCCTTGAAAACTTCCTTGCCTTGAACTTGGTAAAGCAAACATCTCTGGGTTTCCCAAAGTCTTAGGTAAATGAATAAAACTGGGTGAAATATCAAGTGTATGTTTGGTTTCCAAAGATATTTAGAATGAAGGCTAAACCCCCATGGCGCCCCGCAGGACCCTGACCCAACGCCTGCCTCTCCACCATTGTCGTCACACCTTACTCTTCCTCCCACAAGAGCTCCGGCCATGCTCACTCCCCCTTTAAGGCTCCTGCACCCCAGGTCTCTTCCTTTCGCTGCACCCACCCCTCACCCCCCGCAACACCTCCTGCCACCTCAGCCTAACCAAGGTCAACTCATATCTCAGGCTGTGGAAAAAATGAATGGATGAGGTGAGGTCCTACACATACTCTGCTCAATGCACGGACACTACCCTTTCGCTGTGCTCGCCACACGTCTAATTGCTTGACCCCATCTGTCTACTTCTAAGACCTTATGCTCCACGAGGCAGGGGCTGGCTCCGAGCTCTGGTTCCTGGTGCAGGACCCAGCACCTGGGAGATATTCAGCAGACAGTGTCGAAGGAAGGGAGGAAACGCTCCAAATAGCCAGGACAGTAAACTGAGACCAGGGAGAGACACAAGGTTACAGCTGACTTTGTAATGCACTTTATTTATTTATTTTTTAAAGAAGATTTTAATTAATTAATTAATTAATTTCTTTATAGCACAAAGCAGGAGGAGGGGCAGCGGGAGAGAGAGAATCTCAAGCAGACTTCATGCTGAACATGGAGCCCACACGGGGCTCGATCTCATGATCCTGAGATTGTGTCCTGAGCTGAACCCAAGAGTCAGATGCTTCACCGACTGAGCCACCCAGGTGCCCCTGCAATGCACTTTGAAGTGGCTTATGGATTTCAGTTGAGTAACATGTCAAAAATCTTTTTTTTTTTTTTGAGAAGTTCTGTTAATGAAGAGCACGGTGTTTAAGTAGATTGAACTTGTTTCTTACCTCCGCACCTGCCCCTCGCTGTCCCCAGCCCCACTCTCCATCCCCAAACCCAGCCCTAATGTCCCAGTAACAGCAGCTCCTGCAAACACTCCATGGGCTGCGATACTCACTATGGGCTAAGTACCAGAATTTCCCCCATTTTACAGATGAGCATCCAAGGCCCTGAGAGATGAAGTGAGCTGTGTTCTTGGTCGCCCATCCGGTAAGGGAGAGGGCTGGGTTTTGGGGCTGCTCCGCATGCCCTGCCCCTCGGAGGGAAGGTGGGCCACTTCTGAAACCTTGAAATAACTATGCCAGAGGCCAGCAGGGAAGCTGAACTCACTGTCATTGACCCTGCTCTCACGTTCAATTCATAATGATCTCGCTTTCCCAGCTCCTGGTCCGCTGGAAGCATCAGCCTGGAAGGAATCCGAGAGGACTTTGAGAAGGTGGCACCATGACAACAGAAGTGACGGCTGGCAGGCTGATGCGGGGCGAGGGAGACAAAACTCAAAGGCAGTCTCGAAGCTGTGTACTAGGTAGTCCCAGAATAGACGAGCCCTGCCTTGTTAAGAAACATTCAAATTTTTCTAGAGCATTTCTCGTCGAGGCTAAAAAAAATGGTGATTTAAAATAACGATTTCTCTTTAAAGGCTTAAGCCGCAGTCATATGGCCAATCAATTTCTCTGCATCCAGCAAAGGGAAAGGTGCAGTTGGCGCCTGCTGGATGTGCCAGAAGGAACACTCCCCCTCGGGGTGCTCCATCCAAGTCGTGCCATCGTGCAGGAAAGTGTCCCCCACCTGTCCCCATGCTCAGGGATGGAGAGCTTTTGTACCTGTGCTTCCCCCAAGTCTTCAATCCTTAATGCTCTATGCCTTCTCCTTGCTTGGCCGCGACGTGAGTCCTGTGTGGCTCCTTTACCTTTGTCTTGCCAGGCCTTTTTAATTAAAAATTAATTAATATTTTATTCATGGCCAGGTTATCGAGAGAAGCATGGAACACAGAGAATGACATGGAATTGCCATTGGGGCAAATCCTAGAGAAGAGTTTTCAAGCTGCTCATTTTTTTTTTTTTTAAAGGCTGGGGAAAAAAATTTTTTTTAAAGATGTGCTCTAATTAAAATGAGCTTTAGATATTGACAACATTCTCTTCAGTTTTCACTTTGTGCACTCATTTTAGAAGTTGGAAAGTTTTCATTCATTGTAACGTAATTTAAATTAGATGTTAATGGTCGCAGTTTTTCCTTCTTGATGAGTCAACACCGGGAGCTAAATTACCTTGTGTGTAAGGTATAGTCTCTGGGAGTAGAGGAATTCACATGGTCTTTTAACCTGTATTTAAAAGGACAGAATGAGACTTCTGGAGATTTAACTCGCCCTTTCACTCTAAAGGGGAGGGAACAGGTTTCTGGAAACTGTAGGACCGAAGCTTGAGGTGAGCCTTCACCGGGACCTGACTGACTCCTCTCAGGGGCTAGGGGCCGCCCTCTGATGGCCTCCAGCCCATTCTTTGGTCAACCAATACCTTGGTCTCACAGTCTTGGGAAAACAGTGTCAACCTATTGTCCCTTTGATACCCATTATAATTTGTAAAGTCATAAGAATTTATTTGAAATTGGAGTCTAAGGAAATTGAAGCCCCAGGTAGCTTTCATCTTGTGCTACCTCCTCGTGGATGTCTTCCTTCCCCTTCTCAGGAGTCCCCCGTTTCCACTGGGCTCCCCAAGGTGTCCTATGAGATGAGAGGCCTGGATCCTCTGCAGCTATTTTGCTGCCATGAGACAAACCAGACAAGGGACGGACGAAGCAGTCTAATATAGGAGGCAGGGCTGGGAGAATGACAGAAAGAGCCCATCACTAGATGAAGCTCCTTCGTGAACCTGCCTGGCTCTGGTCGTAGGAATGTGAGCCAAGGATACCCTCTTCTTCTAAACCAGTTGGGTCCTGACTGAGATGCATAAAATATGCATTTTACTATATCTGCTTCAAGTTTTAAAAAATTTACGTAAAATAAAAATGTAAAGATGATGTTTGTCTCTTTGTTACCTGCATCCAGTCCTGTTTGCCTCTCTTCCCATGTATAAGCTACTGCAGCGAATTGTGTATAATCTTGAGGTCATAAAAAATATTTTACTTGGAGATGTAGATACTATAAAAACTATCTGGTACTGTTCTATGTGTATTAAAAATTCATAAATACTATCATGGTTTTATTTGGTAACTTGTTATTTAAACTCAGCATTGTTTTGAGATGTACCCATGTTGATACATAAATATTATTTTTAAGGCTCCTGTATTGATGAATATTTGGGTTTTCCCAGTTGTAACTATTGCAGATAATGATGAGATATACTTTTGCACATGTCTTGAAGAATTTCTCTGAGCAAAGACTTGCATACGAAATTTTTGAGTTGTAGAATACGTGTGTTCTTGGTTCTTTCAGGAGCCACTGCCCTTGCTTTTCTAAGTGGCTGTAACAATGGTTGCACCAGGGGGTCTGGGATATCCTGCTTCCCAAATACCTGCTAATATTTGGTATTGTCAGACTTCCATATTTTTGCCAGTCCGGAGGGTGTCATCTCTCATTTTGGTTTTAATCTTTATTTCCTGCAGTATTAATGCAAATGAACCATTTTCCCAATGTTTAATTGGCTTTTTGATTTTCCTCATTGGTAAGGAGCCCTTTTAAGTATTTTGCACATTTGTCTATTGAATTGTTTGTCTTTTTCTTATTGATTTGTTGGTCTTCTTTACATAAGCTGGCTCCTAATCTCTTTGTCTATTAAGTCTGCCAACCTTTGTCTTCTTGTTTTCCAAGTTTACAAAAGCTTTTCCTCACCCCATAATGTAATAATATCCGTCTGGCTTTTAAAATATTTTTAGATGTTTCGATCTTTAAAATTAGGAATTAAATTTGAAGGCTTGTATGAGGAACATATCTGTGTGTTTTTTGTTTAAGTTAAGAGCCAAGTTTCCCCATAGCATTTATGAAGGGATGTACTTTTCTGATGTGAAATGCCACTTTATGCCACTTTATAACATGATAGAAGTTAACATATAATGCATGTTACGCTTCTTAACTGTGTCCACAGTCCCTCCTGGGACAGCATCACTACGTTTTAATGTGTATAGCTTCAGAGCATATTTTTTTTAGAGAAGGGTAAGGGGCAGAGGGAGAAGGAGAATCCCAAGCTGACTCCCCCTGAGCGTGGAGCCTGACGCGGGGCTCAATCCCATGACCCTGAGATCATGACCTAAGCCAAAATCAAGAGTCGGACATTTAACCCACTGAGCCACCCAGGCACCCATTTTATCTGGTCTTCGTCTCTTAATTCTCCCAGTGAAATGAAGGACCAGCCTTTCCTCCCTTTGGTCATTGATTCATTCCTCCATCTTGAAAACAGAAGAAAAGATAAATCCTCATATTTTATGTTTCTGTGCTCTTAAAAAGATGATTTTAATATGGGGAGTTTAGGTCTCTGGGCAGAACATATTGGCTGCATTTGTCAGTTCAGAGCCTTCACTGAAGAGTGAGCGGCGGACAGAAGAGTTGGAAGATTCTAGCACTGGAGGGGGGTTGGGGGCTGGACGGTCAGGGTTTGTGGGCCCCGTCTTTGTCTGCATGCTCCACTGTGTCTCTGGAATGATAGAGCAGAAAAGATCTGATCACATTTACTGTGCCTTGATTCCTTCAAACTTGAGTGATGGTTTCCATTGAGGATTCAGCGTGCGTTTACCATGTGACCACCGACCTACGGTCATTTTGAAAGTCATTGTTTCACCACCTGTATGTCCCCAAAGGATACAGGGTCCCCACGTGGACTTCTGTTTCTGCCCCATCGATGCAGGTCCTTCTGGTTAGCATCTC
>CM053617.1:68059723-68074124 GCA_028646535.1 Procyon lotor | reverse complement strand
CCCGAGTCTGAAAGTTCTTTTTCTTTTTTTTTTTTTTTTAAAGATTTTATTTATTTGACAGAGAGAAACACAGCGAGAGAGGGAACACAAGCAGAGGGAATGGTAGCGGGAGAAGCAGGCTTCCCGCAGAGCAGGGATCCCGATGTGGGGCTCGATCCCAGGACTCTGGGATCATGACCTGGGCCGAAGGCAGACGCTTAACGACTGAGCCACCCAGGCGCCCCTGAAAGTTCTTAAATTAAGTGGCTTATATGGTGTTTGGTGTAAGGACTGAATGCCAGACCAGACTAACTGACCTGTAGCGCTCAGAGAGAGATTACTGATAGCTGCTTTGTCTCCTGGGCACTCAATCCTAAATATAACCTTTGTATTTAAAATATGCTGCACATTTAAAATACATATCCTCTATTTTAGCCCAGGATTTAAATGACCTCCCAATTAAAAAAAAAAAAAAAAGTCTTAAGCCATTGTAGGGACTTCTGCGTTGATCTGAATTCCTTAAAAAGTGCAGCCAAAGGCAGTGGGGTCGCAATTTCCAGATCAGCAGTGACTCCTGCCAATGTTCCTGGGTGTCCGATTTTTCAAAAAGAGCACACATAGAGTTTACGTGTGAACGCCGAGCATCTGTAGACGTTTAGCAATGTTCTCAGCCCACTTGATGGTGTGTCACATTGTTTCTAGCCGAGTGGAGTCTTTCAGCGTCCCTGTGACATCCTTATTTAGCACACAGACTCTTCAGCAAGAGAACCAAATTTAGTTCTTTGCAAGGAGGTTATAAATACTAATTTTTCTGTTGCCAATATTGATGATTAAATCACCCTAATTTGCATTATCTGAGCTAATCGTAGGATGATTTATTTACCTGCTATGTTTACACGAAGTAGATAGCAACAATTAAGTTTATTTTAACTGTAGTTATTAGAAATACAGTAAATGGTAATATATGCCAGGAGCAAATAAACATATTAGCAGGAAATGTTTAAATGATCTGAGTAACACTACGAGCCAGCGTAGCAGGTGGTGATATCCTGTTTTTAAATTACATTTCAGCAAGTGAACATAATAAATCCTCGTGTGTTATACATTTCGCTGGTAGCGACTTATACTCACATTATTCAGTTTGACCTCATTCTTGCTAATCACCATCCCCGTTTTAATAGCTGCCACAGTGAGTGAAACAGTTAATGCAGTATTTCTTGCCGAAAGAGTGCCTGTCAGGTTATTGATGACAAATTAAAATTAATAAAGAAGATCTGTGTTGAATTTGAGGGGCTGGAATAACTACGGCATCCACGTGACAGCCGTGGCCTCTGGGGCGCTCTGCGAAGAATAATGTTTTTGGTGTGCGTGCATTGTCTTGAAAGGCACGCTAAAACTGCCAGATCTCCACGCTCGCCGGGAAGACGTCCTGAAATAGGAGCTGTATCCCTTTAGCCCTCATCACATGTAATTTATTCCTCGGAGAGTTATTCCCCGTTCTGTACACCTTAGCCGCGCGCTGTAATAATGGTGTGTTTCCAAGCCTCTACGATTTTATTTACCTCGGTAAGAACCTTTACAAGAACAATCACATACACATAGGAGTCCAGAAAACACTGCAAATAAGTAAAAGTTCAATACTGTGTTTCTGCAGAATGGATCTGCCTCTGCTTCGAGGGGGCCCGAGCATTTTCGTTAAGGAGCCGACGCCGCCGCTTGTTCAAAAAGCCCTTAGCTTTTCGGGGTCATTCTTTCCTTTTTGCACAGAAAATGAGGCCTAATCACAGCGCATTTATCTTTTCAGTGGCTCCAAAAGGAAGAAGCACAAGTCTCCGGAAGACTGGACTAAATATGCTTAAACAAGTACATCCCCACAGCTTACGTATGTGTCGTGCCGACTTATCAAGAGGGTGTTCGTTAAGGGGGCAGAGAGGCCCCGTGGGGAGTGGGGGAGCGGAGGACGGGCCATGCGCCCTGGGACCGGGACGGAGGGCCGGTCGGCGAGCCCAACTAGATGAATATGGCGAGCTGGCAGGAGGGCAATGCTGCTGCCAGGACAGTTGCCGGAGTCCCAGGAGCAGCAGACAGAATTGTGACTGCTCCCAGGAGACCCACACGGAGATGGTGTCCTTCCCCTAAAGAGGCAGTCCATGGGGTCCTACAGAGGGTCCACACAGAATTCGTTGGGGGGTTGGCTCAGGAGGCGCCGAGCCTTCTGGCTTCCCCGGAGAGAGGAGCAGAACAAAGCTACCGCTCCTGGGCTCCTTCTGGAAACCTAGAGGAACCCCAGGGCCACCACTGCGGTCCACGGTGAAATGACAAGGCAACCTGGGGGCCAGGAGCTCGTGGTCCAGGCTCCACTGGCCACTGAGGGCTGTGTGACCTCAGCTCTGTCTCTCCCTTGCTAGTTGCCGGATTTCTCAGGTGTGTCCTGTCTCTGAGTTGCCAGCTCTGGGGTTCTATGGGGAGCAATCCTGTCTCGGGGTCCGGGGTCCTGGGGCGGCTAGCTCTGCCCCTCGCAGATCTCTGGTTGGGAGCGGCTTTCATGCTGTGTTCCTGCATCTCATCTGAAGCCCGCGTCCTTGCAGCCAACCTGTCCTGCCAGCTCTGCCTGCTCCCCGTGGCTCTGTGTGGCCTCATGACCTCTCCTGCCTGTGTGACTCGGAGTCCGTGTGGGCCCTTCCCACGGGTCACTGTGTATCATGGCGCGCGCCACCGCCTCCCCGAGCCAGACCCGTCCAGGAAGAGGCCACCCGCCCTGTATCCATTCATCCCTGGACTTCGACAGGGGCTTTACATGGATGGTCCTTCTGTCTCTTCTTTTCCTTCTCTTCCACGAGCAGTACCAGGGCTGTGCCTGGCCTCAACTTGAAATGTTGAGACTCATCCAAGGATCCACTTTCGACTTGGGATGTATCAACAAGCAAAGAGAAATTGGAATTTAGATATTCAAGATTTCTAAGTATTTGCCTCACTTCTGCAAAAGTGTGTATACATATGGAACTTAATAAGAAACTGCCATCGCGTGTTATGGCCTTATGCAAGCCCCAAAGTTGCTTGGTTTTGCCCCAATGTCTAATGATCTTGCAGTATGTCTTATGCACGTTGGTTTTGTATTCCCTCCGTTGGATAAAAGGCCATCCACTTAACAGGTGTGCAAAATGGTGCCACGCATTCATCTCAGTCCTGGAATATGGAATTGTTTTAATGTAGGATTAAGAGGGCTGACACCTTGGATAATTGAGAGGAGGTCCTTTGCAATTCATAGGGTTGACATATAGTAGTCAAACTGCTCTGTCTCTGAGTTGTAAAATAAAAATACAGAAAATGAGGAATTAATTCAATTAAACATTTTCCCACCCACATTTTACCTTTCCTCACTGCCCTGGGGAATAATTTATGAAATGTATATCACCAGAAGACTTATTTTTGCCATTATTTTTAACTTAATGAGTATACCTTGCACATCAGAGAGAAAGAACAAAGGTTAAATTTTACATTAACAGCACATTGCAACATGGTATGCAAATATCTATATGCAAATATAAAGCCCCTGGAAGATAAATGTGTTATATTTTTAACCAGTTAACTATGACTGTGAAGTATTGTGTGAGATATTCAGTGGTTTCATTTTTATATCTTTCTTGTAAATAATGCATAAAGTATGTAGATGGTGTCAAAATATGATTAAGCTATTAGCTTTATCGTTTTCATAGTTAAGAATGTGTTCAGCATGGAGCCCCTAATAAGTCATTTCTAAAGGCAGCAACCATTATGAAATATTTCTTGTTCAAGTGAACGTTATCATGTGACATAATGATTTTGCTTAAAACCAAGTTAAATGAGGAGTAAAATTAAACAATATTGCATGAATTGTGTTTGACTAATTTTGTGTCACATTATATTAGCCAAGCTTTCAGACTATGTGTTAATGACAAATAGTGTAAGCCCCCAACATACTTTATATGTCTCTACAAGCACCCTTAAGTCATTAGCTTTTTAAAGGTTCATTTTGTTTGCAGTTTTTGTAGCCAGTGGCTTTTCCTGATTATTTTTGCTCATAAAAGTAGACACAATTCGGAAATAAATTTTTTACATACATCGTAAGGACTTAATTTTAGTAACAAGGGCATGATTTTTATGGGAAAAGCAAATCGCTTGAAAACTTGAGACATTCACTTTGATGAGCGCTCTGTCTAAATTAGAAATCATAATGGCTTCTGAACATACCCTAACAGCCTCAAAGAACGGTCCTGTCGGGTGGCGGTGACTTCTCCAAGTAAAATTTGATGAGAAGACGAGTGATCATTACCTCTGAGGCCACCCCAGGGAGGACAGTGCGGTCTTGAGGACGCTGCGACGCTAGCCTCTTCGGTGCCCGGCGTCTGGGTAGAGCTTCCTGCTGTTTGCCTACCATCCGGGACGCGGCGGGCAGGCGGGCTCTGCTCCTACCGAGGGCTGGGGTGTGGAGACGCCCTGGCAAGTCTGGCGGAGCAGCCGGGGGCCCGAATCACAGAGTAGCAGAGGGGAGCTTGCTTCATGTTTACACTGGCTGCCTGGGAGGAGAGCTTGACCTTTACCCGGAGCGGCGGTGACCTCCACGCCATCAGAGCCACGATCTTCGAAGATCATATAAAGGGATTTAAAGTGTTGGGGACCATAAAACTGACCAAATAGGAAACAAGCATCATGTCAGCACTGATGCAATTTTCCAAAATGTTTGCAATCTCAGAGCCTTCGCTACAGGAGAAGCTTGCGAGGTGAGAAGCAAGGTCCTAGGCAGTGTTTGCAAACAGATGTCAGAACTCAGTGGCTGGGATGCGAACCTCTTGAGCTGGGACGCGGGGTGGGGACAGATCAGGAGCCCGGACGCTGCCCAGCGAGTGGGAGAGACGTCAGCAGAATCAGAAGAGCCCGGCCCAATCTTTCTCACACGTTCTTCCCTGGACCATCAACAGATTTAAAAAGTTGCAGGTGGCAAGAGCTCTATCCTAGCTCACTGGATTCCATTTTTAGTTGCATGCGAGACACTATGATGCTTTACGTGTTTTTAATGTTTTAAATTTTTTTCCAAATTTCCTTAAGTGAAGAGCTATCAGGCACTCATGGCCATGGAACCAGGATTGGACAGTGGTGTTGGGAAGCAGGCCGTGACCCGGATCAGGGCCGTCCCCGGAGATGAGAAAAGTGTCCCCTTCGGCACACGTGTGCCCTGGACCTTCAGCATCAAGGCATCAGGAGTGGGCCGAGGACCTGGTACAGCAGGTGCACAGAGCTCCCGAAGGGGGAAAGACTTGCACGTCCAAGAGCCGGACTGTGATGACAACTGAATACATTTATACCAGTATTCAATACATGTGCTCAGGATAAAACGTGTGCACCTAAGGAAGATTCTAGAACTTTGTAAAAGGGTGAATGCATTATTATCTTTTCGATTAGTCCTTAGATGTGGAAAAAATTCTCCACCCCGTGTCAATTTTATAATTGGGAATAAAAGCAAAACCAAACAACATGTTGTTTTGAAGAGCCTGTGCACACCATGGATTTGGGTTCTTTTGGCACAAGGGGCTGTGGCTAGACTGGAATTGCTCCCACTTCCCCTTCTGAGTCTCAGGGCCCCTGTCCTCTGTGGGCCCCATCTGCACGTCCCTGCCCTCCAGCCCAGAGGCAAACCCACTACTCTGCTCCATCACGTTCTATGGATGACCTTGGACAAGTCGTTCAACCTCCCCAGACTCAGGGGCCCCAGCTGGAGAGGGCAGAGCCCAGGATATACAATCGGCACTTGCCGCAGGGGTCTGGGCGCACTTGAGCACCTTCTAGCCCGGATTTCAGATCTTACATCACAAAAGGGCCATAGTCCACAGTCTTTGCCGACCCTACTCCTCCCCACAGCCCCTGGGTGTGCTGGATGCAGACAGTGACCCTGTGATCAAGTCCTGGGGTACTAGCTCTTGTCGGCCGCCAACTAGTGGTGACTAGCCCATCCTGGGCCTCCACGGCTGCCCTGGAAAAACTCGTTTGGCCTGATGGGGGAGTGCAGGCAAGCTCCCCAGTCCTGTCCGTTTCAAGTGATTGTTTTTAACTAAATGAAAGTCAAACGTCCTCGCTTGTAAAACACGGACCCCTACGGAGCAGCGCAAAGACCGTCACCCCGTTTGCCTTCCCGGAGGAAACTGCTGTGAACAGCTCGATACCGCCCTTCAGACACTTTGTGGCGAATTCCGTGCAGATGGCTCTCCGCACACGGGCATGTGCTCCCCTCCGCCCAGCTAGACCTCCTCACTTAAACTTGCTTGTTGCTCTTTCCACTCGCACACACAGGTGCCCTCCTTGCTCACACCAAAGAGGACTCCTCAGTTGGTCAGACGTTTAGATGGTTTCTGATCTTGCATTATCTTGGGAAACAGAGACTGACGTCCACATCGTCCACAGTGTCGTGCTTTTTGTGAGATTGTTTCTGGGGCCAGAGCAGGATTGCACGCGCCAGGGGTAACTACCCTCAGCATTTGACTGGGTGTTTCAAACCCTCCCAAAGTGGTTTCCAGCTCGAGTCCAGCCCACAGCAGTTGCAATTTCCTGACCCCTAAAGCGCTATCAGCACTGGGTCGTTAGCCTTTGAAGCCTTTGCCAAGACGATCTGTGCGAACAAGAGTCGTGATTGGCCTGTGAATTCTCCCACAACTTCTCTGACTCTTGGTGAGCCTGGGGACTTGTGGTCACAGGCTGTTTTACTGCACGCCCTCTCTGACCTGGGGGCTCCATGCTCCCTACTACCTCTGCTCCTATCACATCGCCCTGACCGCTGAGTCCCTGCGGGGACCCCCGCCCTGGCGCGCAGGACTGAGCCTCACCTCCAGATGTCCCACACTCTGTGCCCCACGTCCCAAGAAGGATCTCTCATCTGCCTGTCTAATCTTGCCTTGCAGATGTTGCCACTCAGTCAATATTTGTTGAACAGTTTCATGAATTAATGCAAGGATATCATGGCAAGGACAAGACTGCGTTTACATTTTTCTACTGTTTTCTGACCTATCCCACATGCTCTGCAATATCATGTCCTAGGAGAGGTATTTTCTGCTTTCTTTTCCTCTTAAAGAGCAAAATGGACTTTGCATAACACATCACTATGTACCGAACCAGTCCTCATTTAAAAAACAAAACAAAACAAAACAAAACTCCCTCATGTTAGTTTTTTATTTAGAAAAGAATCCAGACAAATAAAAGCGTCGTTTAAAAAGATTGCACCCAGTGCATGCGGCTTCTCTTCCCACGCAGGGGTGAGGGTGTCCCGAGGCCTCTCTCTTCTGACACCGTCGGCGAGTTTCACACCTTCCTGCCTCTGCAGGATTTCCCAAATGTCAGACAAAGCTGGTACTGTTTGGGGAAGATGTGCTTAATTTTAGGAAAGGGCAGGCATACATGAGAAGGGACGGGAATTGCGAAACCGTTTGATCCAGCAATTTATCTTAAAACTTAATCAGACTAATTTGTAAAGAAAAAGGGTGCCTGGCTAAAATTGAAACCCAGGAGGAGAGAATTGGCTCATTAAATTATGATACAGCCAGAGAGTGGAAAACGTGCAGTGATTTAAAATAATGCCCGAGCCTGTGTGCGTGTATATATCCGCGCTGTTAGTGTGTGTTTGATCTAAGAAATGTTCACAGTATGTCGTTAAGTGGAAAAAGCAACTTATGAAAACATTGTGCCAAGCACGACTCATTTATCTAAAATATATATTAATATGTGTCCATACAGTTACATAAAGTCTCGAGAGAGACGCCAGCCGGTTAATGAGGGTTACCTTGTAGCATCTCACCTTTTTAAATCTAAATTTTGTAGCATTTCTGTAGAGACAATGCAGTCACTGTGTAAATAATAAAGACATAAATAAAAAAACGTTTCCAAAAAAGAGAGCTCCGTATTGGCAAATGCCTGGCCGCAGAGGCTCGCTGGGAAGCTTCAGTTTGTATGGAGGCAAATAGAGTCCAGCCCCGCCGCCCATGCCCCAAAGGTGAACAAAAGGAAAGCACTACTAAATGAAATTCTTTCCTTAATTTTGGGTCCCCCTCAAACTGGCGTGTTATTTTACTCCTTCCCTTTATAATGAGCTTCTTGACAGAACACGATTCCTGTCTGTATTGTTTTAGCTCGGTGTGACCCCGAGTCTGACCAATAGTTCGCATCCTGGACAACACTCATGGCAGGCTCTGCAGAGGCCTCCTGGTCAGCGTGTCCAGAGTCCTCTCTGCAGCTTTGACCTGCAAGCCCGTCCCCTTGGCCTTGCTGACTGCAATCACCTCTGGTGTCCCCCTCCCTTGGTTTGGCCTGTTATGGGTGGCATTGTGTCCCTCCAAAAGTTCTAACCCTCATACCTGTGAGTGTGCCCGTATCTGGAAAAAAGATCTTTGCAGATGTAATTGAGTTAAGGGGTCATACTGGAGTGATCCGTTGTGACTGATATGTCCTTATAAGAGAAGATACAGACAGCACATGGAGGAAAAGGCCATGTGACCACGGATGCAGAATTTCTAGGGATGCTGCCCACATCCAGGGAATGCCAGGAGCCACCAGAAGCTGGAAGACGTAGGAAAGATCTTCCCCTTGAGGCTTCAGATGGAACATGGCCCCACCAACACCTTGATCTTGGACTTCTGGCTTCCAGACCATGAGAGAATGAATTTATATGGCGTAAGCCCCCCAGCTCATGGTGCTCGTTTATGGGAGTCACAGGAAATGAGTACAGCTCCTGAGGCACAGGGGCCCTAAGTGCAATGGTAGTATCGGTCCTTCAAGCTTAAGATCCTCTTGTCTTCCGTGCTGCAGCACACGGGAACACAAATAAGCATCCTTTTCCTTGATTCGTCCCTTATTATTTATACACAGTAAACTCTTGTGGTGTCATTTGTACAAAGCGTGGCTTATTTTTTGTGGGTACTGCGACCTTGGGAGGGCAGTGGAGAGAGCTATGTGATCAGGTCTGGAAGGAGAGCAGAAGCCCTTGCAGGAGATGGAGCTGAAAGGTCCATGGGGAATATGGACCCCATCAGAGGTCAGGCTACATTCTGAGTTCAGGGGGGCTGGAACCCAGGGGGCTAGAAATCCATCAGGTTAGATCAGCTTATCCAGAAATAAGCCAGTATCAACAAGAGTAATGATGTGCATTTTAATTCTGTCTGCATGCTTTTCCCCCAATGAAGATGGTCCCTTCCTGGGGGCTGACACTGGCTCCAAGCATCTGTGTGTCCCCAGACCCTTCTCCAGGGATGATGGAAACAGCAGAGCATGGTTGGCTAGCACCTGATGGACACACTGGGGGATCACACGGGGCTGCATTTCTGCTTCGAGATGTTGCCTTGATGAATGCCTCCTTGCAATGGGACTGCATTTATTTTATTTATTTATAAAATATGACAGAGAGAGAGAGATCACAAATAGGCAGAGAGGCAGGCAAAGAGAGAATGAGAAGCAGGGTCCCCGCTGAGCAGAGAGCCTGACACCAGGCTCGATCCCAGGACACTGAGATCATGATGTGAGCCGAAGGCAGAGGCTTTAACCCACTGAGCCACCCAGGCACCCCTGGGACTGCATTTAGAAAATGATTTTAAAAAGTTGTAAAGTCAGACTGTTCCTTATAGAAGATGTGAGCAACGGAGGAAAGCAGAAGGATCCCAAAGCTGCCGACGAGAGGGATAGCCTCCCGGGGGCTATCGGCCCCCCTGACCTTCGGGCCGCTCTTCCCAGTGCTCCCTACCTGCAGGTGACCCTCTGTTTTCTTTCGTTTCCTACTAGAAAATAAGACAATGAGAGCAGGAACTTGTTTTTGTTTTGTTTGGTGATTTTTTTTTTTTTTTTTTGTTAGTTTGTTTT
The DNA here is from genome assembly GCA_028646535.1 of Procyon lotor. NCBI lineage: Eukaryota > Metazoa > Chordata > Mammalia > Carnivora > Procyonidae > Procyon > Procyon lotor. The sequence continues at coordinate 68,064,275 of CM053617.1, read as the reverse complement.
TACAGCTAAAACTTAGAAAAAAGCTCAGATGATTGGTCCTCAAAGTGTGATCTGGGGTCTCCTGGGATTTCAAGGACCCTTCCGGGGTCTGGGAGGTTGGCATTATTCCCTTAACAGTGGGCCAGAACTCGTTTCAGAACAACTAAGACGTTGTTTGCCTTTTTCATGTTCATTCTGTCGTGAATATACGGCGGGATTTTCCAACGTCCTCACTGAGGGTGATACCACAACCAATTGAATACAGAAGCAAATATGGGAATCCAGCTGCCTTCCATTAAGCGGGACTTACAGAGATTTGCAAAAATGTAAAACAATATCACTCTCTATATGTGTTCTTTGTATTAGCATGTTGTGGATTTATTATTTCTGCAGGAAAGGGATTAATGAATAAATATTTCTGAAGTGATCAATTTTAGTTTTGATATGGTAAATATCAGTCGATATAACCAATACAAGCAAAAGCTCTTTGTGGTTCTGAACAGTTTGGGGGGAGCATAAAGGAATCTGGAGATCAAAAAGTCTGAAAGCTGCTGGCTGAGACCACAGCTGGTGCTCAGAAATATTTGTGAAATAAAGGAATGAATGACTCAGTTGAGGTTCCTATTTTGATGGCATTTCCAGTTTCCCTTATGTGTATTTAAAATTTTTATAATTTTGTGCTTTGTTTTTTAAATTCAACGTGCAAAGTAAAGCCCATTCCTGTTATGAAAAACTCTGTAAGTGTCACTCTGAGCGGCCGTAGCACAGCCCAGGCAATGATTCTCAACCACAGGGAACACCTGAACTACCAATGGAGTTTTAAAGATCAGATAGACATCCCAGGGTAGGCTTTGGTTATTTTTAGGCTCTTGGTGAGCATGCTAAATTGCTTCCCCAAAGCTGTACCGATTCACACGCTTGTGAGTGGTGTCTTAAGAGTGCCGGACTCCTCTCCGTCAGCTGCATCTTCAGGGAAAAAAAAACCATCCGCCACTTCCAAGGCGACTTAGACAGGGCTCCTCCCCGATGGACCCCAAGTCGCCCAATCTCCTCTCTCTCTCTGAACCTTCTGGCCATGCATTTTAAGGAGGTGCCCTTAGGAAAAGGCACAGCGTCAACTCCTGTGACTTCCTTTCCTCCTCTAAAACTGGTGCACCCATGGAAATGCCCCAGGACCCCCGTCACCAAGCCCTGCTCTCAAGTTTCTTGCACTTTGGCTTTGATCGGAAGAGTTGCAGCTGCACACCCACCGTGGGCCACGCTGCCTCGCTCTTCTACCCCGAAGGGCACGCTCTGTCAGCCCAGTGTCTGCAGCGGGGTAGCTCCCAAAGCCACTGACTGGGTCACCAGGGGTGTGCCATTGTCCCATTTCTACTCAACAGTCTTCCCAGAGCCCCGGTCAGGCACCCAGGGTCCCACGATATACATGGAGCCTCTAGCTGCCGTGGAGCCCACCGAGGGGCATGTGCTTGAAGTAGAAGAGGAGGGGACACTCCTCAGCCGAGAACCTTCAGGAGAAACACCAGACCTCACCAGGGAGACAGAGGTAAAGCAAACTAGATCAGTGGGATGCCATTTTCTCCTGGCGGCTAAGCAAAGATTAAACCAGTGATAGGATCGGAGGCTCGCAAAGACGAGGAGGGCCAGGCACTGGCAGAAGAAGCTGCTGTGAATGCAGATACGCGCTCCCCTGGAAAGCAAGCTGGGGGGCCTTGGGGAGGCCTTCTGCACACCCGGGACACAGTGCATTTCTGGTGTCTATTACCTTCCGGAAATGCTAGGCGACACAATTCACAGCTCCATGTGTGAAGATGGTCCTCCGAGTGTTATTCTTAACAAAGGATCCCCAAAAGGGGCATGGAGGTCAATTCTGGGGCATCAGTAAGATAGACTGTTGTGTTGGCATTCAAGCTCTTCTTCTGGATAATTTATAATAGCACGAGAAGTCTCTCCCTCTCTCTCCCTATATATATATATGTATGGATATACGTACATTTATACATACATGTAGTTATGTATGTATAAATCTGATTTCAAACTTCTGTATGTTATTTTACAAGTAATCTAAAAATAGATATAGATAGAGCTAATTGATTAATAGATAAATAGAAACAAGTCTGGAAAACAGACTTCAACATGTTAAAAGTGCAAAGTTATATCTGGTTTTAGGATATATATATACGAATTTTTTCCCCAATAAGTATTGTATTTCCATAATAAATATCAACTTTCCTGAAATGGGCACAACTTAAAAACAGACTACAGGTTTTAGGAAGAGATTCCTGTGGGAAGCTTCACCTAAACTGGGAACGAATATTTAACCTGGGAAGTGGACAGTCGGAGTTAGCAGGTAGCAGGAGAGTAGGGGTAGGTCTTGGGTTGTGAGTACACAAGGGAGTCTAGGGGCCCTGGGGGACTGGTATGTCTGCTCCACAGAGAACAGATGAGGGCTGGCCCGGGAGAACAGAGCCAAAGTCATCAAACTGTAGCCTGAGGGCCAAATCTCATCAGCCACCTGTTTTTGTAAATAAAGTTTTATTGAACACAGTGATGCCCATTTGTTTACATATGACCGCTTTCATACTATGAGGGCTAAGTTGAGTCTTAGTGGCAGAAATGATCTGGCCCACAAAGCCCCATATATATACTATCTGGCCCTTGATAGAAGAAGTTTGCTGACCCAGCATAGATGGTCTTCGTTGCAGGAGACTCGTGGTTGTTCTGGAGAGCAGGGATATTCCTGAAGGCAGTAGGGAGCTATTGGCCGGTTCTAGGGGGAATGACAAGAGCAGATTTGCACTCTGGGAAGATCAGTCTGGATACTGTGGGAAGCATAGGTTAGAGGGGGTGGGATCAGGCCTGGGATAAATCAAGAACTAGGCATAAATACAGCAAAGCACTCTATTTGCAGAGGCAGACGGCAGGGGCTTAGGTGAGAAGAGCAGTGGGGACGGAGAAAAGCAGGGAGATGGAGGAGGTGTCGTGCTCAGAAGTGACCATACGTGGCCGTGACTGGGTATTTGGGTGAGGTGGGAGTGGAATTGGTGGTGACCACCGGAGTCCCGGCTCAGAGAACAGCCTGAGGACAGAGGGGACTAGGTGGTGGCCTTGATTGAGGGTGATGGTGGAGGTGATGGGAGTCTGGTCATGTCAGGTCTGAGGTTCCTGGTCAAGGGGAGGTATCCAGAGGCAGATGGGGATGGAGATTTAGGAAGGATCTAATTTAGAAACCACTAAGCTGCTGGTCTGATGGTACCTGCAGTGCTGGAGACTGCCTGGGGCGGGGGGGCACCGTGGAGGGAGAGAGTCCGAGCCCACGGAGTGCCATGGCAAGGAGCCAGGGAGTTGGGAAGGGGCAGGAGAACGTGGACCCCAGAGAGGAACAGGTGTGTCAGGGAAGGAACTCATAGTCACAAATGCTGCTGAGGTGTCCAAGGAGAGAGGGGCTCTGGCACATATTTCGAAACTAGCCACCAGGAGGTGGCTGGTGCCGTAAGGACCCTTGAATTTGCTGGATGAGTGAGGTCAGAACCTGACACTACTCTTCTTTTTTCTCATGACATGGGCTTCATTCTTGGTCCGTGTGGGCGTCCAGCTGCAGGCTGAGGACAGTTAACCAAAGGTCGTTGGTCGGCGAGGATAATCTCTCCTAACCGGGTCTTGACTTTGGCGTGCAGAGTTTTGTCACCCGGGCCTCGGGCGACTTCACCAGCTTTAGTGACAACTTCAAGAATGACACAGGCGCAGCGTGACCTGTGGGAAACAAAAGAAGGGAATCACTTGCCAAGAATAGAGTGACCATTTCTCGTATCGTAGATCAGTACCGTCCAATAGAACTTTCTGCCAGGTAGAAAGGTCGCAGACGTGCACTGCCCACTGCAGTAGCCACTAACCACGCGCGGTTTCGGAACACTTAAAATGTAGGGGCTAGTGCAATGGGAGAATGGGATTTTACAATTGGTTTAGTTTTAGTGAAATAAAATTAAAAATAAAACAGCCACGTGGGACTCACGGCTCTCCTGTATTGGACTGCGAGGTTGTAGATAATAATTGTGTGAGGATGAGCATAGTTTCTTTAAAATAAGAATATATGGGGCACCTGGGTGACTCAGTGGGTTAAAGCCTCTGCCTTTGGCTCAGGTCACGATCTCAGGGTCCTGGGATCGAGCCCCGCATCGGGCTCTCTGCTCAGCGGGGAGCCTACTTGTGATCTCTCTCTCTCTGTGTCAAATAAAACAATCTTAAAAAAAAATTAAAATAAGAATATATGACACTGACTTCAAGCAATCACTCCTTGAACACACTCCCTTTCAGCGTACTGAGGAGGCATTCCTAAGCCCGACACTCGGATATGTTGGACATCAAAGCAATTATGTCGCTCTATTTATCTAAGAGTCCATTTAGACAAACTCTCTGAGTGTGAAGGGATTTGAAGGAAAGGGTGCAGCATATTAAATAGAGAAATTTACCCTTGCTCCTTCCTTGTGTAAACTCTGAAGACTTATAATCGTATCTGAGCACAATCGACGGCATGCTACATGCTAAGTCTGAACGCTCTGAGCCCAGGTCCCCG
>CM053617.1:68022831-68059623 GCA_028646535.1 Procyon lotor | reverse complement strand
GGTGAAGTTGGGCAATGAGGTGAGAAGCATTGTCTTCTCTTCGAGGGCCCTGGGCATTGACCAGCTTCCCGAGTCCCACTCCTGTGTTTGATGCTGTCCTGGAAACTGCTGGCATAATATAAGGTATTTACGCCATGCATTGAGGGTGTTTATTATACAGAGTATGCATAATGCAACAGAAATATAATTTATGTAACTATAAGGTATACCCACCATGCTATTTTTCTAAAATCTGAAACATTTAGAATTCTAAATCACAACTGGCCAAAGAGAATGTTGGTGAGGACCATGGACTTGTGTTAATACTGATCACTTGTGTCTGGCTAGAGCTCCCAGAAGGCCACCATGCATGTGCTCACAGTGGGTCCATGAGGCCAGGCAAGGGGAAGGGGCCAGGCACTTTGACTAAGGGTGTGTTGGTGGCCCCTCTTTTCTTGGGATTCACCATATTTGAAGATATCTGGAACAAATTCAGTAATGATGAAGGTCAATGCCAACCTCATGAATGGGAAGGTCCAAAAAGGTCCACTTAATCAACACGGCTCCTGTAAAATGACAGTGTGGAATCCAGAAACAGAATTCAGCTCCAGGTGGGGACTGGCAGGGGGTTGCCAGATTTAGCAAATAACAGTACAGAATTTCCAACTAATCTGAGTTTCAGATAAATGAGATTTTTTTTAAAAGTGTAACTATATCCAAGATACTTACAGTAAAATATAAAGAAAGTACTGGACATGCTTACATTAATAAAACTATTTGTATTTTATTTGTGATTCACATTTAACCAGTATCCTGTATTTTTTCTGGCCATGCTGTGCCAGGAGGAGTTAGCAAGGTCAAGCCTTTGACCCTTTGTGGAACTCAAGGAAAAGGGAGGACCCACTCTGAGAAAGGGCCTACTGTCCCCAGAGCAGCGAGGGGGCAACCTCCAGAGGGCGCCAGAGGGCTCCGTCCCTTCCTTGTTCTATTTGCACAAGGAGAGGGGGCTCAGGTGGGCCAGGCCTGCTACAAGATGGCCCTGTGGGAGGGGGTTGGCTGAGTCAGCCCACAGACAGCACCTTGGTGACCAGTTCTGGGTGGGGAAGCAGGTAGCAGCTGCCACAGCCCTGAGTCGGCCACCTGCCCTGCACAGGTGGAGAAGCAGGCCCCCTCCATGGCCCCTGGGGGTGCACCTGTGCAAGCTGCTGGGGGGACGCGACCGGAGCCCAGCTCTCCTCTCCATCCACAGAGAACCACACAGACACCTGTCCCCAGGCTTCCCCTTAGTCCACAGGAAAGCAAGGCCCAGCCTGCTTAGAGCTCTACCTGGTTAATTCAGTTTTTGTTTTTTTGTTTTTTTTCCCATTCTTCTTTATTAACTTGTTCTAGGCAAATTCTGTACAGCTAATACTGTTAGCTTAAGAACCAAAGATTGACTGCACTTGAGCATTTTCCTCTTCACTGCAGAATGTAATTGCAGTATTAAGTCAAAACTAAATGGTTGGCAGAGGTTATCTGTCAACCAGTTCTAAGGCTATACTCAGCCAATTTAAATGCTTTTGCAAGTTACACAGAACTAGTCCGGGTTGATTTTTCTAGATGGTGGTAGTATTTTCCAGAAGCACCAAAGTTAAGCTGCTATTGCGTGACAGGGCACAAAACCTTAGGATGTCTTCATCGGACTTAGAGAAATTCCACTCACCTTGGGGACTTGATTCGGCCCAGAGCGCGCGGCGTCTGTACGGGGCTCTCGGGCTACAGAGCTGGGAGGCGGATCTTTTTTCTTGCTTCGCTATCTCTGTTGTGGGCAGGAATCTAAGATAAATGAACCAAAGCCCCATTCCATACTATTAAATGATGCCCTCCGTCCCTCACAAACCCCCGGAGTTCCCCGCTACATCACTTTATGGCCCACGTGCTGGGCGCCCCTGGGTTCAGTGCCCGCCCGCAGGATGTGACAGCGCGCATCCCCTGCCCCAGGACTGCAGGCCCTCTCCCTGGACCCCGGCCCCCCCTCAGCATGGTCCATGTGGCCCTTGAGAACCAATTACTGAGCATCTTTCACTGCTGACAAGGTAAAAGGGACAGGGATTCTTTGCTGGTATGGTTGTAATGCTGCAAAGACTCCCATTCGCCATGGCCTGGTGGCAGGGTCGTCCCCTGGGACACGGGGACGCGGTCATTGAGGGGCTACTCCGGTGTGAACAGGAGGCAGAGGCATTAGGAGAGGCCTCCCATACACTCGTGTCCCACTGTGAGGTCTCCCTGGAGGAAGTGGTGAGAAATGTCTCAAGATGGCGGCCAGATGGGCCCAGGAAGAAGCTTGGACCCGCCACCGGTGGGCCTGCTGGTGGGTGGGGGCTGGGCTGCAAGGCCGAGGCTCCCTGTGCACGGCCAGCTTCGCCACCCACCATCGCACTGGCCTCTCGGCCCTGGGCTGGCAGCGGGTGAGGCTGTCTGTCCTGGGACCACAGTCTGTGTGTCTGCCTGCCAGCCCCACCCCCGTCACCCAGACCCTTCAAGAGTGAGCAAGGGCGCCACCGAGCTCACCACCAGACGCGACCCCTCCGGCTTCTGCCCGGCTGGCCCAAGTGCTGGGGACGTCCTCGTGTAAAGGCTCTCCCTTATGGGCTCACGGCCACCAAGGGAAGCAACTATTTGGTTTTGAGGTTTATGAAAAGGAGAGAGAGGTCTGGTTCACCTTCTCTCTCCCACCGCTGGTTTCCCCCGGTGTCTGCATCTTATTTGGGGTGCCGGCTTCCTTACACTTGGTAGATGCCATTCTGATTCCTCTTATGAACTATCACACAGGGTTTGCCTTGCAGGCCCCCTTTGCGCTGTCTGTCCCTCGGCTTTGAATGCGTGGGGACATGCATCCACCACCGCACCAGCTCATGGGATGGTTCCCCTGCCCTGAAGATCCTCTCTGTGCCATAAAGGGCAACAGAGGGCCCCTGGGGGGCTTTGGGGGTGAATGGAGGGCATCATTTAACAATATGCAATGGGATTCTTGTTCATTTATCATCCCTCCAGGACCAACCCTGGACCACTATTGATCTTTTTAGTCTCTAGTTTTGCCTTTTCCAGAACGTCATTTGGCTGGAATCCTACAGGGAGTAGCCTGCCCAGTTGCCTTCTTGAAGCAACACACAGTTAAGACCCCGCCACGTCTTGTCATAGCTTGATGGCTCATCTCTTTTCACTGCTGAGTGGTATTCCATTCTCTCCAGAGAGGGGGTAAGGGTTCTGCCTCGGGGCTCACCGTGCGGGGGGCATATAGTGATGGCATCTGAATCCAGCCCAGGTCTTTGGACTCCAAATGCATGATTCTGCCGCACGCCTCCCCAGCCGGGGCGAATCGGAGTCATCCTTTGTGACTTATTTTCTGCATTGGTAGTGGGTGGGCATGGCTTTCTAACTGCGATCAGGTGCTGAGGCTCTCCGGGCAGCCACTTTTGGGCTGTGAATGTGGGCTCTGGCCGGGGCAGGACATGATCACGCGGAGGAGGGGTGCCCCAGCCTCCGCGGGGCCTCTGCCACCCCCGAATACCGAAGCAGCAGCGACCTGGCAGGGGGCCAGAACACTTTTCCTCCTGGTGAAACCTGAGGGGGAATGAATCATTTGAAACTTGGCATCTAAATCTTCCCTTTCCCCTCTGAAAGCCTCCGGGAGCCTTCTGCAGAGCGATCCCTTTCCCTTTGTCCCGCGTGAGAACTCGGTGTTGCCGACTTCCTTTGGGAGACCACACCAGAGTCTCGGATTTCACCACCAAGAAAACCTCTGTGTGTTTTAGCAGGAAACCCCTGATTAAACGGATCTCTGTGGCACCGTGGCCGCCCCCTCTCTGTGCGAGGCCACAGAAGCAATCCGCATGCTGCTGGAGCTATTTGTGGATGTCTTGCGGTGTTCATCTCTCCTGCTCGGCTCAGCCACCCCGACATAGCTACTTAAGTTTCCCTCATAAATCAGCCACCCCGAGCATCTTAATCATTCCTTTCTACTTTGTCTATAGCTCTCTGCCCTCCGAGAAATAAATTACCCACAATTACTTAAAGTTAGTAATTGAATTTATTTTAGTGGTAGGGAGAAAATTTATCCATTTTGCTAGTAATTTGTAGTCATTTTTAGTAATTGATAGTAATTTTCTAGTAAATACTAATTAAATGTTTCACTAAGTAAAAGAAGTACAGAGTAATGTATTCGCTAAGCATTAGTATTTCTAATTTATCTTTATACCAGAGAGTGATTTAGGTTGAGTTGACAGGATCTAGTGGAATTTTTCTCATTGTGGTAAGCTTTAAAAAAGTCCCAGAAGTGGAGAATTAAACAGTGTACCCATGATGATCCGTAGTTGAGTTATGGATGGGGAAACTGAGGCAGAGGAAGGCTAAGGGGCTTGTCTGGGATCAGCTGCACCATCAATAGTGCAGGATGGGGGCCTTAGACCTCAGCCCCCCTGTCTGGGGCTCCTGCCTTTGGCCCCACATGGGCTCCCAGGGGATGGGGCAGAAGGGAGAGAAAAGGATCCCAAAGGAGAGGCTCTCGGCACCCTGGAAGAAGGGGGTGTCGCCCAATCAGGGAGGTGCCCCTCGCAGCACAGGTCAGTCCTCACCAGCACCACGGAGGCCCTGCTATCATACTGATTCACCTGTGCCCGGTCCTCTAACTTAACTGTATTTTGGGCCATTCTGAAGGTCACAGTGCATCTGCCAGTGACATGCCCGTCCTACTGACAACGGCGGACATCTTCCTTTCACCAAATGAACACGTTTATGCCCACTATGTGGCAGCCACTTCATTTTAAGCTGGGAAGTTATTTTTCTTTTAAAAAGTCTTCTCTAGGGGTATTGCACGTGTGGGGTGTGATAGACTTTTTCCGGGGACCATCATCGCTTCTTGTGTTTGTGGCTGGAGCCCTGCGGCACGTTTGTTGGGTGAAAGAGAGAAGTGGCGATTTTCCCCAGGACATGCTCCTGGTTATAAAATAATATCCCTCTAGAATTAATTAATTAATGGGAGTTGATACAATTAACAAACACTGAACGACAAATCCTACAGAGGCGCCTCTCTAATGAGCATTGTGACTTGGAGCTGTGCAGACCCCCTTGGCTTCCGCTTCCTGACCAGCACCGAGGGCTGGGTCTCCGACTTCCCACTGTCACCTTCCACTCGTTTCCTTTAAATGGAAGAACGTGAAGAATATTTGCCTCCATGTTTATGTTAAAGCCAACACATGATCACGAGGGATTTTGGGGAAATCCAAAACAACAAAAAAAGCCATTGAAATCATCCATTGTTTCCAAATGCAATGACCCTATGGGTATATTCTCTTCCAGACTTCTTTTTCTCTCTAGGTGTGTTTTTCAGTTGTAGCCAATCAGGAGATAAAACTTCCATTTGTTTTAAGTTTCCTTGGATGATAACACTAGTTTAAAATGTTACACTACTGCCCTTGTAAATAGAGTTGTTAATGGTTACACGATATTCCATCAAAGGTAAGAAATATAGCAATTTGCTTCACCAGTTCCCTATTTTTGCCACATTTATGATTTTAGATGTTATTTTAGAATTTCTGTTATTATAAATAACACTTCTGTGAACATCTTTGTAGAAAGGTTTACATGTTTAGACAGTTTTCTTTGGTGAGATTTTCAGGTGAAAAGACATGAATATTTTAAGGCTCTTATCACTTATCACCAAATTGTTCTACAAAAGTTCTGCCCCGGTTTGTCTTGCATTTAACAATATATGACTTTTTTGTTTCACTGAGGCTCCATCTGTGCTTTGGACATTTCCATGAGAAACGTCTTCTAATTGTGTGGGTGAAGAATTGTGTCATGTTTAAAATTCATTTTGATCAACCACGTACTTAGAGTTGTAGTTATATTTTATATTTTCCTCCACGTTAAAATTTGAAATCTCTCCTCTTGGAATTGCTTGTTTCTGTCCTTTTCCTATTAATCTGTTGGGACATTTACATTTCTCTTACCCATTTATATGAGCTATTTATATCATAAAGATATTAACCTTAATTGTATTTCTGCACATTCTTTTTTAAATGGCATCGATTTTGAAGTTGGCTTTTAAGCTTACAGTAATTCTTAAATGATTTCGAGACAATGAGGCCTTTCTAATTTCTTCCCTTCCGTTGAATGCCACATTTAGAAGCATAGGACCCACCCGGACAAAAACCTGTGCAATGAAGATGTAGGGGGTTGGAAATATCCAAGTGAGCCTGGCTCTTAGAAATCTTTCCTTCCTGGCCATGGGGTCCTTGTATGAATTAAATATGAAACTTCCATCTCTCAGAAAATAAATATGCAAAACGACACTTCTTGTCCCCATTATAAGTCTGAAGGGAGCCTGCATTCTGATCGCACATGGAACAGGTGACTCTTCACTTAAACAGACATTTTCAGTGAAAGCGCAGCCCCCCGGGGTGGTGGATGCAGACCCCACCCCCCGCTGGCCACGGCCTGCCTGGCCGCCTCTCAGGGTCCAGCTGCTGTTGCCGAGACACCTACCCTGCAGGGCCAGGCCAGAAGCTCTGAAAACTGAGGGAGGCTCTCTCCTTCCAACTCGGCAGCCTCAAAATTGGCCTGCTTAGCTCGAGGTTCTGAGGTTCCTTGGAGAGATGCAAAAGCCCAGAGGCACTTGGGCACTTTCTGCAAAACTCAGGTCCAGCTAGGCCCCTGCGCTCATTGTTTTCAGCCACGGTGATCTGAAAAGATACACGTTCACCTTTGTAACAATTTTTTAGTCTCTGGGCTTAAGAGCTTCCAACAATCAAGTAGAGTCAAACAGCCCTTGAGCCCTCTCTGACTCCCCCGGCCCAGCATCCCTCCCTTTCCGGACTCACTGCTGAGCATCCTCTGTGCCCCCGGCTAGATGTTCTGCTGCGTCTGGCGGTGCAGGTGCGCATACCTAGAGACGCAGTGTGTGTATGTGTGTGTGCACAGGTGCATATGTGTGTGCCCTTAAGTGTGCGCACACGTGTGTTTGGGCACACAAGTGTGTGAGATGGATATACTGTGTACATTCTGTAGCCTGCTCTTCTCGCTTCACTGGATGGAGACCTTCCCCCGTCAGCACATCTGGCCCTTGTGGGAAGGAGGCCAGGTCCGGGGAGAAGGAAGGTGCTTCGGCAGCCCCCCAGCTTGGGATTCTGCACGCGCCTGGACACTCCCGGGTTGGAAGGCCACCCCTTGCCTTTGGAATTTTACTTTTCTTCCCTCTGTAATGATTCTAGTGTCCCTTCTAGCTGTATGAGCCTAGGCCAGAAACTAGGGCACCTGGGTGGCTCAGTGGGTTAAGCCTCTGCCTTCGGCTCAGTTCATGATCTCAGGGTCCTGGGATCAAGCCCCCCATTGGGCTCCCTGCTCAGTGGGCATTCTGCTTATCCCTCTCCCACTGCTGATCCCCCTGCTTGTGCTCTCTCTCTCTCTCTCTGACAAATAAATAAATTTTAAAAAAATCTTAAAAAAAAGAAACAGTTTTCTGATAGAAGAATCAAAAGATACATACAAAAATTATGTCACAAATATTTTTGTGTTTATTCTTTAAAAATACAGGAATGATCACCATCATAACGTACCCTTTGGTTAACATTGCGAATGTGATACAGTTGCGTGTATCCGAGAGTGACTTCACACTTTAGGAATCAGTGACACCTCATGGCACGTGATGGAAAGCAGTCCGACACAGAGGCAGACAGACTCAGAGGACCAGGGTTGGAGGCCAGACCTCTGCTTACTGTGCGGGTGGACGTTGTCGGGCCACTTCCTGCCTCAGTGTGCTCATCTGTGTGATGGGATGGTCTCACGCGGTTGTGGCATGGAATGAAGTCGTGTGTGTGACAGTGTGTGTGTGAACTATGCAGAGATAGGCAAATGTCAGTTACTGCTACAAATGCAGCGTTTGCCATGGATCGTGAGGAGGAAGCCTGAGGATAACCGGACACGTTCCCAGGACGAAATTGACCAGCGACCCCCCGATTTCCCCAAAAGAAGCTGCCGTAGAAGGTTTGGGGGGCTTTCACCTCCAGTGACCTGCTGCTTGCCGTGTTGAAAGTTCCGAGAGGTCACACCTGTCTGCCATTGGTGACCCTGTTCCGGGGGAGCTGCGGAGCCTTCGTAAGGAGGGGAGGCTCGCTTAGCCAGAAGGAGCAGAGCCATGGAGCCCTTTTGCTGGTTCAGAGCACGCTTGCTGAATCTGTTTGAAATTCTACAGGTCACTCTGGGGGTATGGATGGCCCTGTCTTCCAAGCATTTGGAGGCCAGATCTACCACTGGAGGCCAGGTGGGCACTGAAATGGGGTCTTCCTCTCAGAGAACTGCAGGGCTGGTAAGCTGATACTCGCAGCAGGAGTCCCCACTGCACATCTTCTGGCCGCCCACACCTGCCTCGTGGACCGTCTTCTCTGGGACCATCACTGCAGGGAACTCCGGCGGGCGGGGTCTGCCGTAGCTGCTCGCACCCCACTATACCAGCTGCCCTTTCCGTCACCCAGACGCTCCAGCTCAGCGCTGCCTTCCTCTTCTCAGTATCCTTGCGGTCATTTTGGAAGAAAAAAAGGAGGGCGTAATGTTCATCTTTTCTTCAATGTATTGTTATATTTAAAGGAAGTCAGATAAGATGTCGGGATGAGCTAACAGTTTTAAAAAGAAACTATGCTGAGAGCGTACAAAGAAGTTATTTGAAAAGATCAACCAAGTCCCCAGTAAGAACTTGGATGTTGAACAGATAAGAATGCAACCTGGTTCTCCCATGAAGATAACTCTTTTCTTAAAAAAAAAAAAAGACTTATCACAACAGGCAAAGTTGAGCCTGGATAGAGGATGGCATTTAAAATTCAACAATGCTCATCTACTACAGGCTGATGCATGTTTAAAGAGATCTACTTCTTAAAAAGATCTATTTAATTAAGAAAAACTAATATCAAAGCAGTTTTTTGCATTTAAAATTCGTGTTTAAACTTCTCCTAGATTAAGTGAGCTTAAACAGTTGCGATTCCTGACTTTAACAGCATTATAAAATACATTAGAGATTGAGAGGATAAAATTCTGCCATGTTAGGTTATAACCTAACTGCTATTTGCAGTTGTAAAGAGTACTAATGGCACAGGGACAAGATTTATTGTGGCAAAGACATTCTGCTTAACATTAGCCTTGTCATTCCATTAATAATGACTGCTTATGAGCCGTCTCGTTGGCATCTTTGTTGTCCTGAAAACTTAAAACTCACAGCACAATTCTTTACGATGTGTTACATTGCCCCCTCTGGGTATTCCTGACCATTATCCCATTTGGTTATATTCAAAACTGCTGCCTCCGGAGAGAGCATTAGGCCGACCTTTCACCTCCCAATATTCTTGGTTCAAATGGCGTAATAACATGTAGTGAATATTTACAAGCACACTTATACTATAATAGAGTACTGCTGTGAACATTAGCACATATTTTCTGCTCAATCAGGCTTTGATGTAGAGCTCACCGCGCACCCCAGAGAAAATGCAGTCCCCAGTATGCTGTGCTGGTGGAAACACCCTTGAACCCAAACAGCTTACATCACATAAACGGACTGGATGCAGATGAGCAAGGCGACACATTCAGGGCGGAGACTGGGAGTTCCTGGGATGCCCGATACGGGGCGGGCGCGAGGCAGGGGACCCCGTACCTGGGATTCGGATCAGCACCAGGAAAAGGAAACTAAAGACCGTGTGACATGCCGGCACCAGGCGACCCAGGGCTTTTACACTTCCCCATTTAATTTTTTAAATTGTTATATTAAAATATTAAAAATATTATTGAAAATATATATTAAAAATGTAAAGACACCCTCCTCCACTCTTGGGATAACCCGAAAACTACCTGCTCTGCCTCGCCCCTCCCCCGCCCCGCCCCCTCTCTCCAGCCCCACCCCCTCCATCACCGGCCCCACCCCTCCGCGCTGGCCCCGCCCTCCCCAGCTAGCCCCGCCCCTCGACAAAGCCCCGCCCCTTCCCATCCTCCTTCCCTGGCTGCTGCCCTCCACCTGGTGTCAGCCCCACTGCCCTCCACGCTCGGGCGGCTCCAGGGCCCAGGGGACGGGGGTGGAGCGTGTGCTGCTGAGTTCTGTTTGCTTTCCCGTGGGCGGCCTCTCCGTGTCTGTAATTAAAGGGACTAGAACTTTCTCTGCAGAGCCCGCGGCAGGGACCAGAGGGTGGCTCGCTTTGCGCTCCGCAGCCAGTCCTGGTGTGAAAAGACCCCTCCTGCTAAGAGGGGTCCCCCAGCCCCGAGCTCAGAAGTGTGTGCGGAAATGCGGATGCTTGTCTGTCCGTCTACATCTAGTCACTTCTTTTCCTTTTTGCAGAGCCGGCATAAATAAGAGTCTTGGCTTTGAGGGCGATTTCAGCCTCACAAATTCAAGAGGTCAGAGGCTTCTAATAAGATTCCTATAATTCAAAGGAAGCTCGTTGGAAGGTCGGCCATCAGCGGTAATTGCACAGCTGTCACGGGCCTTGTCTGTCAGGAGTCCCCGCCAGATTTATGCTTAGAATGACTGGTGCCGCAGGGGTCCTGAGGCCTGGCCAGCCGCTCGGGCCCCAACTTCTGCGTCCCGACCTGTTGTCCTACTATCTGAGATCAGGGCCGGGGGAAGGGTCTCCCCTCCAGGCCGGCCCCGGATGTGCACAGACCCAGGGCCCAGGGCTTCCCGAGGGGGTTTTCTGCCCGGTGGGGGTGGGCTTGCCGCCGGAGAGGCTGGCTTGGCCTCGATTAGTGGGGATTTGTCCGTCGCCGGTGGGACAAGGCCTTGACATCCTTGGGGTCAGTGTCCAGCCCCCCACGATGCAAACAGGCAAGGCTGAGAAACCCTGGGCTCCTCCCGTTCGCCCATTTGCGTTGTGAGTTATCAGCAGGAGTGACATGGTAATAGGACCTGAGACTCCCTCCTCTCCTGGGAACTTTTATTTATGGTAGGAGCTCGTTACAATACAAGTCATTAAACAGATTTAAATTTACCACAGGTTAAGCCACGTGTCCCCTGGAACACCACATATAATGAAAGCCTGATCTAATATTGTTCGGTTATAGCACAGCATTAGTCTGTCTCCTGGTTTTATTGTTGGGTCAGCGTGGAGGTGGGGAGAGCCATCACCACTTAGCGGGAATTAAGAAAGCCTTTTGGCGTTTCCTGTATTTTATGAAACCGCTGTTGTCCCCTTCTGGGTAACCAGCAGTGCCTCTGTCGAATGGCCCCCTTTTTTCCTGCTGCACTGTTTCTTTATTTTGCTTTTCCTGGGGAATGGAAGTTTGCATTTATTCCATGCATTTTATGTGCCTCGTGCTGCCCTTAGCACTGGACACCGCGAGCGTATTTTGGTTTTCTCAATAACTCAGAGAGACAACCATTACTGTCTCCCTCTGGTGGCTGAAGAAGCTGAAGCACAGACAAGGTAAGACACTTTCCTAGAGTCACACAGCCAGGGAAGTCCAACAAACAGAAGCATCGTGCGCACTTAGCTCTACGGTCTTACATGTTGTCAGAATTATTTTTGTATGTTACAAACATGTCTGGAGGTTTTAACCAGACACAGGGAAATTACAGAAATTGTCCTTAGGAAGTTCTGTTGAAGATTGAATTTTTAAGTCCTTACGTCTTCTAATTATGCACCAAATGTACTTTATTGCCAGGACCCTCTCTTGAATCCATGAACATTTATTGAGCATCTGCTATGGAGCCTTCCTTGGCTGCCACAATGTAGATGGGCTTGCCCCAGCAGGATGGGGAGGCCACTGATGGGAGAGCGGGGGTTTACATCCAGGACGGAATTTGTAGAGGTTTTCAGGAGAGGGCTATGATCTCATTCCTTCCATGAGGCCTGAGAAAAATCCGAGTGACCCTTGATGAACCAGGAAAGGAGTCTTTCTGAGCTGGTGTTTCATTAGACAAAGCCAACAGCGCACGGCACACTTGAAGCTAAAGGTGGGGTGCGTCATCTAGGGAGAGAGAGCAAGGTCAGCATTGGGTGTGTCTTGAGAAATTCTGCTGTTTAGAGGCAAAAGATGAGAGGCCAGAAGAAGTCCCAGAGGAAGGAAGAAAACCAGAGGCGCTGGGGAAGAAGGTACTTCCGGCCGGGCCACACGGTGGGGAGAGGCTGTGGAAGATCGGGCTTTGCGGTGCCCATTTGCAGGAAGCCGTCCTCCGTGGCTGTGCTCAGAGAGGGTGCAGGGGGAGGGGGAGCAGGGCTGGAGGGCGGGGGAGGCGGGTGGGTGCAGACAGCAAACACAGGTGTCTTTGGGAGGAGGCTGATGTTAAGGTGAAGGGCGCGATGGGAGGTCTGGAAGAGGGTGTGGGGTCCAGGGAGGTTTTTCTGTTGGGGGTTTTTATAGACTCATTGGAGAAAGAATCTAGCAGGGAGGTTAAAGACACAGGAGGGAGAAGGAATGACTGTCCCAGGGGGACTTTAAAGGCTGGAAAGCTTGAGGGTCATGATGGATGATTTGAATCAGAAAATTTCATTTTAATGTTTTCAAAGCTTGTCCTTTATGCAGAGTTTGTCCCATTACTGAAATATTTAGCAACTATGAAAGAGGCCTTCTTTCTCCGAATAAATCTATGTCCACATGGCAGCGTGTGTTTGTGTAAGCGTGTATTCTGTGCCTGGTGAGCCGCTTAGGAGACCCTCACCGGACTGTCCGCAAAGCTCCACCTGCTTCGAGGCTCCTCCCCAGCCCTCCAAGGGGGTCCTCCAAGCCCTTCCCAGCATCCTGCAGCGGCGGCATCCGGCCTCCGTCCCCTGGGGCACTTGCCTCCCTGTTTTCATGTCGACCACCTTTTTCTGGAAAGGCTCAGATGGTAAATGTTTTTGTCTTTGCAGACTCGGCTTCTCGGTTTGAATTACTCGGTCGTGCCCTTAAAGCAGGGAACAGCCATAGGCCGTAGGTAAAGGCACGCGTGTGGAGCTATGCTCCTATAAAACTTTACTGTGGACACAGAAATTTAAATTTCATGTAATTCTCACATCACAAAATATTATTCTTCTTTGGAATCCATCAACCATTTAAAAATGTAGAACGTAGACACAAAGCAGGCCGTGGGCTGGATTTGGCCCATGAGCTGCACTTTCTGACCAGTCTGTGACCTCTGGGCCTTAGTGTTTCTAGTTCTGGTGAAGTGAGGAGTGAAAGGAGTGCAGAACCCACTCAAGCCTTTCTATTTTCAGGGTGGGCTCTCCCCAATGGTAAAATTCTTTGACCTAAAGTCAGTTTTGGGGGCCCCTGGGCGGCTCAGTGGGTTAAAGCCTCTGCCTTCGGCTCAGGTCATGATCTCAGGGTCCTGGGATCGAGCCCCGCATCGGGCTCTCTGCTCGGCGGGGAGCCTGCTTCTCCCTCTCTCTCTGCCTACTTGTGATCTCTCTCTGTCTCTGTCAAATAAATAAATAAAATCTTAAAAAAAAAAAAAAGAAAAAGTCAGTTTTTTCCGGGTCTTCTTAGGCGTCCACCAGGGAGGATGAGGCACAATTTGTGATGTCACTTCCGCTGAGGATCAGGGCACCTTCTCCAATATTAATTAGGTTTCTAGGAATTAAGTGCGGATAGGTTCCTCAGTAGGAGACTAAACTCTTTTCCTCCTCCAGTTCCCCCATTAATAGGAGTATAAAATCAAATGCTGGACTTCCTGCTTGGGCCTTCATCGGCATACACAGACCTGCGGCTTCACCTGCTTTGGGTCTTCTCCTGAGCGAGGCAGTGTAGTGTCTGCGGGCTCACGTATGGGGGTGAGCCTGGGGACCCCGCTCCCTGGCAGTCACGCTGCTCCCCAAGCCAGCCACACGGGAGAAGCTGGAGCTGGACAAGGGCCCTGAATGTCCCTGGATTTCCCCTCTCTCCCCGGGGAAGACTTTTCCCTGCCTCCCTCTCCCCCAGGATGCATTCAGTGAGGAAATCCCAGAGAAATAATGAATAATATTTTGTTGTTTTCCATTATAAGTATACTAAAAACTTTTTTATACTAGCAGATGATTCGTTGTTTATCTGGAATTCAAGTCCAACGGGGCATCTAGGGTTTTATTTGTTGAACCTGGCCACCCTCTGTCAGGATCAAAGTCATCCATGGATAGGTGCCTGCCCCGAAGAACACCTTCGGCAGTTCTGTATAATTCATAAAACTTTTATTGGTTTCTTCTCTTTCTCTTCGTTTTTCCACTTCCCTGCTCTTAGGTTCTTTGAAGATGCTAGGAGGGAAAAACCAACCGCTCCCGTGCTGGCTGGGTGGACGGCCTTTCACGGCAGATGCTCCTGTGTTACCGACCCGGTTCTCTCTGGGGTTCCTCCTAAGGTGGATAGTTTAATCCTCATTTGGGGGCAACATAACCGGGCCTCTGGGAGGGTCCCTGACCCAAGGCCGCTTGGGTACAAGTAGGGGAGCTGCTCCGGGGAAGCAGGAGGGGCTCTTCCAGGGCGGGGCTCTGTGGCCCCTCGGGAGCTGCGAGGCAGGGGGCCGTGGTGGGGGCCACGCCAGGGGCGGGTCTGACCATGAAGGCACCAGAGCGAGCCCTGCATGGACCCCACGCCTGGGGAAGAGCACGTTGCCGAGAGCTGCCGGGAAGGCCTCTGAGAGGGAAAATAGCCACAAATCGGTGGAGAAGCTGAGTCCAGTGGTGCATCGGAGTCACGGCTTTGCAGGTGGATGGTTGTAGGGGCCCTAAACAGGTTGTGGGGTCAGAGGAAGCATCTCCCCAGGGCACCCCGAAACCAGAGCTGTCGAGGTCCCCTCCTTCACATTCTGACCCCATGCCCTGTGCCTGAGAACAGCCACGGCCAGTGACATGTGAACACGTGAGCTGAATTCTTCCATGTATCAGAGAGCCGGGGAGGTCACATCTGGGGTTCTGCAAAGCAGAGGCAACTGGAATATAATATGGGCTTGGGTAAATATGTCTCCCTCCTGGCTCGTGCGATCCCCCGGAGAAGTTTTTGGACACACATCATTATTGATATATTGGAAGTGTCTTCAACCATATCAGGAGGGGGTGTGGAGATGGGGATGCCAATGGCTGCTGTGACGGCCCGCGCCATCTCGGTGATTGATGCCCGGTCCTGCTGCCAAGGCGAAGGCACCTCCGTGCTCATTCATCTCAGCCTAAATGTGGGTGTATATCGACGTACCCATTAAATGACTCAGGCTTCCGAGACACAAGATCAGATTAGATAAGCCCCTAAATTTCTTCTTTTAAAATATGCAGAGAAAAGGGAGTTCAAAATACCAAGTGCTGATGAGGACTAAGGGTCCAGGAGGAATTGGCAAACATCTCGGAATTCAGAATTAATGCTTTACACTTTAGGCTTCGTTGGCAATCAATATGTGCACAAAACTCCCGTTAATGTTCACAGGGGTTAAAACACGCATGTCAACCGCCGGCCATTTATTTCCGAGCGTGATGCGGGGCTCTCTTCTGTGGGAGACGGGCAGGGTGCCGAAGAAGGGCTGCCTGCCGTGGCATTTCAGACCATTAAGGGCAGAGACGATTTGATTGCAGATTTCTGCACACGGACCACATTTTTACTACATTCCTATCCCAGGCAGACCTCCCCCAAATCAGTCTATTTTTCCAGCTGACAGCTCCCAGGTTTGGAAGCTTCCTACACTCTCCCTGACCCCTGACAAGTTCAGGTGGCTGCACCCCCTTCCCCACCTCCATCTGAGCCTGCTCTTCTGAGAGGAGGTCCTCCGAGAGGAGGGGCCGGGAACCATGAGTCACCCTCTGCCAGCCCCAGGACCACTGACACACAGCCTATAATTTATCATAAAAGGTTACCAGGTTTAGCTCTCCCACTCTATTATTAATCAGATTGTTTTGGCAGGTTGGATTTCGTTACCTATAAATATTCATTACATTTGGACTGCTTTATAAACAGTAACATTTCCTTCTGTTTTTAGACAAAAATTTGTGTCATCTTGCCTGCTTGTCATTCCTGGCTGTGGCATAAAGCAAGGTGATGTCTTATCAAAAACATGGGCCCCTCTCTACGCGGCAAGTTGTGTCTTAGTGGTTACAGGGTACCCGTGTGAGTCCCTAGAGCCAGGGGGCCTGGCTGGTGCTCCCAACTACGGGGACACACATTCCCTGCAGACGGGCTACATTGTCTCTCTGAAAATACGTTCTTTAAAATGAGGGAATATTTCAAGCATTTCAAAAACATAGAGGATAGTGGACCGATACCCATATACCAACCGTCTCTATCAAATCGCAGAGTCACAGATGAAACAGAGGACCTGCGTGCTTTCCTGTGATGCCAATCCTTGCCTCCATGAGGAAGGTACCCCTGATATGAATTTAGTAGTTATCATTCCTGCATATAGTTTTATACTTTTACAACATATTTATATATCAATAAATGTTACCTGTGATAAGGGCTTACAATAAAAACATATATCTATGGTATTATACTATCTATATCCCTTTTTCCCACCCTGCATGATATTTTTGAGATTACATATTTAACTCTAATACGTTTATTTTATCTGCCTTATGTTCTCTCATTGGAGGAATGAACGTAATTTATCCCTTCTCCTGTTGATGGGTATTAGCTTGTTTCCCGTTGATCCCTCTGAGCGATAATGTGGTTGTAGACATTTTGGTGTATGTCTCATTCAGGTGCTTCCACTGGTGAGCAATAGTCTCTCTCCAGAAGTCATGTTGCTAAGCTACAGGATACAAGGGTTTTCGACTTTGTTAGCGACCCCCGAATTAGTTTCCTAAATTAGGTACTATGGTGCATTCCTACTAGCTGGCATAAAGGTTCCTTTTCCCCCCTTCATACTTGACCAACAGCTGTAATTGCCAAATCTTAGTCTATTTGCTGTTTGATGGGTGTGAATTGGTAGCTCATTTTTGTAATTTACCCTTCCCTGATTATTCATGAGGCTGAGACAAATGTAAATGTAGACTATAAACATAGTCTCTTGTTTTATCTACATTTACCGGTCATTTATTTGCCTTTTCTGCAAACTGCCTGTTCATATTGCATGACTATTTTTCTGTTGGCTTGTCCGTTTTTGTTTGTTTGTTTGTTTGGTTTGTTTTATTTTTTTACTGATTTGAAAGAGGTTTTAAAAAATAAAATGCATGTGTTTGGGAATAATAACTTACTTATTTGCTCATTGCAAATATTTTCTCCCTGTCTATGGCTTGTTTTTCCACTTTTTTTTTTTCTGTTTTGGTTTGTTTGTTTTAAGTAGGCTCCATGCCCAGGGTGGAACCCACTGCAGGCCTTGAACCACAAGCCTGAGATCAGGCCTGAGCTGAGATCAAGAGTCAGATGCTTAACTGGCATTTCTCACCGTGTCTTTTTTTTTTTTTTTTTAAGATTTTATTTATTAAAAGAGAGAGGGAGAATCAGAGTCCCCACTGAGTGAAGAGCCCAACACCGGGCTCAATCCCAGGACTCTGGGATCAGGACCTGAGCCGAAGGCAGACACTTAACCGATTGAGCCACCCAAGTGTCCCTTACCCTGTCTTTAGATGGGTAGATATTTAATGTCAGTATTGTCAAAATTATTAATCTTTTAATTTATGTCTTTTGTTTTCTGTGTTTAAGAAAACTTTCTTAGCCATATGAGCAAATTAGTCTACTGAATGTTGTCCTAAAAATGTTAACGTTTGGTTTTCACATTTGGGTCTTAAATCCATCTGCGATGCATTTGAATATATAGCATAATTTTATGCTGTTCTTAGGGATGATCAGTTGTCAGTCTAACACTATTGTCATTAAAATATTTTTATTGTGAAATTTACCATGCAAACAGGAGAGGGACACTACTCATAATTAAGGTTTATAGTAAAACGACAAAACAAAATAGCAAACTATTTTGTTTGGCTATCCTATGGCATCACATTTCCAGTGTCTTAGAATGTTTCTGTGGCCACTCCTTGATCATATCCCCCCGTTCTTTCTGCAAACATTCATGATAATTGCTCACTTGGCTTTCTTCATTCCTTTCCACATGTACATAAATCTTTACACAGTATATTCTTGAGCTTAGCCTTTCTTTCAACTTTATATAAATGGAAATATACCATATGTATTATTTTCTTACTTCCATTCTCTTCCATTGGTCTTCTATCTGTCCCTATGGCAAGAACTTGCTGTGTTATCTAATAGAATTTAAGAAGAGCCTTGATAGCCGAGACAGCAAGTCTTACATTGCTTATCTCCTTCAGCATTCTTGAGACTATTCTTGACCCTGTGCTCTTTCACTGGTGAATTTTAAGATAAGCTTGTAATGTTCCGTGAAAGATCCTGTTGGCATTATAATTGTGATTAGATTGACTTCTTTATAAATTAATTTCCGCAGAGTTTACATATTTATGACAAAAGGTGTTCTAATTCACGTCCATGATATGTCTTTTCCTTTATTTAGATCTTGTTTTTATATCCTTTGATAATATTTCATACTGTTTTCATACATGTCTGTTTTAGGTTTCTAATGACTTTTCATGTTTTGCTGTTATTGTGAAAGAGAGGTTTTTTTTTTTAAGATTTTATTTATTTATTTGACAGAGAGAGAGAGATCACAAGCAGGCAGAGAGGCAGGCAGAGAGAGAGGGGGAAGCAGGTTCCCTGCTGAGCAGAGAGCCCGATGTGGGGCTCGATCCCAGGACCCTGAGATCATGACCTGAGCCAAAGGCAGAGGCTTAACCCACTGAGCCCCCCAGGCGCCCTATGTTTCTGTTGTTGATGAAGCTCTGTGGTCCCTTTCGTCCTGGATGCCGCTGCCTGCTTCCAGATGGAGAGCCTTACCAGCCACCGCCACCACCCGCACTGTCTCATGGTTCCAGTCCACGGCGTCTGCCCCGTGTTCATCTTGTACCCCAGCCCGGCCATGTCATTCTGGGGTTCTGTCTGGAGTAGTAAAATACCAGCTTATTTCGTCCTTTGCATTGGGCAGTAACAATGCTCTTTATTTGCTCAATGTTGGTTTTATTTGCTCAACTTCATCTCTTGAGTTTCATGTTCAAGTTGTCTTTTCTGTATGAAAACATCCAATTTATACATCCCTTTGCCGTATTCCTGATCATTTATACTTACATATATTTATTTCTAGGGATGACTTCTGGAAAAAAGTATGAATGTGCACCTGTTTGCACAGACCCATCCATTTGCAAGGCACCTCCCTCCAGCCTTGGCTTTATGGGTTTCATGATGTGGGGCTTCTTGTCTGGCGACATTTTATTCCCCTAACAAGTATGTCTTGAGCCCCTGCTGTGCGTGCACCCTTGCGCGTGTCCCTCAGGCCTGCTGCTGGTGGTGTGGTCCGGGGACCGGCAGCTTTGGTGTGGCCAGGAAAGGGTGTCTCATCGCCAGGCAAACCAGACAGGACATTTCTCCCCACGAAGAGCGGGTATATTAAGACATTTGTCTCAAACAAAAGTGTTGCTGGGTGTGTTGAGGCTGAGCCCTGCTCTGCTCCCGCGGACTCTTCATCCCCACGTGCTGAGCACCTGCTTCGTGCCGGGAGTGCCTCGCACGTTATCTCCACTGAGAAGATGCAACTCTGAGGCACTTCTGGGTTGTGTCCATTTTGTTGTGCGCAAGCTTGGTGTGGCAGAGTGGCTTTTAAGCTGGGGCTGCCTCCACTAGGCAAGGGTTTTGTCTGCTCAACCAGCAGAGGAAGATGGTGTCACCTGCTAGACTGCGGAGGAGGCAGGTACAGGGAAAGGACTGCATGCGTCACGGAAGAACCGGACTGGGAGCCGGGCCTGGGACCAGCACCGGCTGCTGAGCGGGCTGGTGTGGGCTCTCGTACAAGCCTCTGTTTCCCTTGTCTGGTTGTCGTCCTCTGTGAACTAAAGGTTTTGTTCTGGGCGCCTGTCTCAAGATGCCTGTGATTGTAAGAAGCAGAAGCCTTCTCGTGGGGCGTCGGGGGGTACCCCGGGCAGGGCGTGCCCTGGACCCACAGATCCTCTTCTCTCCTGCTGCGGGCGTCTGAGCCATTACGTCAGTCCCACTGTCTTTCTGGTCTCCACGGAGGGTTGCCCTCTCACTGTTTTAAGTTTCACCCCATCCCCCTTTTAGGATTTAAGGGCTTCAGAGGGATCCCTGCTTCTGTTGTCCCTAGCTTATGGGGTGCCATTAAGATCCCTTGAGAGCAGGAACTGGGGCATTTGCCCTGAGGACTGTTGCAAAGGCTACGTCTTGGGAGGTGTGGTTTGGGTGCCTCGCTCCAGGGCAGAGGCGAGCGCACTGCTCAATAAATGCAATTTCACCTTCATTATTCCGGGGGCACCAGATGAAGACCAATGCGGAATTACGCGGTTTAATTTAAAACAGAAACTCTTAGGGTAGCCGAGGTCCCGGGCCGTGTGTATTGGATTCAGACTCCGGGTTCTGGCGTGTTGACCGGGCAGGCTGGGCACTGGGTGAGAGCTGGCGGTGTTCCCGCTGTTGTGCCCGGCGTCCTGGCCTGCTTTCTGGAGACACGTGCCTCGCGCTGGCTGGTCTCCGGGCTTTCTGAGCACACTCGCCATCCCTGACGGCTCAGGGGGCTGAGAGGGGGGCTGGAGCCCAGCCCGCGGGCAGGGCCGTCGGCGGGCAGGGAGGGGGGCATCGCCTAGCGTCTCCCTCCTCCTCCACGGGGCGAGCTCAGCGCCTCGGAGCCCGCTCTCGGAAAGCCGGCCGAGGGAGCTGCCCCCCCTCCGAGGATGGCGTGGGTTATACATTGTGTAACCCCGGAGAAGGGTTCACTCGATCACGGTGTTTTACACTTTTCTCTGCAGAGCGTTGGTGACTTAATTAACCTACGTGTAGATGTACCGGCTGAAAGATCCATTTCCCGGTGCATCTACATCTCCTTCCCAGTCATCGTACGCTTAAATTGCAAATTCTCATGAACCCAGTGTCTTATGGCTCTTGATTCTACATTTCCCTGTAGATCTTCCATCTTCGAACGTGTCAAAGTTAGAGTGTGTGGCTGTTAGGAAAAGGTATAGCTATATTAAACCCCATGAAAGAGCCTCCATTGAAATAAGGTTAAGAATATGGCTTAATGCTCCTAATGACGGACTATTCCAGGTTTGGTTTCAAAGCCTGTTGTTTACCCAACGTCATTGGAGAACAAGTCCTGGGGCCCGTCTAGTGCGGGGCCAGATATCAGTACACCCACAGGCTCTTTCTGGAACAACATGAGATTATCTCACACACTGCCTCATTCGCCCTGGCTTATAAAATCCTTGCTTCCCTCCCCATGAACTTACTCTTTCCCTCTCCATTTTCAGGAGACCCTCTACTAATAATTTCAGAACAGATTACCTTATGACTTAACTTTTTTTTTTTAATTTAGAAATAATCTGCCAGAGAATCACTGAATTACGATCGAAACTGGTAATGATTAATTTCTGTATGACTGTTTTCCCTTAAGGGAGTTAAGGAGACATTTGCAAGTCCCATCCTCTTCCGCCCCCAAAAAATCTCACAATTGATTCTTTTGAGCTCAAAAAGTTGTATCGTAAGCACATTTTTTATGGCTAAAAATTGGGGCTTACAAAGGGAAAATGACAAGCCTGTAATTGGCATAGTTGGTATGAAAGTTTGCTTGCCTAGAAGAGATTCATGTTTGTAATTTCATTTTAGGAAAACATTCTAAGCATCCGGAGAAACCGCAGGAGGGCAAGGGCTGTGGGAACTCTCTTTCCAGAACACCTGGCTTCAGATTCACCCATAAAAATGGAACCACATGGAGCTTTATTCCAGTGTCCTGGGATCCATGGACATTTTCACCCAACTGGAGATGAAATTTGAAGTGCAAACATTTGGCAGCTGACATTTTCTGAATATATTCGCCATTGTATTTTACTTTTTTTTTTTTTCCATCTCCACTCTGAGTTCCTAATTAGGCCTGTGTCATGCTTGGCTCCTTTGTACTCATGTGTGCTAGATGTCGTTGGGGCTTAGCCACCACCTGGGATGTCACGGACACGGAGAAGATGCTGGCGTATGGTCACCGTGTCTTAAATCTCTTGGTGCGCACACCGTATCCTGACCTGGCTGTCGTCTGCAGCCCCTCATCCGTCCCCCCTTCCCTCCCCCCATTCCTTTCTCTTCCTCTCTCTCTACCTCTTCTTTCTCACTCTCTCCTCCCTCCACCTCTCTTCCTTTCTCTCCCTCCTGCGTAGGTCACCACGAAATTTCTTTCCTCCGTTGAACCTGTTCTCTCTCTGCTCGATGAAGACAGGCGCAAATATTTGTGCTCTGACTGCAGGAAAATTCGCTTTGGCTCTATTGTGTCTTAAATACACAGGAAAGGGGTAAAATGAGAGGTAAGCTTATTTTCTGTGCACGTGTGTGTGTGAATGAGGGCTTTTCCCCCTGTCATTCTGTCTGTCCCTCTCTTTTTGTCTTTCTGAACAAATAAGATCTTCCTGTACGTAACGCTTTGCAAATGTGCTTTCCCCTCACTTGGACATTATCCCCGGGGAGCCCATTTCTCTGCCAGCTGCTCCGAGGGCCCAGCACACGCAAGAGGGACTTTCTCTTTGCCGGGCCCTCCTGGTGGACGCTCACCTTGTTTCCTGTCTCACGTCTGTAAAGCTGCTGCCCCGGGCATCCATGCACATTATGTGGGTGCACTTGTGAGATCACTTCTGGGCGGCATTTATGCCGACAGAGTAGAGAGCCCGAGACGTACGCAAAACAATGTCCTTTAGGGGTTTAAACTATGAGCGGATGACCTGCCCTGTGCATTTAAGGAGACAAACATTTGTTGATTTAGGCTCTTTGGGGATCATCTCACGTCCTGATCACTGGGGTCCCGCATAGGCAAGATTATTGGCGTTTCATAGACAGGGAAGCTGGGGCTCAATAGCTTGTCTCAGACACCCCAACTTTTTGGGTCCCATCCTGAGCTCTTCCTCCCACAAGGCTCGTCTTTGCCGATGGCTGGAGGTGTATTTAAGTGACATCCTGAGTTCAATCACTAACAACAGCCAACTGTGCTCGCCTGACAAGAGTAACATCTTATCAGCTCCTTGGAAATTGCCCCCCATGGGAAGAGCCTAGAGCTGCTTACTAACAGCAGAACCACACTCGGTCATCGTTCTGTCTCTTGCTCACATCCTTGGTGCCTTACGTTTATCTTAATGACTTGGGCCAGTGGAGACATGTCCTGTCTGTGACCTCCTGAGCGCTGGGGTCCCAGGCCCTAGGGCCTCTGTGTTCAGCCAGGGGCAGCCTCCCACGTCAGGGTCCTTCTGGGGGCGGATGCCCTTTTCTCTCTGGCTGAGGCCTGATGTCCCGAGTGACTTAGGGATTGAAGCGGCAGGAGCCTTGGGTTCAGAGAGGATGGGCAGCTGGGGACGAGAGCAGGAAGGGGCACTACGGGACAGTCCGGCCTGGTGCCAGAAATGCACGGGGGGAGCAGAGGGGGGCATGTTGGCACCAGGGAGGCGGCGTGAGTGATGGGTCGGTCTGGGCACCTCCTTCGAACTTGGCCATGGCCACACCTTTAAGGCCAGCGGGGCCTTGGAGGATTCCAAAGTCAGGAGATGTCCTCCCCCTGCCTCTCCTGGCTGGTTCTGCCATCCTTACTCCTTCTGGAAATTCAAGGAAACAAGTCCTTCAACACATTTATCGTTAAAGATGAGACTGAGGATGATGACAAGATGGTCAGGCTGCTCTAGGTACCAGATACTCGGGGTGGCCCGGCAGCAGGGAGCCCTCTGTCCCAGCCACCAGCATCCCTGGGGACCTGCTGCCCCTCTACGGGCTGACCAGGTCTCCCTCTCGGCCTGCACCCCATAGTGCAGAACGACGAGGTCTGGGGGGGTGGCTCTCTCCCCCCCCCACTGACTTGGAGACCTGGACTGGCCAGAGGCTCAGGCCAGAGCAGGTCACCTGAGTGGCCAGCTGGTCCACGGCTGTTCTGAGGAGCCCGGATGTTTGCCTTGCCCAGTTTCGGTCCCAGTGTGGCAGGGCCGATATACCGGTGAGGAAGAAACTGTCCATGGGGAAGCAAACCCAGGACCAAGCGGTGTGTGGCTGTGGGGGCTGCCAACAGGAGACACTTGGGGGTAAATGCAGGTCATGCGCACCTCCCCCCCCACCCCGCTGCTCTGCATTTTGCCAAAACATCATCAGCAAACTGATGCCAGAGGCTGAAGGAAATTTGCTTCCATTCATTTTACTATTTTTTTTTTTAAAGATTGTATTTATTTGAGAGAGAACACAAGCAGAGGGAGCAGCAGGCAGAGGGAGAGGGAGACTCCCGCTAAGCAGGGAGCCTGGGGCACGGCTCGATCCCAGGACCCCTGGATCAGGACCTGAGCTGAGGGCAGATGCTTGACCCACTGAGCCCTCCCAGGCGCCCCTCATTTTACTAACGTTTTCTGTGCCAAGTGTAGGTGAGGCTGGAGACGCGCAGGTCAGGAAGGCGAGACCTCTGGGTGATGGTTTCGCCGGAGAGAGTGTGCACAGCCACGTGGTGGGGGGCGTGGGCGGGTTCCGGGGGCTCTGGGGCGGGGGCGCGATCCAGGAGCTTTGGGAGGGCCTCGAATTGGCCTGGAGGGTGGGCCATCTCCCGGGGCAGGTGATCCCCAGGTGTGCTGGCTCCTAAAGGTTAAATAAGAGACAGGCTGCCTCTCCCAACCCTGAAGACCATGACAAGACACCCCCTAAAGGGACTGGGCTGGGTTCTAAGAACATAGGGAACCGGCCAACAGCACCTGACCCACATTGGCAAACTAGATGGCGCCAGGCTCACGGTGATCATGCAGAACAAGGCCGGAAATGAAGGTAAATTCACATTCACCCAGAGGTCCCCAGTGCACCTGCTGCTGACCTACCGCCAGGGTGCCCAGCATCTGTCTCGTAGCAGACAAGAGAAGCTGCTGGAAGGCTGGACGTCAAGCCTCCTGAACACAAGTAGCCAAGACAGGTGTAATGCCTCCCTTCTGGGAGTCTCCCTCGGAGGGCCGTCGTTGATGACATCCTGTGCTTCAGGGAGCAGAGGAGGAGCTTTCAGCTTAATGGGCAGAACGAAACTCTCTTTCCTTTTTGTCCAGACCCGTTGTAATCAGGCACATATATATTTGCCTCTTGTCCTTAAAAAGCCATTGCCTTGAGATTTTTGTTGCTTTTGTACTGTCATTCCAAAGAATCAAATAATTTTTAATAATCAGTGTTAGGAGCCTGAGATAATACTGTTTGAATTTTTCACATTCACAGGCAAGTTTCAAACTTTAATATCCACCAAACTTCAATTAATTTATTTCCTCTTTAAGGACCTAAAGGCAATCGGAATCATTTTTACTGTCATGTAACATCCCCAAACAATATTTTATGAGGCTGAGTTTAGTTAGTGGTTAATAAATTCAGGCTTGGTTGAGGCTTGTGCTTGGGCAGCTCCTTGTTGTAGAAATGTCTGTTTATTATCAGTTTAATGTGGATGAAACTACTTATTCACTCTTCAGAAACCCTTTATGACTCCTAATTAAAGCCTTTGTCTGAACACAAAATAATTAATACATAAAATGAAGCCATGGGAAAGAGGCAACTGTGAAATAGTTAGTTGGTTGTATGTCGAGCGGTATTTAATCATTAGAGTAACACAGTGTTTGCACTTTTAGAAAGAAAACAAGGCGCGGACTTCATGTTTATTTAACACTTGGACTAGTCCTTCTTGGAGGTATGAAATGAGTCTTATGGAAAGCCGCAACAGTAAATCATGTGTTCTGAAAATCGCTGGGTCTTAAACAGTAGTGTCATTTTAAACCTAAATAGTTCGGTGGTGCTCCGGCGTATAAAACTGACCTCTTAGAACAACATGGACTGTTTACACTGAAAGACGAGTAAAGGAAATAAAAACAAGACATAAAATACAGCGCTGCTGGGATGCCATTGGTTTCGGCTTGAAATCTGATGCTCCTGATAGTCACGGGAGGCATTTGATGCCACCAGAGGGGGGTCCGAGTTTGCACCCCGCAGATCTCCTGGACGCCTTCTACCCGGGGAGCCTCCTGCAAAGCGTGGCTGACTTTTCGCGCGGACTCAGAAGTAGCCCCCCGCCCCTCCGCCCCTAAAGTGGAGATAAGTCCGTTTGAAATGAGCTCTCCGTAGCGGGCATAGGAGAGCAGAGTGAAAATTCACAGCAGGTTTTTTTTTTTTACAGCAACCGTAAATAAAGGTGACCGGCTGGCCCAAGGGATTGGTCACGGGACGGGGGATTTTCACCTATGGGTCGCTGCTTCCGAAGCACCACGACGGAGACATTGAGTTCGGAAGGGCAGGGAGAAGGAATGTGAAATGAGTGGGTGCTCCCGGGCCGGTGCTCTCGGACGTCTGTGCACACCTGGCAGGAGGAACGCGGGTGTCCCAGAGAGGAGGTGGGCAGGGACGGAGGGGAGTGACAGTGGGGGGACAGTCCAGGCATTAGCATGTGGCTTCTGGCTGGGGGGTGGGCTCTGGGCAAGAAGAGTGGGGCCACAGGGGAAGAAGCAGGAGCACGGGGGGAGGCCAGGGGTCCGGACTCCGGCCCGTGGCTCTGGCTTTTCCGAAAGCCTCTGTATTTCACTTGCACAAGGAGGGGCTGCTTCAAATTGCTCAGGAGGCCCCGGGAAGCTGTGGTTGGGCCTTTCCCTTGTCCTCGGCTGCCGCACGGGCTTAGGCTTAGAACGGGTGACAGTTTCTCCCATTCTTGTAGAGTTCGCTGTCGCCTCACAGAGCTGAGGGCCACTCCCCGCACCCCTCCCTCGTCGCCATACGTCGCCGATTCATTTGCGGAACCTTGCAACGTACAATCAGAAATTGTACAACAGAAAATGTCAGCGGTGACCCCAGCCCCTGGTCCCGCCACTCTTAGCACTTGCGTGCACCGGTCTGTCCTCTGTCGACTGTTTCCTCACACAATCGCGGTCCTACCACAGGTGGTGTTTATACCTGATCTGGGGCAGGATTCTGCAGCCTTTGGTGGAGCAATAGTGCAATAATCATGAAACCAATTCCCTACCCTTGGGCATTTCCGGGTTTCCAATTTCGTGTCCTCCTCAAGTCCCCAGCTACCTTTGACTTGTCAAACTGGGCATCTTCTGCTCTCCCTGGGTTTCCCTGGGGAGCCCATCGGTGGCAGGGCTCGAGCTCCCTCTGCCCCCTGCTGCTCTTGCTCATCATGGACTCAGGGCTCCCCTTCATCTGCACCCCACTCAACCTGCCACTGTAATTCTGGAAGGAGTCCCGTTTCCTCCCTCCGCGCTCACACCCCCAATCCAGCAAGCATTTCTTCACACTTAGCACAAACAGGACACCTGACTGAGCACATAGAAGATGGAGTGAGGGTCCCCCAGCCTGGCCCACAAGTAGCTCCCGGTGGACAGGGAGGGAGAAGGAAGATGAGGCACATGTCTACTCTCCAAAGTAACTTCCGTGAGGAAGAAGCAAGTCACGGGCTGTTGGGGGCAGAAGAAGAGGCCACTTGGATTTTGAGATTCAGTGGGAAGGTGTCTTGGACTGGGTGGTAGTTCAACTGAATTTTGAAGAATGGGTGAGGGTCCAGGAGACATGAGAGTGGGAGGAAGGGGTGTAAGCGTGGGAGAGCTCAGCGGGCAAGCTCAGAGGCTGGAAGACGCAGGCTCTTTGGGTGTGTCGTCTGCCTGAGTGGTGCCAAGGACACTGGGTCCTACCAATGGAGGGTTTCCATCGCCCCCGTGAGGATGGGGGAGACGTAGGGCATTCTGAATTTGTTTGGGTCATGAAGGAGCTTGTTGGCCAAAAAGGGACAGAGAAAGAGAGTGAATATTTTGACTGGCAAGCAAATATTTTGTCACACCTTTTCCACATCTTGTAAACACCGAGTCATCTTGCGAATTTCTTTAGGTGCCATTAGAATCTTTCTGATTGTCTCAAATTCACCACGGCTGGGGTCAGAGCTCATCTGGAGGTCCTGGACTCCCGCAAGGCCCTGTGGGGTCTGGTCATCTGTCCCACAGCCCCCTCGGAATGTGGGGGCATCCTTTGGTGTGGGTCCTAAGTGCATCTTTTTCTAGGGATGGGGCTCGCTCTCAGCATGGAATATGTTTTCTTCTCTCAAGCCCCCAGCTTTGCAAGGACAGCGGGAAATCAAAGGCTCTGATTCAGATATTACGACAGCCTAAAGGGGCCTGTTTTAGCATTTATTAAACCTCTGATGAACAGGCCACTGTAAGTCTAATTATTAATCTTTGGGAAACTTGACCCTTCAATTAACTAAGTAATAATTGCATTGTGGACCATCAAAAACCCTGCATTATTAATGAGCACTTAAGGTCAATATTCGTCTGCTTCACTTTATTGTCTGTGATATTTATCACTTGTAATATGACTTCCTGGTTAATTATACAGAATCATGCAGCATTCACTTTTGATTAATGTGGAAAGTTCATACAGACTTTGTTAAAAAAACATTTACTATGTGTGATGTATTATAATAAACCTTTTTTTTTTTTTTTCCATCTCGGAGCTTTGTCCTATGTACATATGTTTTCAATATTTAGAAAATTTTCCTGTGTGGAGGAACTTCCTATACATGAAATTGAGAAAATTTAATAAATCATGTTACCCACCTGCACCATGTGTGTTTTTTATTGTGATACGATCTTCTTGTGGGAAGGTTGGGGTCATAACTTATGCAAGATGATAAACGCATTTTAACTTGAAGGAAGTGCTGTGAAATCGTGTTCCAGGCGTCCCTTCATTGCACAGGGGACCAGAGGGGTAGTGGAAGGAGTATGTTCCTGGCGTCGCAAGACTCGGGCCATAATTAGCTGTGTGACCTTGGGCAACTTTCTCTGCATCTCGTCATCTCATAAATTAATCTGTGTTCATTGATTAATACCTCCCCAGCCTCCCTCGCAGAGTGGGTTGGAGGATCAAAGACTCCAGGCATGTGAGCGGGCTTTGTGCTGTGGGCTCGGCCACCCCAGGTTGTCCTGGTCATGTGGGTACAATTCCCTCCGACCCCTCCTGCAGCTGTTGTGTTATCACTTGTCATTTCTGGGCAGATGTGATTTCCACTGGAGAGTGACCGGTTGGTTTGGCAGTAAACTCTGTAGCATGAGCAAGCCCCCAGGAAGGGGGCAGGAAGCCAGGGCAGTGGGTGTTAGGGGCTGAATCGTGCCCCCCCCATTTACATGTCGAAGCATCTCAGAGAGTGACCGCACTTGGATACGGGGCCTTTAAAGAGGTGATAAGGTAAAATGAGGTTGTATGGATGGACGGATGGGCCCTCATCCAGTATAACCAACCCAGTATGCCTTGTGTACTCAGGAGAGGAGTGCATGACGGCACAGGCACACCGAGGGAAGACCGTGTGAGCACACGGACAAGGGGGCCGTCTACACACCAAGGAGGGAGGCCCCGTGAAGACCAACCTTGAGTTTACACTTTGGTAGGACAGCCCGAGACTAACACAGGCGTGTTCGCAGGGAACTGCTTGGGAGGGGCCCACTCACGCTGGGGTCTGGACACAGGATGGCCTCGCTTGGCTTTCTTCCCGAAGAAGGAGGGCGGGGTCAACACAGAGTGGGGAGAAGTAGCCAGACCAGAGTGCATGATACTTTTCGGTCATGCTGGTGGCAGGGGGACAGAGAATGTGGCCTCGTGGGGTCTCCTAAGCATCCCGTGAGTGTAGGGTGGGGCTGGAGAGACTAGGGGCGAGACTACTTCCCAGCCCGCTCACTGGGCAAAGGGGCAAGAGGTCTTGCTGTCACTCCCCCAACACAGATCACGAGGGGACCTCAGCTTTAGCTTCTGCTCGGGACCCTGTTGACAAGAAGGGGGATTTACACAGCGTGGCTGGGCTCTGGGTCAGGCCGGCCACCATGGGGGAGGCCAAAGTCTGTGTATGGAGCACAAACAGTCGAGATGCTTGGTATTTCACTGTTTGCGCCGGCCAAAGCGACGGTAGCTCGGACCGACTGAAGAGGGAGTGTGTTTCGAGATTGCCGCCCATCCCGGCAAAGTGCCCATATTCCTGCCAGGTCTAAGCAGCCCAGACAAGGGACTCATATGCAGCTCTTGCGGGCGGTGAGAGCAGAGAAGGACTTCCAAACTCTAGTGTGTGATAGCAGGGCCAATAATGAGTGACCACAGCCAAGGCCTTCGGGTGCATCACAAGCGAATGGCTGACCGACACCGTCCCTTGCCTCCTGTGATGATAGATGCCCAACTGACAGGTAACTCTCCCCATCTTTGCAAAGGGGATGCCACTTTGTACGTTCACGCGCCAGAGGGAAATGGGCGTGGACATTTAAAGACACACCATTTCCGGGACTCTCATGTGGGAAGGAACATTCCAGAATGTTCCTTGCCTAATCGTTTCACATGCATGAGGACTGAGAGGCCCCAAGAGGTGACCTGCTCTCCTCACTCATCTGCATGTAGGAACGTGACCTTATAAGGACATATGAGGAGAACTTAAAGTCCCTGGGAGAAGCTGGCTATGTGAATTTCAATATTAGGTCAGATGACTTCCTCTTACTTGATGCCATTCCCTGTGAATGGCAGGAGTTGGAATGTTGGGGCCCATGGTGTGTGTGGCTTTGTCAGCCTTCTGCTCTCAAGCCGCGGCTGTGGGATGAGAGGGAAAATAATCACGTTCCATTAGAAGGACTTGCCATGGAAATCATTGAACAAAAGAGAAACGTCAGTATGATTTACTCTGAGAGTGGACCAAAGCGTGTGAAGGCTGGAGGACTGTGGGGGATTCATTTCCAAGTGCTTGGCACATCTGGGCTTAGAAGGGTCGTCTTCAGAAAGAGGAGTCTTGTTCCTTTCTGTGTCAAGTTTTCTTGGGCAAGGAAGGGCGGGTCACGTGGAGTTAACCAGAGTTAACCTATACCCATCGTTGGACGTGGCCTGTCTGCCTTCTTTCCTTCCTTCCCTTGGGCTGGGGTCCATCGCCTCACAAATGATGCTCCACCTGTCTCCTGGGGGGCAGCTCAGGCCCAAAGGCCAGTCACTGATTTCCTGAGCCACCTTAGATATGAAATATTCCCTTATTTAAAACATTTTTTTGATAAATTATCTGTCAACAGTAGATGAAGTTAACATTTCTTTTGATCAATAAAACAAATATTGAGGTTATGAGCTAAATGCTGCCTAAATTTCTAAAGACTATCACATACTTGAGTGTTCAGTGGATTCCAGACCATCTGCTTTAACAAATTTTGCAGAGCTGTTAAAATTTTCATTCATAATATATGATGGGTTTGTGCGAATGTCTTCCATGTGTGAAGTCTATTTAATGTTAACATTCTCAAATTGGAGTCGGTTATAAATAATGCACCGAGAGATGTGAAATGAGACAAATCATTTCTTTGTGTTGTACCTGTCGGGGCCATGGTTACGCTTTCAGTATTTGTGAATAGTTTTGCCCAACTTGGACCCAGACCACTTCGATCAAAGGGGGAAGGCTCTTTGTCCCACTTTACGTAAATTAAAAACCTTTAGCCAATTTGTGGCCACAAAAATAAATAGCGTCAAAGAGCTTGCAGACAACATTTCCTTTGTATGTACATTAATGGGCACTTCCATTTTTTCCTGGAGGCCAGAATCCACTTTGAAATTCATGTTTGATAAATTCCCTGGCTTTCTGAGTAATTTAACTGTCTATAGGGCTGCTGATCCTCTGAGTGTATCACTGAACCGTAGGGACTTGTGTACCATTTCTGCATATCCAAGTTCAAATATATGCTCAAGATTGGTTTAAATTTTAAGTTGTTGATCTTATTTCTGATAGATTTGTTAGCTTATCCTCCATTTCATTTCTAAAACCTGCTCCTAAATCCTCAAATACTCTCTTCTTAAACACATCTTTGCTAAATTCATTGATTGTGTTAGTAAAAGGTGTATTGGATGGTCGCTCTGCAAGCGTGCCATCCCGTGGATATCGCTGGTGCCTTCACGCAGAGAACAGAAGAACTTTGATAACCGGGCTGTCAATTATTGCCTGCCTTTTAATTTGTTCTTACTCTCAGACAGACTGTGAGGTTCCGAGTCGGTTGCAGAATTTCTCTGGATTTCTCACCAGTGCTAACGGAGTTTTGCTGGTCTTCGTGCTACTGGTTATACCACATAAAATGCAAGCCTACTTGAAATCTTTTTTTGTTTGTGTAATTCTTGACATCGCATTGATATTACAAAGGCTATTTCTTTCAAATAAAGCTTTAAACTCATTCTTGCCGACAAAGGTCAGTAACTGACTTTTTCTCCCTCGTCTACGTTAAAGGACTTTTTTAGCATTAAGTGAGTGAACGCCACAAACACTGAATTGGAACCATTGGCCCTACTCATAAACTCCTTTCTCCTCTCGAAGAGTCTCTAAGCACGTTAATAAATATATACGTTTTGGAGCTGTGACCCTGTTCGGTCACCTCGGATCATGACTTGCATGTGGCTGACAAGGAGCCTCTGGGTCGGATGGTCAATGCGAGGTGTGTCTAGGGTCGAGCTGATTCTAGAACCCGGCCCGTCACAGCCCAGGTCTTGAGGGTGCAGAGCCACATTTGTTTCTCCCCAAACTGGACCGTGTCGTCTTTTCAGAAGCAGCTCTTCCCAGGAAGTACGTTTTCATCTGCATCACAGGATGTCACACGGACTTGTGCTCTTGCCCCCTTGCCCTTGTCCCTCGGGACCTCCCCCAGCAGGCCAAGCACAGGTGCACCACGACACCCCGTCTCTGCTTCTCATTGGCTCGTTTCTTCTCATAAGTCAGCTCGGAATTTGGAGGCCTTACTTCTTCATATTTTTCTTCTCCATGAGGAAATTAGTCTAAAGGAAAAAAAAAAAAAAAAAACCGCTTCTGTGTGGCCTGTTTAGCAAGACTTAGGAACTTCCTCTCCTTAGTTTTCAGGCCCAACCTGACCAGCAGCGCCAGAATTCAAATTTACTGTCTCTGGGGCAACATTTTAATAGAGTTTTGCTGGTGTTAAAGCTTAACTCTGCTGTTACATTCATACTCTACCATGGAGGTTTAACCACCCAATTTTATTAGCAGCAAAATAAAAGTATCAGGAAAATGAAATCGCGGTGTTTGTGTCCTGGGAGGGAGCAGCCTTGCCCCCTTCTCCCACTGGTAATTTATATCTTCCTGGATCATGGCGCACGTAAACTTGGAGAGTGGGAAAAAAAGAAGCCATCTGAGAACATTTCTGACTTAAATGAATTATGTGTAGGAAAAGAATACCCAGTCCATATTATCTTTGCCTTTTAGGGAAAGAAAGCTTTGATAACAGGAGTATTTGATACAGTTATGCACTCTGGACAAAGATTACTTTAGAGGCTGAATTAATAGATCTGGAACATGGAAATGAGAATAATGAATCTATCTCGTTCTCAAATTTTTTTTTTCAAATCATTTCTATTCTAAGCTTTTGGGCCTTCGGAAGAGTTGGGGTCCCGCACTTTCTGCGCTGTTTTAGTATAGCGTTGCTACAATGATCCCTTCCTGCTTTGTAGACCATGCATTGACCAAGGTTGTTGATATCATCCACACGATTTACACTTTCATGCTGTTGGATTCAAAATGTGGAAAGGAAACCGCATCTGTGGCCCTTAAGAGATGCCGAACTAAGAAGATAGTCCAGGACGGCCTTCCTTGTTTTAAATGGACAGGGGTCTCTCAGGGGGCTTGTGCCCCAGCTCTCTCATTAAGTTTCCTAGGTCCCCTCGAGCTTGGTGACAGTTTCCTTTGTGCATGATGTGGGGATAATGATGCCCGTGTCCTGGTTCTGTAGGGAGGAGCTGATGTGATAACAGGAGGAAGTGTTTCAGAAGGAATGCAGTGCCCTACAGCGCCTGGCCTCTGGGCAGGGCAT
This sequence comes from Procyon lotor, assembly GCA_028646535.1. Taxonomy (NCBI): domain Eukaryota; kingdom Metazoa; phylum Chordata; class Mammalia; order Carnivora; family Procyonidae; genus Procyon; species Procyon lotor. The sequence continues at coordinate 68,025,820 of CM053617.1, read as the reverse complement.
GGCACTGGGTATTTTCACCTACTCGGGGGCCTTCTCCCCTGGGTTGGAAGAAAGTTGGAGGAACTAACATCCTTCACTAAGACTGCCAGATAAAATACCAGGCACCCAGTTAAATTTGCCTTTCAGATAAACAGCGAATGAATTTTTCTGTATAAGTATGTCCTACATATTGTGTGGGATATACTTACACTACAAAATATCTGTTGCTGATCTGAGTTTCAGACTTAACTGGGAATCCTGTGTGTTCAGTGGCCAAGTCTGGCAACCGTAGCCATGTCGCCTTTGCCCGAGAAGGGTTTCCCTTCCCTCTCGGTGTCCCAGCAGGACCCAAGAACCCAGCTTGGCGGTGACACAGGGTAGGGTGACACCTGAAGTCAGAAGCCATCAGCTGAAGCTATGGATCCACCTTAGCACGGGACTTTCTACCTGGGTGCCCGGCAGGTCATCTGACCCCGCTGTATGTCAGTTATAGCTTTAGGGCAGACATCAGCGCTCGCTCCACAAGGTTGCAGTGGGGGCCCGACTTGCTGAGGTACGTTTTCGGGAAGTTTAAAGCATCTAGCGTAGCAGTACCACTGTGTGCCTTGCTCTGGGACGCACAGCGGTCTACTTGGCCTCTGTGTTCAGAACACGAGGCCAGGGGCAGCAGTAATGACTCAACCCAGGCATCTTTTCCAACAAAAAATATCGACATACCCTATTTTCCCCCCAATTTAAGATATCCATGTCTGACATTGGCTTCACACGTCTGATCAGAAAATTGTTTTCATTTGCTTTGTTTATTGCTTGCAGGAGCTGGGTTTGCAGCGGGCACCGAGGTGCCTGGCCCCTAAGCCTGCCCAGAGGAGCCCATGGCTTGTGGCCCTGGCACTGAGCGAAGCCCATCGGAGCTGCCCGTCCCCAGCTGCCATGGGGTCTCACTCCCCCGCATTAGCCACGGAGCAGGCCATCGTCACTTGTAGAAGACGGTGGCCGGGCACCTGCGGGTTGGAGAAGCCCGGCTCCGGTGCGTGTTCAGGTACAGTCATGGGAAGGCTGACGGGGCCAGAGCCAACCGGGCAAGATGGCGGCGGGGCTGGCTGGTGCTTCCCACCGGTGGGTTCTGCTCTGGGGGCGTGGGAGGGGCCCAACTCTGCCCTCTGCCCTCTCTCCAGCCCACATCTGTCCCCACCGCCTGACACAGCTGGTCTTTTCCCGGCTTCTTCAAGGGCCCCAGTTGGATGCTGCGATTCCTTTCTTTTCCTCTCCGCGAGGGCTTGTATTTTCTCAGCCATTCCGGGCACTTCCCTTTCATTTCCTGGGAAAGGAAAGCTCAACCCGTCTTCTCCGGCCGCAGTAATCCTCCCTGTCGAGCCGTGACTTGTTCACATCCACCCGTCAGACCCATCTGGTCCAGGCACCTTGTTGACTTTCTTATTGGCTCTTCCTCTCAGCTGCACTTGGCCTTGGGTGCATTTGAGATTCCTTCTGCTCTGGTGGAGCTATTTGTAAGTTTCCCCTGGGTCCTCTGAAGCGCCTGCTGTCTTTCCCTTTCTCCACTCTCCTTCCTGCACTCTCTTTGTTTTCCATTGTTGCAGCAGGCTTTCCTGGGTAGAAAACCATTTTTCCCTTTTGGTTTAATTTTGCTTTATACTCACAAAAGAGGGCCGTTTTACTATTCCCCACCCCCCCGTGATTGATGGAAAAGGGTATGGTACCAATTGATTGAGATAAGAAATTAGTGCTTCGCCATAGGGAAGTCAAATTAGCCATCACGAGTAGGCGCATAGAGTATTTTAAGAGTTTTTTGATTAATTCTCGTGATGTGAGACCTTTTGACACAAAGTTTTATGTGCTGCGATGTGGGAGGGGGAAGAAGTGGTAACGGGTTATTACAGATTTTACTTTTACCTTTGGTTGATTTATTGGCCTCCTCTTTTGTGATATGAAATAAGGCCCTGCAGATCTAAGGGTGTCTCCTTTCCGAGAGAACAATTCCTGTGTGTGTATTTTCTAGAACGCAGGCTCAGACTTTCAGTGACAGAGCCAGAGAGACTCAGAATAGCATTTTAGTCAAAATGCCTACAGTCGTGGAAACAAAATGGCAAAGAGAGGCCCTTCTCCCCTCAGATAGGTGTCACTCAGCACCTAAAAGTGACAGCTAATCAATTCTTTTATCGCCCACGCAGAGGGAGAAAATCCTAATTTAACAGAGTGTTGATAGCAAATAATTATTAACAAGAAACATTTTTGACAGTCACTCATTTGTCCTTATTTTAAAAACATAAAAACATGCTCTGTTTCTTAAAACCTGTTGTCACCTTCACGGGTTCCTTATGGCATCATTTAGGAAAGAGTTTTATTACGATCCACAATCTAACCTAAATCATCACAGCAGCAGCCCTTTACATTTTTGTTATAAACCCTAGCGATCTGGGTTGGGGCACAATGAACACTTCCTTGGCTATTCTCTTGAATGCATCCCTTAAAAATAAGGGCTCCGTAAGTTGAAAACATTTGCTGATGGAAAGCGATTTTACATATGTGAGTTTGCATAGACAAACAGATGTATTGAATTCATAGCTCCAGCTAAGAGGGAAATATTATGGTGCCAGCCCTGTGCTTTTTATCTCAAAGAAGCTGGAAAAAGGCCATATTTTTCAGTTAGTGGAAAAACATTTAAATGTTTCACATTTTAAAAAGTCTATACGCGCCTATATGCATTTACTCATCGAGGTTAGTTTACAAATGCCGTGTGTGAAACAGCACCACAAATTATAGTTGAGGGCCAAAGTGTATTAATATTTCTTGGTAATTTGAGCAAAAAGGCTCTGCTCACCCTTCTGACTTGGTGGTTATGAAAAAGTTGGGCTTCTCTTTTTCATTTTCCCTTTGTGACAGAAGGGTTGGCAAATACACATACGGTGTATTTTCACTAATCCCTCAATCAAGTTTGAATTGGGATGAATCACCTAGGAGCATGTGAGACTCATTGTTCACCTCTTTGATT
>CM053617.1:68001478-68022731 GCA_028646535.1 Procyon lotor | reverse complement strand
GGGCCTTTGGGAAACAGGGTCTGGGGAGAAGTAGGGCCTGCCGGGAGACGGTAATTTGCAGATAAGGGTTTGCCAGTTTTTCCAAATAAGAATGTAAATTCCCCTGGACAACCGGGATGGCCTGGGAGAGTGCCTCAGTTTGCAAGTCTTTCTTATGGATGCTCTAGATCTGGGACCCCGGCCTTGCTGACGTGCTGACGGATGGTCCCAAACTCCAACGCAAGTCAAATGCGCTCTAAAGACAGCAGGGGCAACCGCTCTGGGAGGGCTGGTGGAAGAATCCACCTTGCAGCCCTTGCTTGCTGCCTCTGGGTGGAAGGCAGCAGGCCGGCTTTCTCCAAAGACTGCTTTCTCTTGATTGTGGTTGAATCCTTGGGAGCAAGAGGGATGTTTGTTAGATCGCACCTCCGAGTCAAAGAGGACGCGCCGTGGTGTGCTTTGGGGTGGGTGGTCCCGGGCTGGTCTCGCCCTGGCCCGCAGCCCCGGAGCCCCCGCCCAGACGGGTCCAGCCTATGCCGCCCACACGGTGGGCCTGGTGCTCCCCGGCTGTGAGCCCAGCGGTTAGCCCCGCCGGCGTGGGAGGGAGTAATCCCAAGCAGCCCGTGTAAGGGGGCCTGGCGCGGCTGCGGCAGAGGGTCCCCCGGTGTAAGAGCCCGGCTTCACTTATCATCCTCTACGAGGGCAGGAGGGGAGCCCGCCACCGTGTACTGTTGGGATCCCTTAGGGGTAAATTTTTAGCTGCAGAATTTATGAGTTGCACATTTATTTGATTTGGCTTTTGGTTAATTTTTTTTCTCCTCTTGTCAACCTGACAATATGAGGGCAGACGGATGCTGTCCCCGCAGAAGAGGCAGTAAACGGCGCTCGGGGGGCTGCTTTCTGGGGGGCTTCTAGCAGCTCCCCTTCTCCCGCTGTCCATGCTGCCCTTCGCTCTCCTTGGCCAGGTCAGCAAGGCTAACGCAACCAGAACGCTCTGCTCTAAATAAATAAATCCTGAAATAAATACGGATGTGCGCCTCATTAACATTACCTGTCAAATCCCTAAGCACAGGACCCCAAATGGCCCCCCGGGCCTCCCAGTAATTTCTGTAAAGCACATAAAAAAAGATGATCAGTGGGTGTATTTGTGGAAATCATTAGCAGGGTGGGGGAAGATATGCTTATAAGTCAATAATTCTTTTTGACAGAACCTTAGCCCTGGTTATGTGATGAGTCTCCTTAATGGAAGGAAAAGACATATGGCCTGAGTTTTATGACAGATGTCAGGAATCCTGGAAAGTGGCACAGGGAAGATCTTAGTGATTTTTTTCCTTTTAACTGACATGGATGTATGGGACATTTTGTCAACTTAATGACTGTTTTCTTTGGTTCTTCTGATCACTCAGTGGCAGGAGAATATAGTGACCCACTTTTCAAAGGATGGTAAATATTGTTGAAGGCAAAATTCATGTAAAAAGGTCCAAAGAACAGATATGCAATCTGAATTCTTGAAAATCGTATAGTATTGGAAGTCAGCATTACCTATACAGCGTGTTAATCTCGGGGGTTTAAAAGTCAGTTCAGTAAGACTCAGACTTAACCCTCTGATGAAATTTCTGTAGCTCACATGATGTTTATTCCAGAGACTATTGAGGTAGCGGTTCACCACCAAAGAGTTTCTCCAACGGTTTTGCTTCGTGCGATTTACGAAGGGACTCTCGGCATGGCCTATCCAAGATGTGGTCATTGGATCCCAAGGGGAAAAAATGAAAAGCCAAAGCAGGGAGGGGACGTGCCAGCTGGTGCAAGGCCCTTGACTGTGTCTTTGAAGGAGTCCAAGCGAGTGATAGATGCAGAATTCAAGTCTAAGAGAGCTGCTGAGGGGCCACCGGTAGCTGAGTTCAGACATCGGCCCCTGTGTGAGGATACATTCCCAAGTCATAACCTTTGGATTTGATTTGGGGGGAAAGAAAGTAGGAGATGCAGCACGTTGTGATCATTCATTAGTCTTGGGAAGGGGCCTGAGGGTACTTGAATTATAACAGAAAACTGTGGTTATAAGTGGAGCCGTCGGTGCAAAAGGCGCACTACGGCCACGCCAGACTTCGCTCAGATCTGCCGTTTTCTGGCCCTTGTCTTGGTTTGCCAGCAGGAAGGAAACTTAGGTGGTATCAAGGTGCACTTGGTTTTCTTCTTTCCTTTTTTTCTGTTGAGCAGACACAGTCCCAGCGGCTTTCCTGCCGGCAAAGCCTGTGCTGCTGCTGGTGCCCAGTGTTTCATCAAGAGGAGTGTTTTCTGGGGGCTTCTAACTGCTTGGCTGTTGGATGCTCTCGAGGACTTTTGCTGGCCAGGATTAAAAACGATTTTATTTAACCTATCTATTGGCACCAACTCTCCACAGCCTTGTCTTTTCTTTCCCCCGCTGCTGACATCATTGCCCCTCTTGGCGCTCTGCTCACTCTCCTTCCAAATGCCTCTTGCCTGTCTCACAACATTCTCCTCCCCAACTTCTGTGTCCTGCTCCCCCTTCACCTTCCATCCTCGTCCCTCATTCATCTGTATGGAGCCAGGGAGGCCGGAGACTGACGTCGTTTTGGAACCTTCCACGGCAGCTGGAGGAGAGGCGGCAGCGGGAGGTGGGGGCGATCTGAGTGCCCCCCTGGCCCCGGGGACCCCCAGAGGTGGAGGCAGCCCCTCTTGCCCGCAGTCGGCTGGACCAAACCAGAAGCCACATCCCTGTTCTGCGGATGAGCAGGAGGGAAGACAGAACTTTCGAGTTGATTTTAAGTCTCTTCCAAAGTCCTTCAGAATTTGCTGGTTTTCACAATTGCCTTCTCGAGGTTTTTGAGTGTAGAGGTGGCGCCTTCCTTAGCAACGAACAGTAAGAGCAGCAGGCCCTGCGTCGTGGCTTGGAGTCCCAGAGTTTACCCAGTCGGAGTAAACAGGTTCAGCTGACGCTTTCCATTTTTACGGGTAATTTTGCACACGCGACCACAAGTCCGGAGAGAAGTCGAAGCGGGGAAATGCCATTTAAAATTTTATTTTCTCATTTTATTAGGGCTTCCAGTTCTAGAATGTTTCTGTTTAGCTTCTCACTCTGCTTATTTACATATGACTTAGTTTGGATTTATTTATTTATTTATTTTCCAAAAGAACGACTTCGGTTTCCTTTCGATGAATTATTTAATTGCCTAATGGAATTCTTCTGTGAAAACCTTCACATAAGAAATAGCAATATAGTTAAACCAAATTTACACAGTTTCTCCTCTGTTGTTCGAAACCCTTTCCGGCCCCTACGGTGTGGACCGGCTTTTTCTGGTTTCCAGGCCAATGCCTGCACCTCGCCATCATACCCATTTGCAGCCAAGAGTGCCTTTAAATGATCTGCTTTGTTCACTGCTTAATTATGTTATTTTACTGTTCCTGAAAACCTGACACAAGGCAAATTTACATTACTGTGCTCCTAATTAGCCAATAATCCTTAAGGATTTGAATGATACATACCCAAAGTAATTTCCTTCTTCGCTAAATATGAATTTCCTTGCGTCAGGTTGCGAAGACGGTACCACGGCAGAAGGCATCTTGGTGATGACAGCCCTCAACATGTCTGTCTCCCGAGTCACACGGCGTTAAAAGCCACATAATGATTTCAGCAGTATCATAAAGCACATCATAGGAAATCAATAAATCCAGTATGCAGTTAGCGAAGATCTGCCCAGTTGCTCATCAGATGGTGAGGATCCTCGTAGATGCTGCCTCTTCTTAAATTAAATCAGCTGCGCCTTCTCTGCTTGTGATCCACTCTCCACCATAGCTGCTTTATGCTTTTGGTTGGAAACGTATCTATGTCAGCTGACATAGGGCCTAGGGGACCCCACGGGCAGCCTGCTGGCTCTGGTGGGTGTTAGTGTGGCTCTGAGTCCTTCTGTCTCTCTGTACATGTGACTGACCCCTGTCTCCCTCAAGTTACCAGATCCCTCTCTTCACTCACTGCTTTGGGTCTGTCCCTTCTCCTTTCTTCCTAACAGAGCGCTGTTTTGTCCAGATCTTTTTCTTCTTTTTTTTTTCTGTCGTGCCTGGTGAAGTGCGTCAGGACAGGCAGGCTAGGGCCCCTTCCCCGGGGGGAGGTCGGGACTGGTCTAAGCCAGTGCTTCATAAACTGGACCCTAATTCATAGTAAGACCTCTTCCATCACTGCCCAACACACATGCAAGTAGGAATGTCTATGTGCATATTTATATCTATGTCGATACTCACATTTCATTAAAAAAAGAAAACTTGGGATCTTCTCAATTGATTGCATTAATTTTGGTTTTTGATACAAGGTCAAAGCCGGTCATAATTGTTCTATGCTCCCAGCGCATGACTGTGCTAGGTGCTCGTGCTTGACAATGCTCCTGGCCAATTAGAAGCTGAGGGGCTCCTGTGAAAGATTCCGGCTCCTGACAAGGAGATAAGAGGACAATAATCGTTCCTCCTGCTGGATGTTGGGCAGCTTCCTTGTGGTGCTGAAATGGGGACAGGCCGAGGAAGGTGCTAGGTTGAAGATGGTGGAGGGAAGACGAAAGACAACCCACAAGGGTCCTTGATGACGTTGCTGCATCAGTCAGTGTCCCACCAGGCCATTTTAGGGATTCCTGTCCTGGGATAAATCTTCCCCCGGTTCAGTTGGAGTCTTCTGTTACCTTCAGCCAAGAGCTTCCTGACTAATATACCTCCTCACAGTGTCTAGGAGGCAAATAATCTGAGCCCGAGTCTGGGACAAGTCATGTTAATTGTTGTATCCCGATTAAAACAAGGAGATGAACTTGGAGCCCTTTTTGTCCCATTAGGTCGACTGGACATTTGTGGCTTTAGTGGCCCACGTGGTTGGCCTTGGGGCCTGAATCAGCAGACGACTGGAATTTGCAATTTGATCTTTGCGGTTTTGGCTATTTGTAGGTGACCTGGAAGGTCCGAGACATACAGTCATTTATAATTTTGCTGAGCCTCGCATTTGGATTTTGTATGCCATGAAATGGATTTGGTATGCCGTGAATACTTAACTGATGAAGCGGGTAAAGCACAGCAGCTTTATGATGGAGCTGTGTGGTTCTCCTCCTGTCTTCGTGGACTCATTAATTCTTGAAAATGACTCCAACTCATTTTCTCCTGATAAAGTGTCATCTACCCACCACCATGCTGACACCTCCCACATGCACAACGCCAGTGGTTAGGGCTGGAAACGAAGAGGAAGGGAAGAAAGTAGGGACGGGTGGCTCAGAAACTGAATTCTGGACAAAGTCAAGAGGGAAATGTGGGGGTTGGTGGTCTGGGCCTAGTCCAAGAAGGAATTCCTCTGAGAATCTATATGGGAGTAAGGATGAATGACCTAGAATCAAGGGGGCGCCCGACGCAGGGCAGAGGCTACGAGCTGAAGGGGCCTGAGCATTGGTCGAAGCCGTGGGAGCATGTTTGATTGTGCTCAGACTCCGAGGACACTAGTTGGGAATCAGATCCCTGGATGTGGGCTTGCGAAGGTCTTGGACAGTCCTCCACGAAGGTCTGTGAGGACTCCAGGAGCCAGACAATGGCTGAGGCTCTGCTTTCAGGAGATGCAAGCCCCTCTTTTTGGGAAATTATAGCGACAGTTTTCCTTTCAACTGTCTTGGGTAATGTGCATCCTCGTGCGCTTGTATGGGCTTCCTACCTGGTCTCCTGTGACTCCTCTTGGCTCAGGAACAGTGTGTTGGGCGTATCAATTTCCACGCAGTTAATTAATTAAACAACAATTATTAAGTGCCTACAGTGTGACGTGCTTGGCGGGTTCGAAGAGACACAGGATCAGAGGTAGAAAGAGGGGAAAGTGAATCCTTTGGTGACTGGCCAAATGAATGAGGATACGGACCAAGTGCTGGAGCCAGGCCTTGGGCCAGCGGTCTGCTCCTTGCCCTGAACACAGTGTCACAGCCAAAGCTAGAACAGGGCCCGAGCGAGGCACAGTTTCTACGCTCCTCGCGGTGCACCCAGGCCCTCGTCTGCCCTGAGTCGGCCTGCACCCCCAGGTGCACAGCTGAAGCTAGGGCTCTGTGTTAGTGGAGATGATGCACTCTCTTGTGAACTTACCTGTTTAGGTGCCCTTCCCAGAGGTGTGACAGGGAAAGCAAGATGTGACAGAGGGAGCAACTGGAGGCAGAAGGGGAGACCAGGGCCAGTGAAATGGGTTGAAAAATGTTGCTTGGTGGTCTGCCAGAGACAAATGGTACAGTTTTTAAAATGAGGTGTTTTGGGTTTTCTTTAACATTTACTTATTTGAGAGAGAAACAGACAGACAAAGAGTGTGAGTGGGGTGAGGGGCAGAGGGCGAGGGGAGAATCCCAAGCAGACTCCCCGCAGAGCACAGAGCCCATTGCGGGACTGGATCTCACAGCCCTGAGATCATGACCTGAGCCAAAATCAGGAGTCAGATGCTTTGTGGACTGAGCCACCCAGGCGCCCCTTAAAATGAGTTCTTAATGCTTTAATCATTTGTGATGACTTCAGAGTTTTACATCTGGAATTTATCAATTTGCTTATTACCAGAGATATGTAATGCTTTGGTACGATGCCCAAGTTAATTCAAGTTAATTAGAAATTGGTTATTTGATTGTGAATAGAAAAATTAGCAGTTGTGCCTGATAAAGGTAAATCCTTTCCTTAAAGAGTCAAAGCAGCTCGGCAAAGCACAGACTCCCCACAGGGCTCACAATGCCATGAAAACTTTCATTTCCCGCCTGACCCCCGGCATGGGGACCCCCAAGGTCATGCTTCACCTTCTAGAGTTTGTCCATCTTTGTCCTTGGAGGTGTTGACCTTTGGGAAGGGGTCAGTGTGGGAGACCTCTTACGCTGAGCCCGGGCACCAACAATTTAAGATTTGTTGAAATTTTCTCTCTCTGATTCCTGTGTTTTGAAATTCCTAAGAAAACCACAGTACCCCCTGGGGTGTTACTTACACTCTAAAATCATTTGCTTTGGGGAATCTTACATCATTTCTTCATCTTTCTAAACCGAATTGCCAGAATCCAGAGTAGATAACAGTTGAACATAAAGCGTTTTTTGAGTATTTAGGCTGAAGTGCTCACTTCGGCAGCACATATACTAAAATTGAGTATTTAGGCTGAAACTTAGAAATGCATGTGTCTGATAAAAAGCGTGGAGTTGTCAGATTCTTGAAGTTTAAATCATTGCTACGGTGCTGCTTCAACCCGGTGTCTTAAAAGATTCCTAAAGGAAATTATCCTGGCTAAGATGCCTTTTTCTCCAGGACTAAACTGTAGGTGTCTTTAGGGCAGGAGAAGCTATGGGCCTTTTGTACATTCTTATGAATTCTAGAATCGTATGTTTGGTTCTTTCCTATATGTTTGTTAAAAATAGCTGTGGAGCTCGATGTTTCAGACACGAGTTGCTGGCCATCCTGTGGTGGTGACAAGGCTTATTAACACCCAGGTGTCCTGGGACCCGAATACCCTGACTTCCATCCTCGCTCTAGTTCCCGGTGCTTCCGAGTGACCACCTTGTCATTAGGAGCCTGAGTTGGTTGCAGAAGATAAGAACCTAACAGACGGAAGCTTTAAAAAATGAAAACTGGCAAAAGCAGTTGTTACTGACTGAAATGGAGAGTGGGTTGTAATTTGGAATTCAATTATTTATAAACATCGCTGGGGTTGTACCCGAAGTAGGCAAATGATAAAAAAAAAAATCTGCCTCTAAGATGTCTTGCGGAGCATGGAGGTTTTCAGCATCATCTGGAAACACTCCGAGGAGGCAGATGATGGATCCGAATGCGTTCACGCAGTCACAGTATATCTGACGTGCAAAACGAGGAGAGACGGGGCCCGAGCACAAGCAGGTGAGTGTGATTCGGAAAGAAATCCAAACTGCATGAATGCCACCCTTGGTATGGGGATTATCATTTTTCATTCAAAATTTAGGCAGACAGCGGGCAAAATGTAATCACTTTTCAGCATTACTGTACTGCATAAGCGTATTAGAAAAGCTCTGTGATGGTAATCATGTAGTGAACTTGAAACCACCCCTAATTAAACTGTCTGCATCCCCAAGCATTTTCCTGTAATGATGTCAAACCGTGTAGCAATTAGTTGCACCTCTATGAATGTAAACACTGTTTGTAAATCATATAAACTTAACCTGGTTTGCTTATTGAAAATCTCCTAAAAAGGAATTAATTAGCTTTGTATGTTTTGGAATCACAATTTATGGGATCATTTTGGAATCTTTCACTGAAATAAAATTGATTTTTTTTTTCCTTGCGATTCGTACGAACAGAGTCTCCCTTGCGGGGACTGCAGGGGGAAGATAGAGCACGGTCTCCTCAATCTTCATTTTATTTCTGTGATGGCTGGTGGAGTGTGGAATTTAAGACAGGGGTTTACTGAGCTAACCTGGTTTTAAGATATTTTAAGAGGCAGGTGTATATCATCGGGAGTTTGCAAACCCCCCCCCCCCACCACACCCGTGTTTTCCACTTTCTCCAGCTGGTGCGGAGTGTTTCAAGCTCATTTGAATGTGAAGTTAGGGCACCAAAGAACCCTTGGTGAAGCCGACCGGCATCCTGAAAGACACCAGCCCCACGCTGGGTGACAACAAATCGGGAGCAATCACAGAATTCAAGGGAAGTGGCCAATTCCAGACAAAGAAATTGAACAAACAAAACAAGCACTCAAGTGTTTTAACTCCGTGATCTCTCCTCTGCTGGCAGGGGGCACACAAGAAAAGGCAGCCAAGTTTACAATGTAGCATGCCTTTGTTGCAATTTTCTTGCGGAAACCTTGGGTCCTGGTGGTGGATGGTTACCTGAGCCATCCGCTACATAGCACATTTATGGTTATTGTATTTTACAGGTTGATAGATTTTTATATTCTGTCCAAGTCAGGATCTTACACCACCTGGTTTATTATTTAGTAATTTACAGTGCAGTCAGGCATGTTTGGCTTAATGTAGGATAAACTTATAAATCTATTGTTCCTTCACTTGCCGGGGTTGGTGTGCAATGAACTACAGAGCTGGATGCGTACATACATTTCAGCTCTGCTTTTTTCTTTGATAGGGAAGCAGGCAATAGATAACACAGTGACAGTAGCATCCCTGGGGACGGCAAAATGTGAGAGCAACACTGCGTCAGGTTAGTAGGTCATTATTGTATGAGCCGTGAACCATTAATGGACTACTACGCCCAGCTCAATCTGTGTCAGATTATGGCTCTTGGCAGGAGAATTGTTATCTAATAGCTAACTTTTCTTCTTCACTATCGTCTTATTAGTTCCTTTGATAAAAATGTGCACAGGTATGTATTAATAGGAGCTTCATTGGGGAAAGGGGCCCTCTTGGCTATTTCCCCCATTTCTGCAAACAATGCCCCGATGTTGACTCTGTTTGGGCAGTCCTTTGAGACGGAGCCATTCTTTCCAGGTAATTCTGGGCATCAAATAAAATACATAGCTAAACTCACAGTGCTGATTGACGCAGAAGACTCCATCACTAATATTTTTTGTTGATTGGGTCCAATGCAAAAGTAGTGGGAGTTGCAGGAGTCCTCTATGTTCCCGATCTACTCTTCAAACATCAAGATCCCGGACATGCCTCCACCACCTGGGAAATAAAGCCCATCCCATCATTTTTGAAATAATATCCCCAAACCCATGACTGTGGCATTAGGTAATTTTTATCAGGTATAAAATAGACCAGAAAAAGCATGGTGTTTATGTGTGGCTTCAGATGAAAATAGGCATTTTTAGGGAACATAAAAAAGAATCCCTGGTTTTTGAGTTATAATGTCAAGAGATTTATGTTGTCTACCTGGGGCCTGTGGTAGAAAACTTCCACCATCTTTTGGAGAAATAAAGGTCACCACATGGTTTGTGTCTTTCTTATAAGCCCCTTAGTCTCTTTGCTTTGGTGTGCATCTCCAAACAGAGTCGCAGAAATGAAGAATTTCAAGATATTTTCAAGGAAGGACGAACATGTGGGTGAGTTTGCGCTAAGATTATGGCCCCAGATCCCTGTGCTGGATTGGGCAGGTCATTTTTGGAAATCCTCCATTATGTCAGGAATGTGAAAGGCTATGCATAATGAATGCCAGGAAAAGCTTCTTAACCGGACAGGCAGAAAGTAGATTAGCAGAGATGACGGTCCAAAGAGGGAGGAGTGAAGAATGTTGGGAACCCGGCCTTGGTCTGGATTCGGACTGAAACCCTGTGCTGCGGTTGCTGCTGAGACCGGGCCAGGGTGGCCGTGGAGGGTCCCTGGCTGGCCCTTCTGGCTGCCTCAGCTGTCACTTCACAGTGGTGGTGATAGCAAAGGCCACTGATGAGGTTGCAGCTTTCATGCCTCGGGGCGAGGAGCACCCCTAAAAGGGCTGCGAAGATGGGCTTCTAATGATACCGATAAAGTTTTCCTCTTTGGTAGAGCCCCTCTATGATGAGCTGAGTGCTAATGACTAATACCCAAATCTATTCTAACCCAAACTCAATGACTCATTCCTCAGTGCATATGTACTTGTGTGTGCATAGGTATTTGTGTATAAAGGATACATTCTCCAGTCCCCTTTCGACACCCCCAGACTGGCCTAAGAATCCTGACCCCCATGAGTGGTACCCGTAGTCTCCCTGCATTTCCATACAGGCCTCTGACCCAACTTCAGGGTCTCCTTGTCTACACTCCCTTCTGACCCAACCGTGGATTTGAGTTTAATAAAATGTACCACACAGTGCCTTACAGAAGTATTCAATGCAATTTTAATCTTGAACAGCTTTTTCTCCCTTTTTTTATTATTATGGAAGCAAAAACCTGCAGGATAAAATGCCCAAAATATCTCATTTAATGATGGATTCCTTATTTCCCTTCTTCGCTGAAAACACTCAAGTCATAACAGTTTATTATATAAGCTTTATTTAATCCATTCTTTCACTCATTTTTATAAAAGCTCAATTTATATTCTGAATCTTTTTTTTTAAAGATTTTATTTATTCATTTGACAGAGAGAGATCACAAGTAGGCAGAGAGGCAGGCAGAGAGAGAGGGGGAAGCAGGCTCCCCGATGAGCAGAGAGCCCTATGTGGGGCTCGATCCCAGGACCCTGAGATCATGACCTGAGCCGAAGGCAGAGGCTCAACCCACTGAGCCACCCAGGCGCCCCTATATTCTGAATCTTTCATGAAGAATATGACAAGTGTTGGGGCACCTGGGTGGCTCAGTTTGTTAAGCGTCAGACTCTTGATTTTGGTTCAGGTCATGATCTCAGGGTTATGAGATTAAGTCCTACATTGGGCTGTGTGTGGGGCCTGGAGCCTTCCTTATATTCTCTCTCTCCCTCTGCTCCTCCCACTTGTGTTCTCTCTCTCAATAAAATAAAAAAAAATATGACAAGTGTCTGAGGAGACATGTTATCATTTTGTGATCATCGTCTTTTCAAAAAGACATTTTAATCATGAATAAATTTTGACAAGGGGAGGACAGAACCACTACTCACCCACTGAAGTGGCTAAAATTTTAAAAGCTGACAATTCCAAGTGTTGACAAAGACATGGAGCAACTGTGACACACATACGTTGCTGGTGGAAACTGGAAAAGATAGAGCTTGACAGTATCTCATCAAGTTAAAGATACGACCCTATAATTACACTCCTAGGAAAGAAAAGGAAAGCATGTCTCCACACAAATGACTTGTACATGGCTGTTCATAGCAGTGTCATTTATAATAGCAAACACACACACACACGCATACACACAGATCACTGGAAACAACCAGATGTTCATCAAGAGGTGAGTGGTATGTCCACACACACTCTCCAGGAAGGAAATACTGATGTATATACAACAATGTGGATGAGTCTCCAGAATCTATGGGGAGTGAAAGAAGTCAGATATAGAAGAAGGAAGATATGTTGCACAATCACTAAGGCGACATCACTTACATGAAATCCTAGGAAAGGAAAAGTGTTGGGAAATGGATATGTGGCTGCCAAGAGCAGGGATAGAGGGGTGTGCAGCTGCAAATGGGCAGGAGGGAACTTTCTGGGCTGATGGAAACTTGGTAGGAACAGGACCGTATAAAGCTATCCAAACTCATCCAACATCCGGTTAGAATGGGAGGACTCTGTTATGCAGCAATCACTCCTCAGCGAGGCTGGTAAAAGTAGACAAGACTGAGTATTTAAAATCAAATTCCTGCCTTTTAAAAATATGACTTGAAAGCCAGAAGCCATCCTGGGAAAGACTGATGATGTGTCTAAACGTATCTATGGCACTATGATGAAGTTAAAAGACACAGGAATGGCTGGAGGCAATGATTTTAAACTGTGATTCATTAATTTTCTCCATTTCAAAAACACTCCTACAAAAAAAAAATTTAAATCAATAGAAAATCGTCAGACTAGGCCATTCACCTCCCAAAAAAACTTCTGGTAGAAAAATAAAAATAACATTTTTTTCCTACTGTGCTTCTGACCCTCACTTTTCAAAGTGTTTAATATTGTTAATTGAGGTATAATTGGTATACGAGAAGTTGTGCATATTTAAAGTGTAAAATCTGAGGAGCTTTGGCACATAAATGCTTGTGCAACCTTCACCATAAACAAGGTAATGAATATATCTTTCACTCCCTAAAATGCTGCTTTGTGATTCTTCTCTGCTACCTCTCCTAGGTACCACCATCCCTGAACAACTGCTGATCTGCTTTCTGACAAGGACTGTGTATTGGTTACTTCTGCCAGAATTGTACACACGTGGAATCATACCATATGTACTCTTTTCTTCTCTGGCTTCTTTTGCTCGGTGTAATTATTTTGGGATTCTTCCATGTTGTGTACCAACAGTTCCTTCATTTTTCTTTGGAAAGATAGTATTTCATTGGATGGATATGGTACGATTTATCTACTCACCTGAGGATGGAGATTTGGGTTGCTTTGGGTTGGTAGCTGTGAGACAGCTGCTGTGCACATTTCTGCACACGTTGCACATGGACACGTGCTTTCTTGTGGGTAAGTAGGTGGGGCGGAACAGCAGGTTGTAAGGTAGGGGTATTCTTGAAGAAATTGCCAAACTCTTCCCAAGTGCTTAAAACATTTTCCATCCCCACCAGCCAGATGTGAGAGTTCTAGCTCCTCCAGAATCCCGGCTTGCTGTGGTCAGCCCTTCAAATTTCCAACATGCAGAAGTGAGTGATTGTGGTTTAACATGCATTTCTCTGATGACAAATTGCAAATAGCATCTTTTCTTGTACTTAGTTTCAAAAGATGTTGTCGATGAAGTGTCTTTTCAAATCCTTTGTCTAGTTTTAAAAATTGAGTCTTTTCCACCTTATTATTGCATTTTGAGATTTCTTTATATTTTCCAGATATGGCTGGATAAAGTTCTTCATCAGGTGTATACCTTGCAAACATTTTCTCCCAGTCCATGGCTTGTCCTTTCATTCACTTGACAGTGTCTGCTGCAGAACACAAGCTTTTGCTTTTTACCAAGTCTGTCTCATCAGTTGCTTTTCATGGATGATACTTTGGTGTAGACTCTAAGACAGAAATCACTCAAGGTCCCTCCAATTTTCTCCTGTGTTTTATTCCAGACGTTTCATGGTTTCAGTTTTTACATTTATGCTTTTTCTCCATTTAGAGTTAATTTTTGCATACAATGCATATGGAGACCCTCCCTCCACTGAACTGTCTTTGCACATTTGTAAACAATTAATTGTCCATTTATGTGTGGGTCTGTTTCTGGACTCCATGGCATCAGTCAATCTTTACGTCAACACCGTACTATCTTGACTAATACAGCTTTTAAATAACCCTTGAAATCAGTTAGTTCTCTAGCTCTGTTGTCTTTCAAAGTTGTTTTGGCTATTTTAGGTCTTTCACATTTCCATTTAAATTTCAGCATTGTTCATTTAGCTGGTTCATTCCCACAAAAACACTCGTGGGAATTTTGGTTGAGTTTGTGCTGAACTCACTGTTTAATTCGGAGACAATCAGTGTCTACTGATGCCAAGTCTTCTGACTCGGGAGCACAGTATGTCTCTACATGCAATTGGGTCTTCCTTCATTTCTCCTGGCAATATTCTGTTTTCAGGGTATGGATCTTGTGCATCTTTTGTCAGCTTTATCTCTAAATATTTCATATATTTTGGCACTCTTTTAAATGATGCTGCTCTTTTTACTTCAAATTCTGATCGTTGCTAGTATATAGAAATACAACTGACTTTTGTTTTTGATTTTTCATCCTGCAGCGTTGCTAAATTAAGTCATTATTTTAGTTTTTGGAGTTTTTGGTGGTATGTACCAGAGTTTCTAGGTAGGCACTCATGTATTCTGCAAAGAGACAGTTTTGCTTCTTTCTTTCCAACCTAGAAGAATTTTAATTGTTTATTTTTTTTCCTCGCCTTACTATCCTGGGTGGGACTCCAAGAGCTACGTAGAATGGAGGTGCTGGGAGCAGACATCCTGGTCTTCCTGCTGATCATAAGGAGAAAGAAGGCAGTCTCTCATCCTCAAGTGTGATGTTCACCCTAGGGATTTCATAGATCCTTTCTCAGGTGCAGGAAGTTCTTTCTATTCCTCGTGTGCTGAAAGCTTTTATCAGTAATGGATGTTGGATCTTGTCAAAGGCTTTTCTGTTTTTTTGAGATGATCTCATGGTTTTTCCTTTTTAGTTTGTCCATATGGTGAACTGCATTGATTTCCAAGCATTAAAAATCAAACTTGCCTTCAAAGGAAAAACTCCATTTTGTCATGTTGCATTATCCTTCTGATATAAGTGTTTACATTTATTATTTCATTTAATTTTGTAGTATAAGTGTTGTTATTTTAGTATCAGTATTGTAGTCTATGTAGTATAAGTGTTGTTATTTTTCCTATTTTTCATAAGACAAAGCTGAGGCAGGGATGGTTTTGTCCCTTGACCGAATCAGGTAACCAGTAAGAACTTGGATAGATCTAAGGTGCTGGTCTACCCCAAAGCCCAAAAACTTACATTCTAGGGTAGAAATGCAAACTAGGATATCACTGATGAGTTTTCATCTGTATGCATGGCTATGATGAAGTATAGTGACAATACGTAGTGTGGGTAAGAGAATATTTAAAACTATACTTACAAACTTGTAGCAGGAAAAGAATTGATGCAAGCTTCCAGAGGAAGGTTTGGCAATGTGTCTCAAAATGTAAACTTTGTGCTAAGGAAATAGTTCAGTCATGTGCAAAGATGCTTATGCAGTGCTTTTCACTGTAGCCTAGGAGATATTTTACATTTTGGAACATGGATAGATTGAATATTATGGAACTGTGAAAATCGTGATTTTTTTCACATATTTTTCCACTTTAATAAATGTTATGAGAAAGAGAGGTTCTAGGTCAGAGTATGTAGTGCAATCCCATTCATATAAAACAAATCTATATGTTTATACTCATACATAGGGTCAAGAGAGAAGCCTGGAAGGATCCTCCCCTAGTACGTAAAAACAAGACAGTTACTTTTACATGTCATGGGATGGAGGGTGGGATGGGAAAAAAAAACAAATGGAATGAAGGGTACCATGCTATAGTCGTGTGCTGTAGAGATTGTCCTACCATGCAACAGCTGTGTTGATCATAGTTTCCAAAGGAGTGAGAGTTCCTCATCTCAGGTAGCTCTGAGGTTTCTTCAGGTGTAATCAGGGGACGCAATGCAGAGTCTCTAGAATGTTGTCAAGGCTCACAGGGAATGGCACAATGGTCCATGTAGAGTAAAAATTGTCCTAGAACACTGGGACACAAATTTACTAAATCATATACTCTGATTTTATGATTGGACCAGCCCTGGGTGGAGGCACACAGAATCTCAGTATGCTTAGAATGTTCTGGAATGAAGACATTGTCTCCCTTGATGGTTCCATGGCAAAGGACCCCTGGCTTCTGCTTGGTCCCTTCCAACAATGAGAGCTCACTTGACATTGCTTGAGAAGGACCCCATTGCTCAGCAATGAGAACTAGTGTTAGGAAATAGCTTCCTCTAAGCTGAACCCAAATCTGCATCCTTCCATCTCTTATCTGTTGGTATTGAGAACTCACCTGACAAAACACGCTCTCCAACCACCTGGAGGTGGTTCCCATTCCTCTACCCCTCTTTTGGTGGGACCCTCTCTACTCTTCAGTGTTCCATTCGTGCTGTGATTTCTGATCTCCACCATTTGTCAATGCTTAGGTCAGAGCACAAAAATGCAGGTGTCCTTTGACTAGCACTACCTCCCGGGGCATGGAAACTATCATTCTCATAATGAAGGTGACTCTGCTGCTCACAATTAACTCATGCTGAATGTGGGGGCAATGACACTTTGCAGCCCTTTGTTCTCAGGACTCAACAAGACATTTTTCCTCCCTCCTAGATATTAAACATGGGACTTTACTTTCATCCTTGGTGATACTCATGGTGTTTTGTTTTGTTTTGTTTTGTTTTATTTTATTTTATTTTAATGCTCCCTCCTTCCCCAGGATTTAAATGTATTGAGATTTATTTAAATCTTGGCTTCGATGTGGATTATCTTACTTAGCTCCTCCAGGTTGGGTAAGTTGTTACCTTGCTGTGCACTCCATGTTTTCAAGTAAAACCCCAATAAATTTCAGATCTGGACAGAACCTCTGAGAGCTCCATGCCGGGAGGCACACTTGAGACTATCTCCAAATTAACCCTTAACCCTTGTTTTATACACATGGGGCTAATCATTCTGTCACCTCTGACTTCAGATAATCTTGTCCTCAGCCGGGACTTACTTCTCCATCCATACCATAGAACTGTCATGGTAGGGTCCATCAAGGATTTGTCCCAAAGCAAGAGCACGTCTGTCTGAAAAGCTCCTTGATCAACCATCTAAAGACACTTTTTAACAAAGATACATGGCTGGGTCTAAGTAATTATCCTTCTTTCACTACCCCGAAAAGCTGTGTTGGCTTCTAGTCTTGACTTTGTCCTGGACTCCCCGTCTTCCCCTTTCTTAGCCATACCCTCCATTCCCCACCGCCTTCCCCATCATATCTTAGACCTTCTGAAGTAAAGGGGAATTGCCAACATTTAGGAGAATAGTGGAAGCATTCAGTCTTTCCCGTAAATATTTCTAAACCTCTAGAGTACTTATACCAGGCAGAAAAGGCCTCTGAAAAATGAACTATATTTCACTATTGAGGTCAAAGGTCAGGTCAGCAAACTTCCTGTAAAGGTTCAGATAGTAATTATTTTAAGCTTTGTGGGCTCTACAGTTTCTGTCATAACGACTCAACTCTGCCATCGTATCAGAAAGCAGTGTCAGACAATATCTAAACAGATGAGCACAGCTGTTTCTATAAAACTTTACTTATAACAACTGGCAATGAGATAGGCTTGGGCCACTGGCCATAGATTCCTAGCACCACTTCTAGCTTGTCATAGACACATAACCAAGATTCAATTCCAGAGGCCTAGGCAGAATGGCACCGAGGGCTTCCGGAAACCCACTGAATGAGCATCATCGGCACTTGGCTTTTACCCTGTGAAATTGTTCCAGACCAGCTCAGCTCTACGCCTTTCCTACCAGCAGAGAACTCACTGTTTACAACTGGTATCATTGTGGATATCCATCTATTTCTTGGGATTTTTCCCCCTTCTTTCTATTTGCAATATGGAAAATGTTTGCTTTCTTTTCCCCAGTAGTTCCATAATTCCACATAGCACTTTGCTTTCATTATGTTGACTTTCTTCTATATATTTTGCTTTGAGGAAATCATATTTTTGTAGCTGGCGAAGGTGGCTCAGTTGAATGACAGCAGAGGCCTGAACCTTTCTCATGTTGGTAGCTGGTTTCCAGTGAAGATCTCACACTCTCCCTTTGGAGCCACAAGTTAACATATTGGTGACATGTTCACACATGCTAAGAACAAAGGAGGTCTGGACATGCTCTATGTATTTGATTTTCAGGTGCTTTAATTTTATTGCCTCAGTGAGTCATTTGGTTTCTGGAAAATAAGATAAGCACATTTTAATATTATGTAAAAAGATTCTTTTCACGAGAATGCACTTTCCAAATGACTAAATACACTAGGTCACTCAATTATCTTATTTTATTTTTAAAATAGATTTATTTTTTATTTTACAAAGTGATAGGTGGTATAAAAAAAGAAAAAAGTAAAGGAGGGCAATAATGTTGCATTATAATTCAGCATAAGTATTTTCTATATTGCTACATAGTCTTCATATATGTGACCTCACTGGTCAAGGAACACACTGGGCAGGTGTGTAGGTCACTTAATTATGATCTGTTGTTGGTATCGAATTTTCCCAGCTCTAATCCAAAAATACTAGCTTGCTTACATCCTCTCATAATGAGACAAAGTGGATTCGCTGGGAGAAAAATACTGAAAAGATGAAGTGGAATGTTTCAGCATCTGTCCGGTGACCCCCAGGTTCGCGTGGGCGGCCCGTAGGCCGGCTTTCCCACGCCGTGGCCTCCCCGTGTTCTCGCCTGGTGTCCTTGTCCTCCCTGGGCCTGCAGGAGCATCACTCAGGTGCCTTCAGGATTCGAGCTTACGGCTTGGGTCTGCCACTAGATCAAAAGCAAGCTTGAGGGAAGGGTTTGAGTCTTCTTCTCATTTTTCTCCAGCACCGGCCAGAAAGCTCTGCGCGTGATGAAGCCTAAGTGAGCGGCGCTGGGAGCGAGGGTGCCGGGGAGAGGCCCGTCCGCGCCAGTCCCCGGAGCGTGGCCACACGTGACGCCCAGCCGCTCCTCCCAGAAGTTCGTCGCCTATAAAGGGCGCAGAACCACCAACATCGCTGCAGACCTTCTTTCCTAGGAAGCTAACGGCAGAGCAGGGGCCTTGGGGAAAGAAAACCTAGACGCTTTTTTCCCCCTTTTAATTCTCTGGTGGGGGAGGAAGGCTGAGAGTCAGTTCAGTTTGAGCTACTCAGGCAGTCTGGTCTTCACAAGGGGCAACAGTATTTGCCCAGCCCAAGAGTCCAAGAGTCTATGCCCTTGGAATGTTTACTGCCTGCTATAAATTCCTCTAAATAGAGACCGTTTGGCTTAAAAGCATCTTCATAAAAATGCCAAGCTTCTGGGCAGGTTCAGTCGGCCCTCCGCCGACGAGTAGGCACAGCCCCAGATCGGCGGCATGCTCTCTGCACTTTTTGATCATGAATTCCCACCATAAAATTTTGAGCATGGACCTCCAGCACGCGTCTCCTTATTTTATTTATCAGTTAGACACATGGGCTATTGCACTGATACATTATTTATATTTTAAAACGAATGTGACATATCAATGAAAATGAGATAAAATACAAAGAGCTGTAATTTCTTTTATTTCTGTGCTCCCCTCTGGAAAAAAGCACCCGAGGTCCTCGCTGAGACCCCAGAACCACACATCGGATCACGACTCTGAGGGTTGGGGGACATCTTTGGAGTCAGACCTCCTGCCCATGGGCTTGAAGCTTGCCCATCTGGTGACAGCTCCCCGATGTCTTGGTGATCGTGCCTGTAGGAGCAGGGAGGCCAACGTTGAGCCCTCGAGGACCTCTGCCCATGGTGGGCGCCGCACTGATGACCCCTGAATAGTGAGTGACCTGTGGAAACAATTTGCATCGTCCCCTCAGACAGCCACCACCCAACAAGGGCTCCATCTTCCTCATGACCAAGACATGCCATAGCTTGGCTGGTGATGGAAACACACCTACACAGGTAGGGTTTCTGAGAGGTCACTGACAAGTTTTCCTAGAAGGTCTCGGTAATCGCTGTACGGGAGTTAGATTCTTTGAGGAATCCTATGCTAATTCTTTGTGAAGAATGTCTCCTGTAAATAAACCTCCACTCCTTTATTTTGCCTGTTTTGTGATCTCTGACTTTTGAAGGTAGGAGTTGATGAGAGCACCTCGCCCTGGCCCATCCCCTGCAGGAGGATTAACGGCAAAGAAGGCAAGTTCATGGATTTTCAGTTTTTCGGAAAAAAATGTGCTGTCTTCCAATGGGGTAGAACACACTAGCGTCACTGTATTTGCCTTTCATTGACTCGGCCTGAAATAACGTCCTTGCCTGAAATTCAGAGGGCAAGTTATTGATTGGAATGTGGGTGGAGATGGAAAGCCCTAGGTCTGGGGTCTAAGGGGCAGTGGTAGGGTCTTCTCCGTCAGGGTCAGAGACACCCACTGTTTGGCCTTGATCCTTGTTTGCCAGATAAAAGCCAGTGTGAGTCAGGGCCCAGAGAAAGTGTCTCTGTGAGGGCACGTGTGAGTTTCACGCGTCCTCAAGGATGCAGACGCGTACAGGGCTTGTAGTCTGATTCCTAAGGCAGAAGAGTCATCGACAGGATTTTCCTTGGTTCCTGGAATTAATACCACTTAAGTTGTTTAAAGAAATACAGTACAGTCACCCTTTTGAGCAGGGTTATAACAACATGATCTTTACAAGTTAAAAAACAGCTGGTTCCACTCGAATTCTAAATATATTAAAATAAACTTTGAGGTAAATAATCTTGAGTTTCTGTTTTCATAAATTACAGTGATAACATGTAAATTTCTCCATTCAGCTATCTTGACATAAGCCCTTTTGTGCTTCCCTCTTCCAAACTGTGAACCTATTACAGAGTCTTTCAAATAAATTGTAAGTATATTTCTCTTTAAAAAATAGAGGCAATAAATCCAGCTGTATTTAGCTAATTTAATCATGTGGCTCTGAAAATAAGCAACGCCTAGAATGCACTGCAAAAAAATGTAGCCAGCCTGTTTTTTTCTTTTTCTTTTTCTTTTTTTGGAGGGGGTTTTCCCCCACCCTCCTTTTAAAAAAAAGGCAACATTAACTGTTTCACAAAAAGTTATTTGTTTCCTCTGGAAGCCCAGCGAGGGAGCTTTGGGGGATTAGGGATACATTTCACCTATAGGTTACATGAGCTTTTGTTATTTGTTTTCATACAAAATAAACCGCAGAGCTCTTGCTAATGTACAATTGTGCAGAGTTTTGGTGGGAATATTTCAAAAGTAGTGTGTATTTTCCCTTGATTATTTCCGCAGGTCCTTAGGGATACAATCCAATAGTGGTGTATTCCCTTAGGAAAATATGTTTCATTTATAAAGTTTTTTTCCCTACAAAATGAAAACAGTTTTGGCTTAGCACACTGTTCTGGTCAAATTATGTGGCCATATTCCATGGAAATGATGAAGGCGACCCTGAGACAAAGCCGCCGGCGGGCTCCGGGGAGCTTGCAGGGAAGGCGACACCCTCGCAGACTCCTCACCCCGCCGCTCGTCCGCCGCTC
>CM053617.1:67958978-67998978 GCA_028646535.1 Procyon lotor | reverse complement strand
GAGCAGGGCCACCTTATCTCACCAGGGGCACGCTATCTGCTACGGAAGAAGGCATTTTTCATGCAGTAAGAAGTTGAGCATGATGCTTAGTGAAACTCCACTAGAAAAATATTATTTCCAAATAATCTTGGAAACAAAAGTGAGCGTCTTCAGAAAGAATTTCTTTTCTGGATCGGGCTTGGAAACCAGATCCTGCGCATCCTTTATGTGCGGTGGGCTTTTATGGTTCTGAGGTCACATGGCTGCCCAGGGGCTGGTGACAAGTGGAGCCTTCTGAGAAAAGCTGTGTCGCTGCTGTTCATTTTAAGCCCACTTAGGCATGTGCTGATAATGAAATACTAAGCAAGGAAAACAGTTGCTTCAAAATATATCCTTTCTATCAACAACAGCTGTGTAATTTATTTAAAAAAACTCTGAATGCTATGCTTTTTTATTTTCCAAGGATAGCATGAAATGCCCCATGAGGGGATCTCGAAACATCCGTGATGTACAGGAATTCCTATCATAACTAGGAGCTGGCCCTGTACCCGATTGTGTGCCTGGCGCGCACATGGTTACAGAAAGCATACTGGGCTTTTTTCTTTTTTAATTTTTTTTGGACAAATATTTGGTTTCCTCACTTCTCATGTGCATGATTGAAGGTGACTTGATCTAATTCAATTTTTCTCCATAGGAGATGTGATCAAATGAGGCTTTTGCCTTGGTGAATCCAAAAAACAGCTGAATCTTGTGGGTCCATAATGGGGGTGATGGGAAGAAAGCATTGGTTGCTTTGGCGCGGTTTCGGACGTGTCCTGATATCTAATTTAAAGGCAGCGTGTTTGTACTCAGTAAGTAATTATTATACAGCGCTCATCACACTTGGGTGACAAGTGTGACAAGTCTTCTTAGGTGAGAAGATCCTTCCTAACTTGTAGGTCTTTTTTAATCTGTTTCTAATGAAAACCCTGGAAATATTTGTGGGGGAAGGAGGCAGAAGGGCTTTTGTGAGCGTCAGAAAAAAAGTTCTGCAAACTGAGCTGTGACAGGCAGCGCTGGGCTGATTTTCAGAAAGACCTGAAATGTAAGGAAGAGGATCATGTCCACAATGTTGTGAAGGGAGAAGAAATGAGTGGCATCAGTGTATTCTACCTCTGTTCAAATATTTACTGCTGCTTTATGATGATATCTGGTTTGGGATGCAGATTGTATGAGGACTTCACCCAGGGGATCTTGCCAGAGAGGTGAGTTCAGGCTGTAGGTTGCTGGCTTCAGGAGGTCCTAAGCAGAGCTCAGCTGGTGGGACAGAGTCCACAGGATTCCATGGAATGAGCATCCTTGGGCTGGCAGTGGAGATGCCCGACACAAAGCCCCCAGAATCCTGCACTTCTCTCTGCACAGACATTAACCTAGGGCAGCTGTTGGCATCACTGTTCAGGGGTTGGTCTGAGAGAAGCCCAGAACAATCCACAAGGAGCCCTGAGTGAGCCGTGGTCAATGGAATGGTTTGCTCCCAGGGAGGGGTGGGAGGAGGCTCTGGCCTCCTGGCAAACGGTTTCTGAGAGGACCGATATAGAGCCAGACATTGGAGCAGTCACGTATTTGAAACAAAGGAAAAATCAGCTTGGTTCACATTTGTGGTGAAGAATATTTTATTACTAGATCAGTTTTTTTAGAAAATACATGTGTTGGAAGCCCTGTTTGGATCAGTCTACTAATGCGTGTGTCTCCTTTTAGAAATTGGGTATTGCTGGGATTGGTAAAAAAAAAAAATTAACATTTTAATTATTTGTATCATAAAATTAGTATACTTTGTCATGGCAAATAGTGTTTTACTCAAGTCAATCAAAACCATAATTCATGACTGAAGGACACAGATAGGTTGTTCCCAATTTTTGGCTAACATATATAAGTGATCTATACACACTCATGTGCAGATTTTTGTGTGAACATACATTTTCAGTTCTCTGGAGCAGATGCCTAAGAGTGAGCTTGCTTAAGTCACACAATAGGTGTACATTTCACTTTGAAAGTCATGGCCAAACCGTCTTCCAAGGTGTGTGTACCATTTTGTATTCCAACCAACAATGTGTAAGAATTCCAGTTGCTCTGCATTCTTACAAATGCTTGTCATTGTCCATTCTTTTTCTTTTAGATATTCTAATCGGCTTGTAGGAATATCTCTTTGCGGTTTTATTTGCATTTCCCTGTCAACTAATGATGTTGAGCTTCTTATTATATGTTTGTTTGCCAACCTTATATTTTCTTAGGTGAAGTGTCCATACCTTTGGCTTATTTATTTTAAGTAGATTCCATGCTTAGCATGAAGCCCAGCATGGTGCTTAAACTTCTGACCCTGAGATCAAGAACTGAGCTGAAACCAGGAGTCAGACACTTAATGGATTGAGCCACCCAGGCACCCCTGTAATTCTACTTTTTTTTTTTTTTAGATTTTTATTTGTTTATTTGACATAGAGAGAGAGATCACAAGTAGGCAGAGAGGCAGGCAGAGAGAGAGGGGGGAAGCAGGCTCCCCGCTGAGCAGAGAGCCTGATGCGGGGCTCGATCCCGGGACCCTGAGATCACGACCTGAGCTGAAAGCAGAGGCTTTAACCCACTGAGCTACCCAGGTGCCCCTCTACTTTTAAAAATGCAGAAATACAGGGGCGCCTGGGTGGCTCAATCAAATAATAAATAAATAAATAAATAAATAAATAAATAAATAAATAAATAAAATATTTTTAAAAAAATGCAGAAATACAAAGAACCTGGAATAGCCAAAACAATTTTGAGAAAGAGGAACAAACTTGGAGGACTTGATTTCAAGACTTCTAATGAAAACAGTGTGGTATTGGCAAAAGACCAGACCAGTTAGACCAACAAAACAGAATGGAGAGCCTGGAAAGGCTGCATGAATAGAGTCAACTGATTTTTGACCAAGGTGCAAAGTCAGTTCAATGGAAAAAAGAGAGCTTTAAAAAAAAAAAAAAGATAGAACTGAAAACTATCCACAGATAAACCTGCTGGGATTTTGATAGCACTGCATTTAACAGATCGGTTGAGTTGGGGAGAACCAGTATTTGAACATTATGGGGTCTTCCAATTCATGATTTAGGTCTTCTTTGATTTCTTTTATTAGTGTTTTGTAGTTTTCAACATACGGAACCTTCAGAGATCTTGTTAGATTTATAACTATTTCATTTGCTGCTGTAAATGTTATTTAAAAAATAATTTCCAATTGTTCATTAATAGTATGTAGACATATGACTGATTTGTGTATGGCATCTTAATAACTTGCTGAACTCATTCATTATTTCTAGGAGCTTCTTCTATAGATTCCTTGTGATTCTTTTTTTCATAGACAACTGTGGCATCCCTAAACAGAGATAGTTTTTTCCTTTTCACCTCAACTATATGCCTGTGCGAAATCCTTCAGTAAAATGTTGAACAGGAGTGGTGAGAGGGAACATCCCTTATCCTGTTCCAAGTCTTAGGGGGAAACATTCAGTTTTTCAGCATATCAGCTGTAGGGTTTTTTGAAAAAAAATTTTGTTCATTTTTTGTTTTGTTTTGTATATTCTTTTAATTTAATTTAATTTTTTCAGGGTTCCCAGATTCACTGTTCATGCACCACACCCAGTACTCCATGCAATCCGTGTCCTCCTCAAAACCCACCACCAGGATCACCCAACCCCCCAGCCTCTCCCTCCAAAACCCTCAGTTTGTTGCTCAGAGTCCACAGTCTCTCGTGGTTCATCTCCCCCTCCAATTTCCCCCATTCACCCTTCCTTTCCTTCTCCCAATGTCCTCCATGTTTTTCGTTATGCTCCACACATATATACTCTTCATCCTTTAATGAAGCTAGTTCTCTCCTATACCTGGTTTGCTGAGACTATTTACCAGGGATGTACGTTGTTTTTTTCCCAAGAGCTTTTGGCATCTGTTGAGAGGATTGTGTGATGAACTGATGACTTCAGTCAATGTCTGTTGTTCTGATTAAGCCTTGATATTGGACCTGCACCATGTCCTTGGGCCTTAGCAGTATGAGTTTCTTGATTCCCCTGGCCCTCTTTGCTGGAAGTGTGGGCCCAGCGTGATCCTGCCCCTTCCCTGGTTTGCTCTCATTTGCTTCCTCTGTCACAAGGGCAGCTTGAGCCCTTCCCCAACCAATTAGAACTCATGTTCCTGGGAGAAGAGAGTGACTCTAGAGAAACTGCTTGCCCCTTTTTTTTTCTGCTGTTCTCTTGCCCCAGGTTTACACACAATGGACATTTTCAAGAGCTTAAGTCCTTTGTTGTGTGAAGAGAGAGCCCCTGAGAGGTTCCTACACCTCCCTGCACTCTGCAGCCCTGCAGAATCTTATTGTCAGTTTGGCCAACTGGTCACCTGCTCTAGCTCAACACTTCTCCCCAGCGTCTGGTCGCATCTGGTCTGGGAGCCCTGGCTGGCATCCCTCCTCTCCTGGAAGCCACCGTCCTGCCTTAGGGTTTGGCCCAGTTAGTTGCTCTGTGACTTCTGCTCTCTGGTGGGTTAAACAACAACAACAACAACAAGTTGTTGGCCTGTCTTTTTTTGTTAAAAAGAGTGAAAGCAATGCTCCTTCCAGTTCTCTGTGTCTCAAGACAGAAGCTGCAGGTATTTCCGACAAGAGGGCTTGTTTTTATGAATGCAGGGGCGCCTGGGGGGCTCAGTGGGTTAAAGCCTCTGCCTTCGGCTCAGGTCATGATCTCACACATAGAGCTCTCTGCTCAGCAGGGAGCCTGCTTCCCTCTCTCTCTGCCTGCCTCTCTGGCCTACTTGTGATCTCTCTCTCTCTCTGTCAAATAAATAAATAAATAAAATCTTTAAAAAAATAAATTATGAATAAATAGAAGTTTTGTCAAATACTTTTTTTGCATCTCTTGAAATAATCATATTTCTGTGTGCAATTCACCATGTAAACAAAATAAAGGAGAAAACAACATTTTATATATATATATATCTATATATATATATAGTGTATATATATATATCTATATATATATAGTATATATATATATATAGATATATATATATATAGTGTATTTACTTTATTTACTTAAAATTTTGAAACAATAACACACTTCAGAAAATACTGGGAGTGGACATAACTTGTTTTTTCTAAGGCATTTGCAAATAAGTTGTTGACATGTTTCCCCCATTATCCCTGAATACCTTTAGAGCATATTTCTATAACAAGGACATTCTTCTATATAACTGTCAAAATCAAGATATCAACATTGATTAATACTACCATTGGATGCTCAGACCCTATTCAAGTTTTTCCAATTGTTTCAACAAAGGGTCTTTACAGGATCACCTGTTGCATTTAGTTGTGTGTCTTCCTATCTCCTTTGTTGTGGAAGAGTTCCCTAGTCTTTCCCTGACTTCATGATTTTGACACTTGGGAGATTAAAGGCCGTTGGTTTTGTAGTGTCCCCCAATCTGGATTTGTCTAATATTTTCTTACAGTGGGAATGAGATTCTCTTTCTTTAGCGGGAGTCTGCTGTGTTCTCACTGGATCCTATCAGGTGGCATGTGATTCCAATTTGTTTCACTATTAATGAGGTTTATTTTGACTACTTGATGAAGATGGTGTCTTCCAGGTTTCTCCACTGGAAACTTACTAATCTCTCCTTCATAATTAATAAGCATTTTTTGAGGGAGGTACTTTGAAACTATGTATATCCTGTTCCTCATCAAATTTTACACTAATTACTTAATTAGTTTCTGAAAGGACTCATGTTTCCTACTCCTCTCAATGGACTACACTCTGTTATTATCATTATTCACCTCAATGCACAGATTGTTCCCAGCCTATCCAGGGGGAGCTCATTTAAGCTGGCTTGGGTATCTTTTGGCATGGCCCATTCTTTTTTGAGTATTTTCTTGTTTTCTGGCATAATAGTTTCAGGCTCATCTTGTGTTTTTCCTTCTCGAGATCTGGAGTAAGTAATTTTTCAGGACTTTTCATTTGTTTTCATGGAAAGTGGTATTTAGAGGCTAAGGTCTGCTGTTAGATGTGCTCATTGCTATTGGGGTGTCACGGCCCCCAGGCTCACTCAGGTAGAGCTAGGTGACAAATGTTTATTGAAGGTAAGCATGTATATGTGTGTATGTGTGTATACCTACATATGCATGCAAACACAAACGTGTGCATACATTCATTGTATCTATATTAATCCACTTATCTATCATCTTTCTATCTACCTACATTTTACATTTATCTAATCATTATCTAAAACTACTGCTTCACACTGATATATCCCATTCCAAACCAAAATCACAGTGTTCTTAGTTTTCTCCATTCCCATACTTGTAACTCTCTTCTCCAGCCCTTCAAGGACCCTGACTATTTTTATCCTTGGTGTTCCTTCATTTGCTCGCTCCAGAGGACATGACCAGTCTCTTGGCTCTGCAGCATTCCTTCCCCAGATGGGATGCACTCCTTGCCCTCCTGTTGCCCTCCTCCGATGTCCTTCTCTAGTGCAGTGCAGGGCCCCTCTGCCTTCCACTATGTGGCTTCCTTGCTCTACTAAATAGTGTAGCTCTGGATTGTTCAGGAAGGAGGAGGGAAAGCAGAAGCAGAAACATCATTGATTTAAAATTCACACATTCCTACTATGAACTCAACTTAGGCTTCATGCATTTTCCATTTGGCATTTTGCTGGATTATTTATGCCAGTATCCTCTTTAGTGTTTTGTGTCTCTCTTCTTGGGAACAATTGGCCAGTAGCTTTTCTTTATTACATCATCCTTGTCAGGTTTTAGTATGAAGGCCAAAGTGGTTTCATAGGATGAGTTGGGAAGTGGTTTACCTTCTGGCCTCTGGAAAATTTTCTATAAGATTGGTATTATCTTCCCCCAAAATACTGAGAAGTATTCGTTAATGAAACCATCTTGGCCTGGAGACTTTGGGGGGAAAGGAGAAATTTAAATTGCAAGTTAAGTTTCTTTAATAACTGTGTGATTATTCATATTTCTACTTCTTTTATCAGTTTTCTAAGTTGCATTTTTGTTTTTCTATATCATAATTCTCAAATTAACTTGCATAAAATTCTTCAAATATCCTCTCATTGTCTTTTTAACATCAACATACTATGTGTTAATTTTTCATTTTGATAATCTGTATTCTCTCTCTCTCTCTCTCTTTTCTGGAGCAAACTTTGAAGGAGTTGGCAATTTTCTTAGATTTTAGAAGAAACACTCTTGGCTTTGATTTTTCTCTTTTGTCCATTTGATTTACATTTAAAAATACTTTTCCTAATTTTTTTTCTTTTACTTTTCTTGGATGTAATTTACACTTCTTTTTCTAAAGGCCTGAGAGAGATAATTCAATCTGTTATTTTAAGTCTTTTAATTTACTCATATAAGCATTTAAGGCTATCAATTGCCCTCTAAGCATCCTTTAGCTGCACCCCATAGATCATAGTCTATTGCATTTTTTAAAATCCTGTAATGCAAAATATTTGATAATTTCCATTATAATTTGTTCTTTTATCCATTGGTTCTTTAAGAGTGTATTTCTGACTTTCCAATTAATTCAGGACATCCTGGCCATATTTTGTTAATTTTAGGTTATTTCTTCTGTGCTCAGAGGATATCCCCTGAATGAATTCAACCCTTATAACTTTGTTGAGACTTGCTCCATATTCTAGGATATGACCAATCACTATGCTGCTTATATTTATCTCTTTGGAATTTTAATTGTGATTATGGGATCTTTGTCCTCTGCCTTTATTTCTATTGTTTTCTCCATCATCCTTTGTCAGTATTTATCCTTCTCTTCTATTTTTGTGTGTGGAACTTCTCCAATTTATCCTCTGTGTTATATCAAATTTTATGCACCTTCTATGTAATTTTTACAGCTCCTAAAATTCATCTATGTTGGACTACTGGGTTTTTAGGTTTTTTTAGTAGTATTTTATTATTTATTTTGGTGAGTTTCTTTGTTTTTAATTAACATATAATGCATCATTTGTTTCAGGGGTACAGGTCTGTGAATCATCAGTCTTACCCAATTCACAGCACTCACCATAGCACATACCCTCCCTAATGTCCATAACCCAGCCACCCTATCCCTCTCCCCCCATCCCCCAGCAACATTCAGTTTGTTTCATGAGTTTAGGAGTCTCTTATGGTTTGTTTCCCTCCCAATCCCATTTTGTTTCATTTTTCCCTCCCCATCCCCCATGACCCCCCACCCTGCCTCTCAAATTCCTCATATCAGAGAGATCATATGGTAATTGTCTTTCTTTGATTGACTTATTTTGCTTAGCATAATACCCTCTAGTTCCATCCATGTTGTTGCAAATGGCAAGATTTTGTTTTTTGATGGCTGCATAGTATTCCATTGTATATATATACCACATCTTCTTTATCCATTCATCTGTTGCTGGACATCTAGGTTCTTTCCATAGTTTGGCTATTGCGGACTTTGCTGCTACAAACATTCAGGTGCACATGCCCCTTCAGATCACTATATTTGTATCTTTAGGGTAAACACACAGTTGTGTAATTCCTGGGTCATAGTGTAGCTCTATTTTCAACTTTTAGAGGAACCTCCATAATGTTTTCCAGAGTGGCTGCACCAGCTTGCATTCCCACCAACAGTGTAGGAAGGTTGCCCTTTTTCCACATCCTCATTGACATCTTTCATTTCCTGACTTGTTAATTTTAACCATTCTGACTGGTGTGAGGTGATATCTCACTGTTGTTTTGATTTGTATTTCCCTGATGCTGAGCGATGTTGAGCACTTTTCATATGTCTGTTGGCCATTTGGATGTTTTCTTTGCAGAAATGTCTGTTCATGTCTTCTGCCCATTTCTTAATTGGATTATTTGTTCTTTGGGTGTTGAGTTTGATAAGTTCTTTATAGATTTTGAATACCAGTCCTTTATCTGATATGTCATTTGTGAATATCTTCTCCCATTCATTCAGTTGTCTTTTGATTTTGTTGACTGTTGCCTTTGCTGTGCAAAAGCTTTTGATCTTGATGAAGTCCCAATAGTTCATTCTTGCCCTCAATTCCCTTGCCTTTGGTGATGTTTCTGAGAAGTTGCTGAGGATGAGGTGGAAGAGGTTGTTGCCTGTGTTCTCCTCAAGGATTTCGATGGATTCCTGTCTCACATTGTGGTTTTTCATCCATTTTGAGTCTATTTTTGTGTGTGGTGTAAGGAAATGGTCCGGTTCCATTCTTCTGCATGTGGTTGTCCAATTTTCCCAATACCATTTGTTGAAGAGACCTTCTTTTTTCCATTGGGCATTCTTTCCTGCTTTGTTGAAGATTAGTTGATCATAGAGTTGAGGGTCCATTTCTGGGCTTTCTATTCTGTTCCATTGATCTATTTATCTGTTTTTGTGCCAGTACCATATTGTCTTGATGATTACAGTTTTGTAATAGAGCTTGAAGTCTGGAATTGTGATGCCACTAACTTTGGTTTTCTTTTTCAACATTCCTCTAGCTATCTGTGGTCTTTTCTGGTTCCATAAAAATTTTAGGACTATTTGTTCCATTTCTTGAAAAAAAATTGATAATACTTTGATAGGAATTGCATTAAGTGTGCAGATTGCTTTAAGCAGCATAGGCATTTTCACAATATTTGTTCTTTCAATCTATGAGCATGGAATATTTTTCCATTTCTTTGTGTCTTCCTCAATTTCTTTCACGAATACTTTATAGTTTTCTGAGTACAGATTCTTTACCTATTTGGTTAGGTTTATTCCTAGGTATCTTATGGTTTTGGGTGCAATTGTAAATGGGATCAGCTCCTTAATTTCTATTTCTTCTGTTTAGCTCTTGGTGTATAGAAATGCAACTGATTTCTATGTGCACTGATTTTATGTCCTGACACTTTGCTGAATTTCTGTATGAGTTCTAGCAGTTTTGGAGTGGAGTCTTTTGGCTTTTACACATAAAGTATCATATCATCTGCAAAGAGTGAGAGTGACTTCTTCTTTACATATTTGGATGCTTTTTTACTTTTTGTTGTCTAATTGCTGAGGCTTTTCAAAATCTTTGGGATGCAGCAAAGGCAGTCCTGAAAGGAAAGTATATAGCAATATGAGTCTTTCTCAAGAAACAAGAAAGGTTTCAAGTACACAACCTAATCCTACACCTAAAGGAGCTGAAGAAAGAACAGCAAAGAAAGCTTAAACCCAGCAGGAGAAGAGAAATTATTAATAAAGACAAGGGCAGAAATCAATGAAATAGAAACCAAAAGATTAGTAGAACAAATCAATGAAACTACTAGCTGGTTCTTTGAAAAAATTGATAAGATAGATAAACCCCTGGCCAAACTGATCAACAAGAAAAGAGGAAGGACCCAAATTAATAAAATCATGAATGAAAGAGGAGCGATCACAACCAACACCAAAGAAATACAAATAATTATAAGAACATATTATGAGCAACTACACACCAGCAAATTTTACAATCTGGAAGAAATGGAGCGTTCCTAGATACATATAAACTACCAAAACTGAACTAGGAAGAAACAGAAAACCTGAACAGACCCATAACCAGTAAGGAAATTGAAGCAGTCATCAAAAATCTCCCAACACACAATAGCCCAGGGCCAGACGGCTTCCCAGGGGAATTCTACCAAACATCTAAAGAAGAATCAATAGTATTTTCCTGAAACTGTTCCAAAAAATAGAAATGGAAAGAAAACTTCCAAACTCATTTTATGAGACCAGCATTACCTTGATCCCCAAACCATACAAAGACCCCATCAAAAAGAATTACAGACCAATATCCTTGATGAACATGGATGCAAAAATTCTCACCAAAATACTAGCCAATAGGATCCAGCAGTATGTTAAAAGGATTATTCACCACAACCAAGAAGGATTTATTCCTGGGCTGCAAGGTTGGTTGCATCTGCAACCATCATTCAATGTGATACAATACACTAATAAAAGAAAGAACAAGAACCCTATGATACTCTCAATAGATGCAAAAAAAGAGGAAAGAATGTTATCAGGTTGGAGACTAGAACAAAGCCATGTGCTAGATTTAGGGTATATTTTGATCTATTAGAAGAAACCGTATCCCAAAATTTTAAAGAAAGAAATACCAATTTGTATACAAAAAATAAGGTTAAGTACAATGAAGGGGTAGAATGTGACTATAACAATGAAAACTAAAAATTATTTTTATTTTATTTTATTTTATTTTATTTTATTTTATTATTTCATTTTATTTTTTTATTATAAACGTGTTTATATACTGATTTTTTCCTCCAAATACGTTTATTTTATTTTTTCACTGTTACAAGATTAATTGTTCACGCACCACACCCAGTGCTCCATGTAAATCGTGCCCTCCTCAATCCCCACCACCAGGCTCGCCCAACCCTCACCCCCTCCCCTCCAAAACCCTCAGTTTGTTGCTCACAGTCCACAGTCTCTCATGGTTTATCACCCCTTCCAATTTCCCCCCATTCCACCTTCCTTTCCTTCTCCCAATGCCCTCCATGTTTTTCCTTATGCTCCACACATAAGTGAGACCATAAGATAATTGATTCTCTCTGCTTGACTTATTTCACTCTGCATAATCTCTTCCAGTCCCATCCATGTTGATACAAAAGTTGGGTATTCGTCCTTTCTAATGGAGGCGTAATATTCCATTGTATATATGGACCATATCTTCTTTATCCATTCATCTGTTGAAGGCCAAACTGTGGAAAGAACGAAGATGCCCTTCAAAAATATTTTAAAAAATGTATTGATAAGATAAATCAATAAAGTTAAAAAAACTTTAAAAATGTTTAAGTTAAAAAATGTTAAAATAGGAAAAAGGAAAAATTAAAAAAAGAGAATAAGAAAAAAATAAAATTAAAAAAAATTTAACTTTGAAAGACCAAAGAACCATGGGGAAAAAAAGCCATGAATTCTATGTGCTGTATTCCTGTAACTCTGAAGTTCTGCAGTTCTCATTGATCAGTGACCTTGGTCTTGGAAGGATGTTCCTGCTGATCTTCTGGGGGAGGGGCCATTGCAGTGATTCTCAAGTGTCTTTGCCTGAGGCGGGATTGCACCGCCCTTGCCAGGGGCTGGGCTAAGTCATCTGCATGGTTTCGCGCTCTCGGAGCTTTTGTTCCCTGAGCGCTTTCCGTACCGCTTTGGAGGCTGGGAATGAAGATGGCGGCTCCCAGTCTCTGGCGCCGTGGGAGCTGAGTGCTTGGGGCCCCGCTCCCCAGTGCACCCTCGGAGAAAAGCCGTCAGTCCCTCCCGACTCCCTGGTCTCAGGCCGCGCTCCCAGCTCAGCCGGCCTGTGACCGAGCGTTTCTGTCTCTGGCGCGGCCTGGTCTGGAGTCTCCACCCCAGCAGATCCCTGCAGCTGCGCCCGCGCTGCTCCTCCCGGAGGAAGGAAGGTAGTCTCCCCAGATCTGTCCCTTGTGGGGTCCCCGCTCGAAGATCACAGCCTGACTGCCTCGGATCGTGGTTTAAGGTGAGCCCGAGCTGAGAGCCCTCCTGGGCTCCGACACCTGGGAGCTCAGCCACCTGCAGACACCCCCGGTCCTTCTGGGACCCCGAAGGTCCCGAGACCACCGTGTCCCCGCGAGGGCTCCACCCCCGCTCAGCCTCTGGAGCGACGTCCCCCAGGGGAGCAGACTCTAGAAGTCCTGATCTCTCCCGCGGCCGGGAGCCGGCCCCTCCCCCTCGGTCTCTCTTCCCGGAGCCTGGGATTCCTTCCCCGCGTCCTACCTTCCCGAACGTGGTTGCTTTTCTGTTTCTAGCATTGCTGCTCTTCTTCTCTTTGGCCTCCTGTTGCATTTGTAGGTGTTCAGCATGGTTTGATGACTGTCTAGCTGGACTCCTGTGGCCCGATGATAATTAGGTCTCCTGCTCCGCTGTCAACTCGCCCCCGTCCCTAAGTTTCTTTGTCTTTTTAAAGGTTTTATTTATTTATTTGAGACAGACAGAGGGGGGAGGGCAGAGGAAGAGGGAGAGGCAGACTCCCTGCAGAGCAGGGAGCTTTAGTAGTATTTTATTCTCCTGTCTACCTCCTTTCTCATTTTCTCATGGTTTTCCCTTTCTTAGCTGGTTGTCTTATCTTGTATTTGTGGAGAATGCAAATGATTCTACTCTAGCTGTCCTCATTCTGCGAATACTCTGTCCTGCACTTAAAGAAACAGCGATCTCTTTGTGGTTTACAGATAATTAAAAGTGGAATGTATGTGGAAGTGCTGTATAATTTAAAGGTGATGTTATTGGTCATAGTGGTGGTCATAGTTATTGGTCATAGCTCTGCCACAAAGAGTAATTCTTGAAAATCTGCAGGATCAGGGGAACCTAGAAAAGACACTAAAGCTACAAATGATACATGGCCTAAAATGTCTTTTAACAGTACAAGTTTTTATACATATTTGGCATTTGAGCACAGGAATGGAGAAGACTTGAAAACTTCAGGCTTAAAAATCTAGGTCTTTCTCGCTGGATTTTAGCAGAAGGTGGTGGTTCGAGTGAGTGAGCACTCTGAGTAGGGAAGGCTGTGCTCCTTCTGAAGGGAGGCCTCTCTCTTCCCCTATGTTAATGTACTTTCATGGAAAATGACTGATAATTGTTTAATTAACAGAGAGAATGCGTTTTTGCTGTTTTCTGACAATAAGGACACACTTCTGCTCTGAAAGTGGGTGGTCGATCAGTTAGGGATGCTAACAGCTACAGTGGTTAACTGAGGATTTATGAAAGAAAGGCATTCATCACAACTATGGACTGTTAAGTGGGGGCTCCCCATTTGCTGCATCAGCCCCCAAATGCCGCCAAAGACCCTAACTGTTCTTTCTTTCTGCTCTTGTTCTTAGCGTCCTCCATTACTTGGTAACCTGGGGCTGTTGAGTGGCTCCCAGTGGTTCAGAATGACTCCTGCTCCCAAGGCGGGGAGACCTGAGCCAGCCTTGCCTCAGCAACTACCTGCCTCCCTTATCTGAAAATGAAATCATTCTCAATGCCCCCCTCCCTGTCCCTGGCAGCAGGCTTCCACTTACAGCTGCTGCCCTACTAGGGCTCATAGAGCCCCTTGGTTGCCAGGGAAAGGCCAGTTGCTTTGTTCATTGGGCAGCCACAGATAGTGGTATGCCCCTGCCTTCCATCTGTGCTGGGATGCTTCCTGGTTCAGGGTCAGGTAATTAGCAGGACATGTGTTATCATTGTGTTGTCCACTGACATCAAAGATTGGACCTTTAACTGAAACCTGCCTTCTTGAGATGGTACGTGCTGCTACGCATCACACAGACATTTTGCTCCTGGTGGTGGGCATGGGGCCTGTCCTCAGAGCAGGTCTCTGTTCCTGTAGACTTTGTATGTAGCTTCTAGGAGGCGGAGCTGCATGTGACCCAGGCGGGAGCCCCGCAGCCTGTGCTCTTCACTGCTGCTTTGCATGTAGTGCCTTGCAGGGGAGAGGGAAGAGATGGGGAGGGAAAGACTGGCCCTCAGCTGCCCCCACTCCATGTCAGGGACAGGGACCACTCCGACTCCGGGCAGGAATCTGAGGGCTCTAGGTTCCGAGGTTGTGCAAACATGGGGGGCATTCCAGGAGGTCCTTTTCAACTCAGAGCCTCTCAAAAGGTTAATTTATCTTTCTCTTACTTCATTCTATTACATCAAATTCTCCTAACAGTTTCCCCCTCAGACTTTCTCATAAAAATTATGTTAATTATGATTTTTAAAAATTAAGGTCGTAAATAAATAGGAACCCTTGTCATCTTGTGCACAATTGTCTGTTGGCCCTTTTCAATGTATTATCTGAGACTCCTTTCTAGGTCTATTTTGTTTCATATTTTCTCACTTATTTTCCACTTAGATAAAGTCCTGTCAGTTGTCAAGATAATAAGCAAGAGTAGATTTTGAGTGAATAAATAAATAAATAAATAAATAAATAAATAAATAAGGTCATATTCTGTGCCGTTGTCTGCTTGTCCTCCTCACCCCACCCTGACTCAGGTCCCGCCCTGCTCCTGGTGGCTGCTCAGTACGTACTTTCAGATGTGGCTGAGGGTCTGAGAACCAGCCAGAGCACCCAGCATTGCTACTCTCCTGCAATTGTTTCCTAGGCTTTCTGGAAGTAGGAAATATTGAAAGGGAACACATGAGTAGGGCAAATGTGTTGTATCAGCTTAAGGGACATTGTGAAGGCAAATTTTCTTGAAGGCGAACTCTGCTTGGTGCCTCACTGAATGTTTGAGAATGGGGTATTGACACAGTTTTGAGTTTGGGAATTGGCAGGAGGAATCAGATAAAGGATAATTGGGCTGCCCTTTTTCCTTCAGAAAATGCCCAGTAAAATCAACGGCATTGTCACTGAGAAAGATCTGCAGGAAGGGCTCCTTTTGAGGACAGCCTTCAGACAAGGGGAAAAACACCCTCTGACTCCCCAGGGTCCACTTAGAGTCATGGCTGAGTGCTAACCTGGAAGCTTTATTGCTTGGCCAGTGACCAGTGATTGTTATGATATATAAAGGGAAGGTTGAAATGTGACGTCTCATAGAATGAATGCACTGTTGATACCCTGAGGTGAACCTCAGTTAAGATGGGAGTCCTTAGGGTTTCTCTGGCCCATCCTCTAGTTGTGCCTTTTTCTCAGCCAGTTCTTCAAATGGAGACTCTAACCAATTAATTCCCTTAAAATATCTAAATTCTTTAAAATATGTCATCTTAAATGTTACTTATTTTCCTGGAAGATAGAGTGAAAGATCTAAATTTTTTGAAGGGTCAAAGGAGTGAATATCTAATGGTGGAATCTTGTGTGGGCAGAGTAGAGATTGGGGGGTTATTTATTCACTTCCATACACAGAGCTGTCCAATTCACTCAGAAGCCTCCCTTGAACAAAAAATAGCCTGAGCTAAGTACTTTCTTACATGAGACATGGTTGAATATCTCATGTAAGTGGTCCAAGTTCCTCATTTGGGGGCCCAGGTGTCTTCATCAGTGCAGACGGTCTCATCTGATGGGGACCTTAGCTTACTCGTGGAAGACGATCGGAACTCTCCTTGCCAAAAAATGAGACACTTGCTTTCGTTATACATTTTTTGTGAGTCCAATTAGATCCCACAAGGGAGGGAACTACCTTCTCCTTCTGTGGGTATTTCTATGGTTCAAGTGCAGTGCTTGGCACAGAGCAGATGCCAAAACCTGTGGTCCCCGCCTTCGGATATTAGAACTAACAATTATTGTCCTCACAATACCCTGTTTCCCTTGTCTTTTCCTGAAAGGGACGACTCTGGTTATACCGTCTTCATTCCCTCCCTTCTTCCTTCCACTCAGTCAGTCACTCATTTCTTTAATGGGTTTATTACCAAATGGTCCAGGTGCAATTCCCAGGTTTGCTTTTTACTACTTGTGTGTTCTTTGACAATAATAGCTGATAAGAATCTTGGTTACTTTTTAAATGATGATCATGTTCAAGGTGATGGGTTCAGTGCTAAGCTTGGATCTATCTCTTGGGTTGTGAGGATGAAATACAATGTTATGTTCAAATTGCCCAGCACAGAGCTCAGCATATGGAAAATGTTTGATAAAAGGAGGTTATCACCTTAATAAAACTCTACTGAGCGTGTGCTCTGTGTTCCCTCTGTGCCAAGAACCCCCACACATCAGGACCATCAGTGAGTATTTTTCATTGAATTGACCTGTACCTGGGACCCTGGACGAGGAGAATCAAATCCTGTGCTAAGCTCTATTGAAATCTTGTTCAGAAATGTGTTAAGAAGCTTCCCAGCACCAAGTACTTTTCCCCAATTGTTGTTGCCAGGTAGTTATACTTTCCCCCTTTTTGAAATTAGAAATATACCTGAACTTAATATTCAGCTGTGACCATTGGAGGGACTTCCCACGTACTGGGAAATTGGGTCTACCCATAACACCAAGACTTTCTTAATTTTATATGAGATGAAGGAAACATTTTAAGCCCCTACAATGAGTGCCATTTTGAAACAGTCAAGGCCAAATGTCTATATTTCATTATCTCATTCAAGGTTTTTCTGTACTCTGATGGTGGTCTTTGTTTTCCTAAATGATCATGGATGATGTTTTCTGGTTGAATGAAATCAGAGATGGACTTCTCTATGATTCTTCTTCAAAATCACACTGAGTAGTAAGAGGACAGGAAGTACTAAGATGTTTATGAAATAAAGGATGAATAATAGCTCAGAGATGCCCAGAAATTTTTTTTTTTTTATCATCATCACTACCTTCAAAGTGCATGATTGCTTTGGTCTTCAAACGGTCTGGCATGCTTCTTAATCATGTGGCAATATCGTGATGCTTCTGTAGACTCACGCGGTCATAAGTTTCATTTATGCCAATCAGCCATCCATGATTCAACTCTCCACAGCAGTGTTTCTGCTAAGTGCCTCATAGCTGCATAATGATGGGCAGCGTGACCACTGGAGCCCACGGCCCGTGCAGCCAATCAGCCAGGTGACTTCAGGAAGGTCGTATGGCCTCTCTGTGCTTATGTTTTCTCATCTGTAAATTGGGGATTCTAAGGGTCCCTGCCTCATAAGGCCTTATACAAATTAAATACATTAGTATTTATAAGGTACCTAAGGCCACTGCCTGAGAAATACATTGTCTATCTGACCTTCCCTTGGGCATCTCCGTTTGCAGACCCCATTATCAGGAAAGAGGTCTCGGCTGCTGGAGGCTTCTGTTGTACTCCACAGAAGTGTCTTCCCTTCCCTCGATGCTCATGGGCCCTGGTTCTCCTCTGCGAGGCCACAGACCAAATTGGGTTGGCCCTCTCCATGCCAACCCTTTGTTCAATGGCTCCCCAAAGACACTTCTCTCTCTCTGCCACCGGGGTGGCATTATAAAATTCCAGCAAGCGTGTACCTGTCTCAAAGCATGACACTGCATGTCGTCCTGCAGCGGGAAATGAAGGGGAGCAGAGCAGACTCCTCGTCCCCTCATCCTGTCCCCCTGGCTTCCTCTAAAGTGGCTTCACGCGGCCGCAGCTTTGTGGAGGTTACACGGTGGGTTGGGGTCTTTGGGTTGTTGTTTATTTTTGACTCCGGTGGACTTGACCTTTATTTGCTGTATCGTTGATCTCACCGGGTACTTTCTTCCTTGAGAATTAAGACCATGAGCAGTTGGAACAAGGCACTTGTTTTGGCATCACATAATGCGAAGATTTTTTTTTTTTACCATCATCATCTGTGAGATGATTCATACTTAAATCCTGAGACTCCCCATCAGAATTTTCTCTTTGTCCTCTGTATTCCAATCTCAAATATTATATGCTGATGAAAGCATTTGAAGTGTTTGAGAAAATAGTTTAAATTGAGTGAGTTTGTGATTCTTCTTTGACAGTTACCTTCTTACACACCTATTTATAATTACTTTACACTTGTATACAAACAATGGTAGTTATTAATGATATCATTATGTTATAATGATCTGAAATAAAGCACAAAGTACATGGCTTACCTTGCGTTAAGGTTCAATGCAGCTTGTCTGCCGCAAACTGGTTTTCAAAGCCATGGGTTATAAGGAGTTAAGACCCTCAGCTGAAAAGAATTTGCTTATGGACTGGGAGCTGGGGCGGTGTCTATCCCCTTCTTCATCAGGGCCTGCCTGCCCTGTCTTTCTAGAATGTCATGGATTCACTCCTCCTGTTCCATGTTAGTGCTTTCATCCTGGCTAGAGTCCTCAGCACTTCCTTCCTAATAATCGTCAGCTCTCATGCCACCTCTGTCATGCAGCTGTCCCCTGTGGTCCAGATGGAATTAATCTCTCCTGACTTTGTATTTCTTTAGTATTTTCTGTGTCTATTATATTAGATTTCTTTTTCTTCTTTGTTATAGTTATTACCATCTGTTCTCCCCAGTTGGGTGGTAAGATTCTTGGAGATGGGAACAAAGTCTCCTTGTTCCATATGTTCCCCCCCGCGCCCACCCCCGCGACCCCAGCACCTGGCATGGGAACTGCTCTGGAAGGGAGGAGTTGACAGGACTCTAGGAGACCCTTTGCTCCAGCCCCTGCCTTCAGGTATCAGGGGTGTGTTTTTCAATTGAGCCACATGAGCGACTCCAAGAAGCCAGCTGACCTGTCCGTCGCAGAGTTAACCAATAGCAGAGAATTATGGAGATGTGCGGACTTCACCTCATTCATCTTCTGCTTGTACATTTTAGGGTAGTTTTCAATGATTGAGTGTTTGCAGCTCTCAGACGTCCTGGCTGCTGCTATGTACACCTACCAGTGGTGCATCTGGTAAGAAAAAAAAAATTTGACGTGTACTTGGTGTTGCACATCTCATGTACAATAAATAACTCACTGAGACACAACAGCATGATCTCCCGTGGGCCCATTGTGAATGACAGCTGTGTCGGGGCTGTAACCAGTGGTGGTGGGTGAAGATACCTGTGGTCACGAGGATTATTAACTTAGGTCCGACACACTTGAAAAATAAGAAGCTCCCAATTTGTCCTGCCTTCAACCACCGAGGCTATAATTTCATCATTTC
Source organism: Procyon lotor (assembly GCA_028646535.1). Classification (NCBI taxonomy): domain Eukaryota; kingdom Metazoa; phylum Chordata; class Mammalia; order Carnivora; family Procyonidae; genus Procyon; species Procyon lotor. The sequence goes on along the minus strand of CM053617.1, from coordinate 67,979,510 downwards.
AGGCCTCTTCCCAGGAAGGACACTCCTGGTGTGTCACTCCTAGTCACTTGGGTCCTCTCATTAGTACATGATTGCCATCAGGCCTTCTGGGAGGGCCCGTTGCCTCGTCTGCCGTGCTCTTTCTTTCTTTCTCCTGGTGTCTTTGATCATGGCACGTGTCATCTGTCCTGGAATGTGCAGACATCCGGAGAGTTCAGACCACGGCATGTACTGCTGGGTGAGGCCATGTAGACCCCAAGGGCCCGGCTGTGTGCGCAGCACTCTTTTCCGTGATGAGCTTTCTCCGGTGAGTGGTAGGTCTGGAAATTGCAGTAATGACTCATCTTGGTGAAGTCCGATTCGGCTCCAGCCCTCTTTGCTTTGGCCATGTCTGCAGCTTCAGAACTCCCACGAAAAGAGCTGAATTATCTAAATTTCCGTTTGACATTTTCCTTTACAATTGTTTTGACATCTCCATTTATAAATTTCTTTTCTTGTTACGGCTAGATTGGAAAAGTGAATTTCTAGACAAGTCTTGCCTGGCTCAAAGCCTGAGGGCTGGCGCTCAGCTGGTTTAATTGGGGAGCATCTAATCCAGTTATCATCCATCAGGAAGGACAACTCCAGAGCGCTCTCTCCCAGGCAGGCTCCGGCATCCTTCTTGCTGCTGATTTTCATGGGAGACCAGGTTAGGTTACATGCACATGTTCCACTTGGTCCTAAACACGCCCTTGCCCCAGAGACCCTGAGAACACCTCTGTCTGTGTGACAGGCACTCACAGGCAGGGCAGCCCAGAATACTCTGTCTATCCAGGGTGGCCTCTGTTTAGACACTAGAGACAGGACAGATCAATGTGCTTCTGTCCAGGTCGCAGATACCTTGATTCCGATGATCAAATAGTAACAACTGTATTGGCTGGTTTAATTTTCTTCCAGCGAATCAATTACATTTAAGACTTGCTGATATCACCTGGGCAACTGGTTTCCCCTTTCTATTGAGTACTTAGAAGTCTGTTTTGCTTCATTTTAAGTATGTTCTCCTCTGCTGTGATAGGATAATTACATTTGCCTAAAAAGCTATTTTTATGAAAATTTTCATTCTAGGAATAAATATTTCAATGGGGGGAGGAAGGGAGGGGCTTGATTCGAGCTTACAGTAACAAAGTGATTCTCCTGCAGGAATTACAACAATAAAATTGATTCTTATTGTTTTAAGTATATTTAGACAAAACAGAGGCAAAAACTTCCTTATTTCTTTTCAATTGTAACACACATCAGCTTATACAGAGTTTGCGGGCAGCCAGGTAGCCGTTCTTAAAGATTCCTCTGGGCGGCAAGCCACTGAAACCCAATGGCAACAAAAAAGTGTGCTCTTACGCTTCTAAAAGGTTTTTTGTTATTTGCGTGCTGATCCTTTTTTTTCAGGTAAGCTTTGTTATACCTTACATCCCCGGTTAACAATACTGAGTCTTCCCCTAATGCGTACAGTGCTCTCCATGAATCATCTCCCTTATGAGGTTGGCACTATGAACTTTTCTTATTTGGAAGCTGAGAGTCGTTACTTGGAATAACTCATCTCCCCACGGACTGTGGCAGAGCCCCAACTGCCCCCCGCCCCTTCCCCATGGCCCCCAGTGCTAGGTCACGTGACCCTACCAAGGCTCTAATCTCATTGTTTCAGGTCTCTTCTTGAGAAGGGTGTTTTCCCAGGCCAACCCCCGTGCTGTGGCCCTGACACCAGTCACTCCTGCGCCTGCCAGTGTGCGTTCCCCGCTGTGGCACAGAGCTGCACCTGCTGCCTTCCCCCCACGGACCCCGTGTGGTGTGGGGGTCAGCTCCTGGAGAGGTTTCACTGGGGGGCTTGTAAACTGGGGTTCATAGGTTCACATGCGTTTTCATCTTCAGCATTGTCACTGGCACATCACAAGGTAGTTATTATGAAAGACAACTTGAATTTTTTACTAGTGGTTAAAAAAATTTTATCAGGTAAAATTGCGACTGTCTGTGAAGTAAACAGGATAGTACGGCGACGGGCGGGCGTCGCCGTACCCAGCCCTCAGGTTCAATGATCTCGAACATTCTGCCATTCTCATCACCCGCAGGCCTCTAGTCACTCCATGAGCCGGCTCTACAATTGTTGTCTGCACTTGGCTTCTCCCTGCAGCTTTAACAAGGTATATTTGACACAATATCATGTAAGTTTAAGGTGTACTAGGGGCTGGCTTGATGTGTGTGTATGTTGTGAGAGGCTCACGCAGTAAGGTGAGTTAACACGCCCTTTTCCACCTGCAACAACCATGCTGTTGTTATGGTGAGAACATTGATCATCTGCTGTCAGAGGAGCTTTCCAGGACCTAATCCAGCACTGTTAACTACGGTCACCATGCTGGACATCAGGTCCCCAGAACTTCATCATCTTATAAGTGAAGGCTCCTGCCCATTGACCAATATCTCCCCATTTCGCCCCCGACTCCTCCAGTCCTGGGGAACCTCCAATCTACTCTGTTTCTATGAGTCTTATGTTGTTTGATTTATTGTGAAAGGGTGGAAGCTGGGTTCTTCTCCACCAGCATCTTTGTGACGTGCAAACCTCATAATTCTTTTGTAAGTTGACCTTACACACACCAGCACGCACATATTTTAATGGTACAGTTTTGATGAATGGATCCACTCCTGTACTTCACATCCCGTCACAGTAGAAAGCATTCAGTCCCCTCTCTGCCCAGGCAGTTCTGTGATGCCACCAACCCCCTGCTCCCAGCCCTTCTTTTGACTTTTTTCCATCTTATATTAGGTTTGCCTGCTCTAGAACTTCCTTTAAAAACACAGTCATGTGCTATGAAGTCTTCGGTGTCTGGGTCCTTCCCCTCAATATTACATCCCTGAGATTTATCCACATCATGGGAAGCAGTAGCTCATTTCTTTGTACTGCTGCTAACATCCTGGATTACAGATTATCCTTTCTCTCAGTGATAGACAACTGGGTGTCAGTTTCAGTCACTATAATAAAGCTACTACAAGGATGCCTGGGGGGCTCAGTCGTTAAGCGTCTGCCTTTGGCTCAGGTCATGATATCGGAGTCCTGGGATCAAGCCCTGCATCCGGCTCCCTGCTCAGTGGGAAGCCTGCTTCTCCCTCTCCCACTCCCCCTGCTCGTGTTCCCTCTCTCAGTGTCTCTCTTTCTGTCAAATAAATAAATAAAATCTTTGAAAAATTAAGCTACTATAAATCTGCTTGTACACGTTTTTTGAACATGTATTTTTTTTAAAGTTCTTAAAAAATTCCAGTTAACATAGTGTAGTGTTAGTTTCAGGTGTACACAATAGTGACCTGGCACTTGTGCTTGACCTCGCGCTCATCACACAAGTGCGTTCCTTAATCCCCATCACTTGATTCACCCACTCACCCCACTCTCCTCCCTTCTGGTAACCATCAGTGTGTGCTCTATAGTTAAGAGTGTGTGTCCTGGTTTGCCTCTCTGATCTCTTTTTTCCCCCCCTTTGCCCATTTGTTTTGTTTCATTCTAAATTTGGACATGTACTTTAATTTCTCTTGGATAGATGCACAGGGCAGGTGTATGTTTAACTTTATGTGAAACTACCAAAACTTTTCCAAAATGGCTTCAGCACCTTATTTTTTTGGAAAAGATTTTCCACTTGGAAAAAGACTTTCTTCTTTTCTTTCTTAAAGCCTTGACATTTCCATATGAATTTTAGAATTAGCTCGTTGATTTTCATGGAAAAGCATTTTGGGGTTTTGATTGGGATTTGCATTGAATGTAGAGATCCATTTATGGATAACTGACATGTGCAATATTGAGTTTTCTAAACTAAGAACGTGGTGTATTTATCCACTTATTTAGATTAACTTTCTTCTATAATAATTAGTAGTTCTCCAGGCACGAGGGTGGCTTAGTCAGTTAAGTGTTTGCCTTTGGCATAAGTCATGATCCCAGTGTCCTGGGATTGAGCACTGCATCGGACTGCCTACTCAATGGGAAGCCTCCTTCCCCCTCTCCCTCTGCCTGCCACCCTGCCTACTTGTGCTCTCTCTGTCAAATAAATAAATAAAATCTTGAAGAAAAAGAACTAGTTTTAACCTTGTTAATTATCTCTTGTTTTTTCTGTTTTCTATTTTGTTGATTTTTTTGCTCTTATCTTTAGACTTTTCTTTTAAAACTTACTTTAATATTTGTTTACTCAACTTTTGGTTGCTTTTTAAGAAACTTGGATATAAATTTTTTTTTTTAAAGATTTTATTTGTTTGACAGAGAGAGAGACAGCGAGAGAGGGAACACGAGCAGAGGGAATGATAGCGGGAGAAGCAGGCTCCCTGCGGATCAGGGAGCCTGATGTGGGGCTCAATCCCAGGACTCTGGGATCATGACCTGGGCCAAAGGCAGATGCTTAATGACTGAGCCACCCAGGCGCCCCAGATTTTAAAAATTTTTTAAAGAAATTTTAATTTTTTAAAAAAGATTTATTTGTTTATGCTAAAGAGAGAGTGTGTACAAGCCAGCATAGGAGTGGGGGGAGGGGTAGAAGGGGATTTGGACTCCCTGCAGAGCAGGGAGCCTAATTCAGGGTTCAGTCCCCCACTGGGAGATCTTGACCTGAGCTGAAACTAATAGTCAGGTGTTTAACCATCTGAACCACCCAGGTGCCCCAAGAAACTTAGATTTTTAAAGCCTCTTTTAAAAATCTTTCTAAAGTGAGCATTTAAAGCTAGAAACTTCCTTCTTATTTCTGCTTTGGCATTAAATCACAAATCTGATATGTTGTATTTTTATTATCATTTAATTTGACATGTTTTCTAATTTCCCTTTTGATTTTTTTCTTTGATCTATAAGTTATGCAGAAAAGTACCATTCAATTCCAGATATTTGGGGCTTTCAAAAGATATCTTACTATTATGTATTTTGAACTTAATTCTGTTGTGGTTAGAAAATGTATTATGTATGATTTTCATCTTTTCCAATTTGGTAAGACTTGTTCATACTCCAGGATGTAGTCTATCTTGTTGAATGTTCTATCTGTAGTGGAAAGGATTCTGTTGGGCACAGTGATCATAAATGTCAGTCTGTCATCTTTACGTGTGAGGTGTATTTACTTATTGAAATTTTGTTTAGTTGTTCTATGGATTGCTGGTTAGAGGTTGTTGACGTTTCTAAGATTGTTGATTTGCCTATTTCTCTCTTTCTCTCTCTTTGTCAGTTTTTGTTTAATTATTTGAAATGCTGTCATTGGGAAATACGTATTTATAATTGCTATGTCCTCCTGACAGAATAAGCTTTTTCTCATTATGAAATGTCCTCCTTAATCTCTGGCAATACTGCTTTTCTTTTCTTTTCTTTTCTTTTCTTTTCTTTTCTTTTCTTTTCTTTTCTTTTCTTTTCTTTTCTTTTCTTTTCTTTTCTTTTCTTTTCTTTTTTTTAAAAGATTTTTTATTTATTTGACAGTGAGAAACACAGCAAGAGAGGGAACACAAGCAGAGGGAATGGTAGCCGGAGAAGCAGGCTTCCTGCTGAGCAGGGAGCCCGATGCGGGGCTCGATCCCAGGACCTTGGGATCATGACCTGAGCCGAAGGCAGACGCTTAACGACTGAGCCACCCAGGTGCCCCAGTACTGCTTTTCTTAAAGTCTATTTGCAGAGGTTAAATAGCAATCTATAGTAAAGGGTATTTTGTCTAATGTGGTCAGTTCATCTTTTTTATGTTTATGATTTATATGGCTTATGTTTTTCTAATTTTACTTTCAGTTATTTTTGTCTTTATATTTATAAAGCATCTATTCTAAACATAATACAGTTGAGTTTTAGTGATTTTTAATTCCCAGGTGTACAGGATCAGCTTTTTAGCTAGAGTTTTAATCCATTTATATCTAATGTAACTATTACGTGATTGGATTTAGATCTACCATTTTGCTATATCTTTTATTATTTGTTCCATCTGTTCTGAGGAAAAGGTGGGAGCAAATATGTTATGAATTTCAGGTTTGGTGGTGGAAAGATGACAGAGTATGGGTTTAGCTCATAATTTATCCACGAAACATGTGTTAGGGTCTTCAGTGAAACAACAGTGTGGAAGAAAAAAATACCATAAGCTTGAAGAGAAAAGAGAAGACACAAAATTTATTGTGATGAGTGAAAAAGTGAACATTCTAGAAGACTAAGTTATAGGATATTTTAATTGTCCATTCATTTATTCCTTCATCATGCATTGATTCCACAAATATTTGACTGTCTTCTTTGTGGACAAAAAAAGGGTATAATCTCTGCTTCTGTGAAGCCATGAGATTGTTGTTGCTGATAGATATTAGTCAAGTAATCACAGTGACATATATAGGATTTTGAGTTAAGAAACAAGTGTTGTGAGCTCATAGAAATGATTGATTCTACGAGGAACTTGACCTTGCATAGGTGTAAGAAATAGTTTGTCTGAGCCAGTGGCCCTTCAGTTGAGATCTAAAGTCAGAGTAGGTTAAATGAGGCAATGCTTGTTGGGGGGGTAGTGTTCAGACAAAGAAGCAGTGTGGGCTAGTGCTCAATGGTGGAGAGAGGATGGCTGGATGGTGATGTGGCTGGAGTGCAGAGAGCGAGGTGAGGCGTGGAGATCGGCAGGGGTGGCAGCATGGGGCCAGAAAATGCAGGGCATTACACATTGTGATTAAGAGTAGATCTAACGGTAATGAATTTGAAATGAAACCAGTCAGTTTGTTGGACGATGTGTGTCTCCTCAAATCATCAGAATTTTCTTTGATGTAAGTTAAATAGAACAGATGAAATTGGGCTAAAAGAATTATCAGAGCAATATACAAAATGAGTTATTGCCAAATTTTCTTACACTCAATTTTATTTCTGTTTGAGGGAAAAATAGGTAATTAGAGAACACCAGGCATTGCTTCCAGGTTTCAAAGTGGCTTCCATCCAGCCGCAGGGAGGCTCACAGCAGAAAACCAGATGTGCAAATAAAGACCTAAGTGGACAAATATGGACGATGTACATTACATAAATATGTGATGGAAATCTTTCATGGTATTTAGAAATAACATCAGCGACTTTAGAGTATTTGTACGAATGCCTCCATTCTTCCAGAAGCACCGAAGGGAGGAGTTTAAATGCATTTGTCGAGCATGTTTGTGCATTTCTACTTACAGTGTTAGCCAATACATGTGGAAAATTAGAAGAATGAGATTATTTACTCAGCAGACGTTTGCTGAGCGCCTTCCAGGTGTGACCATTGTACTTGTTCTCCTGGATTTGGCAGTAAGGGACGTGGAGATGATTCTGACAAAGAACCTTCCCTCTGTGCAGGAAGGTCAGGCTTCGAATGAGGCAGTAGCAGTAGTGGGGGGAAGGGGAAGCCAGGGAGGAGGTTCAGGTAGATCACGGAGGACAGAGGAAGAGGAGTATTTCTAGGCGCTCAAAGGATACTTGAGATTTCTATTTCTTCTTTTTTCTTTCCACATTTAAAAATTCTTTTTACCATGCATTTGTGTTTGCCTTATAAGCAGGAAAAAGAGATCAATCACAAAAGGCAAAAACGCATAACCTGAGATCTACCTTCTTAGCACATTTATAAGTATAGGGCATAGGATCATTATCTTCAAACACATCAAGTTGTGTGCAGTAAGTAACTACAGCTTTTTTTTTTTTTTAAAGATTCATTTATTTGAGGGAGAGAGTGAGCAGGCAGAAGCGTAAAGGGAGAGAGAGAGAGAGAATCCAAGCAGACTGTCTGCTGAGTGTGGAGCCACATGTGGGGCTTGATCCCAGGACCCTGAGATCATGACCTGGGCTGAAATCCAGAGTCAGACACCCAAGAGACTGAGCTACCCAGGCACCTCTTAGCTTTTTCAATGGCGATCATACCTAAAAAAAAAAAAAAAAAAAAAAAAAAGTGATCTGGAAAAAAAGCAAATACAATTTGTTAGCTCTGGTTTTTACATTTTTTTTTTTGTTGTTGTTCGACAAGAATATTTCTAAACAAGTATTATGCGTGGTTTCCTGTCCTACATGACAAATCTCATTCCTGTTAAGAGAAAGAAGACAGGGCATGAGGAATTAGGGGCAAGAGAAATTATGCTCGTGGCTGTTGTTTTTGTGGTTCTGAGTCAAATCAGAGAAAAACTCAAGGGCAGCTGTCCTCAGACGCACGATCCACTTCTTTAGTCAGAGGCTCCCACAGAAATAATTGATATTCACTGGATCCTGTTCTGTTTGGCTTTCTCTGTTAAGACTTAAAAACCTGGAGGAGCCGTACATGCCTGGGAAACTCTGCAGACAAGTTCTTGAGTTGGAAAATACACTCCGCTGAATTCTTGAATACAAAAAATAATGCTTTAAATTGTACTTTGGACATGATATGTCCACTTTTTTGGCTCAACAAACAAACCCGAAATTGCTTTTAGCTTTCTGCTCTGGCATTCACAAAGTTTTGCCTAAAACCCTTGGAGATTTGCTGAAAAAGATTTATTTATGTGCATTCTGAAAAGCATGCCAAAATCCCGCTGCTTCATGTTTTTCAAGATTCTTCTAAATTAAAAAGCGAGTACATGCATGAGGGTAAATGCTAGTTTAGTTATTGTGCACAGTGAAAGTGTTTATTTCCAGGAGGAGAAGAGCAAAGATGGTGTGAGAAAGTGAATGTCCAGTCAAATGAGTTCTGTCTTTGCAGAGCCAAAGAGTTTATTTTTCTCTTTATAAAATCACTGTCTCTATTTAATGAGAAACAATGCAAATGTACAAGTCTATTAGTTTGGGGGCTGCCTTTACCTGACTTCAAACTAAGTCTTATCAGTTGATTACACCCCCCCAAGCTACCCAACTCACCCACAAACACAATACAATGGCAAAAAAGCAAAATTACTTCTTAATTAAAGAAGTTCCAGATATTTTGCAGCTCAGTTGAATAGTCAGGATTGAAAGAGTGAATATTTGCTCAGAAATATTAAAAAACACACTAAAACCCATAAATGTCATTTTTTTTCAGAAGGCGCTTGTTCATTAAAAGTAAGTCTTATACAAATATATAATGCAATCTATACCTCTTTAGGCATTATTTACTAATTGAAATACTATTTATACAGTGATGCAGATTAGCATTAAATATCCAAACTGCATTTGGATCTAGAAAAATGTTGTATAAATAATTTTCCAAAGTGTAGACAAAAAGAAAAGAATAATGACTTTTGTTTAGTTTTACTGTAGTGCCCGTGACAGATCCTTGGAAGCAATAGACTGTTTTGCATCCACACTCGCTTGCAGCCAAGTTAAAATCCCTCATGCCTTCCCCAGAGCCCTGATCTGATTGCCCGACCCCTATGACTGATAGTCCCTTTGGTAACAAAATCTCCCCTGTGTTTATCTGATATAACCCTCTCCTAATCACTGCACTTTATTTATTTATTTATTTATACATGCTTATGAATTTATATCACATTGGAATGAATTGGGTGGAGGGAGAGTAAGTTTTCAAAGTGTGGAGAAACCAAAGATGGCTTATTTTTATTCCATCTTGATTCTCACCCTGTGGCAGGCAAGCGTGAGCCCGTAAGCTAAGGATCAGGAGCAAGACCAGAGGCAGTGCCAGAAGCCTAGGATGTTTTTCTTATTACAAAGGGTGATGCAAGTAACAATGTAGCAATCAGACCAGGCTTAGTCAGTGGCAAAGTTATTCTAAGTATATACAGAGTAGCTGAAGAGTCATGAACAAGTGAAAATCATTCTTTAAAAGACCTTCTCCGTTGCTGTGATATAAAAAGGGCATCAATAAATATGACTGTTTTCTGTTAGTGCTATGAAGTACACAGAAGGTTAAAGATTCATAAAATATTAAGAGAAACAGTACCTGGTCGTTTGAATCTCTCTAGTTAGCCCCCATGTTCTTTACATGGCATCAGAGGAAGTTCAGACCTGCTAAAGGTGGCAGGCGGTAGAAGAAAGTGTGCTTCCTCCCCTAACCTCCAGGTTAGCATTATTTAAGTGAGTGTGATGATTAATTGTACACATGTTTAAGGAACAGCCGTGACCACTACCGGTAGTGTGTGAGCCCCACACCTGCAAGCATGTCGGCGGGGGCTCTCACCCACTACCTCCTGCTCCGAGAATCCCAGGGAGGGACTCTGATTGGCTCTTCCCTGCTGAACACGTAGGGGGCATTTCTTGCATCCAAGCTCTGGGTCCCAGCGTTTCCACGTCTTTAGTCCTAGCCCTTAATTATCTCCTCTTTCATATTCTTTCATCTCTCTCCTCTCTGCTAGATCCTTCCCGTCCTCAATCAGTGAGTCTTTTTCTTCCAATTTAAAAGACTCCCCTACACATGCACCTGCTCATTAAAACAAAGCAAAAATCAGCAAATTATGTTTTCATTGAAGGTAGGTCATGAGCAAGTATGAGAAGAATCTTGAAATGGAGAATTAGTGAAGTTATAAACTAAATGAGGAATCAGTGAAGTTATAAACAAAAGCTCAAGTCAGGTGTATAAGCAGCAACCTGACAAAAGGTGTGGCAAAGGATTGCGAGCTTGCGGTGAAGCCCATGGTGGAGAAAGGCAGGGGAAGGATAGCACGGGCGTTTTCTGATAGGCACATTCTCTCCTGGTGCTAAGTCAGCTTGAGCTAGCCTCATTTCCAGGCATTTACTGGCCTGCATGAGCAGGCCTGGCTCTGGCCGTGGGACCATCCACGTGGCAGGTGAGGTCCCCGTGTGAACCTCCAGGCTTCCCGTGAGAAGTGGGCAGAGGGCGGGCTGTGGATCTGACAGAAGAAAAACTGTCTAGTATGAGTTTCTTGGTTAACTAGCCCGATACACGTTTAACTCTTGACTGCTTCAGCTAGAGATAGTAGCCTTTTAATTTCTTACCCAAAGCAGACGTTTGTTTTACGTCGAAAGGAGGCTCTGTGCATAACCATGTTGGAGTAACAGGCATCTAATCGGAGGACCCTCGAAAATCAGGGCACGGGATCACCCTGGCCAGGAGGAAGACAGGGAGGGAGTTTCTGTCCAGGGAGAGGGAGCAAGGGAGGACGGGTGGGTCATGACGATGATGAACAGAGAAGAGATCCATGGAAAAGGATTCAGCCTCCTTTTCCCAGGCCAACTCCTGCAGGCGACCCCAGTGCTGATTGAAAGGGTCAGTGTCAGGAAACGGAAGACCATTCCCTGTGGGCCCAGTTATATCTTTAGCGATTGTTCTTGTCCAAAAATAACGATTCATTCGCTGTGAATTACACGTTGCCAAGAGGTTTTTGTCTTTGTGACTCTCTCATAAAGATTTCCAAATAGCCTCACAGCAATTTTCAGATCACACGTCCTGGGTGCCCCAAACAAGAGGTGCGGGAGCACGAGGGGGAAGAGCCTGAGGTGGGGCCGTGCTGGTTTCCAACCCCGTTGCCACCAACTCGTCTTGCATCTTGGTCTAGCTCAGCTTCCTTGATAGAATTGGCTTTAATGCAAGACCCTGGCATGACCCGTCCTCCCCGCTCTGACGCTGGGGTTCTGGGAGGCCAAGTATAAGACACCATCTTTACAATAAAGATGTTCCAGGCCACCTGGGGAAATGTGGCAAATACACGAAGTAACCACAAAACAGCAGAGTGTGACAGAGTGCCATGGCGGTGTGGGGGCAGTACACTTGGAAGTGGCTCAGGCTGTCCAGCAGCCGGAGCCCCCAGCAGAGGGGACACCACCTGCTGACTTTTCTGAGTCACAGCTGCGAGGGGAGGGGCGGGCAGTCTTCAGAGAGACCCAGGGGTGATGACAGAGACCAGAACTTTACAGGAACACTAGGGACAGATGATCAATAATCATGATTCCTACCTGCCTGTGTTTCCTTGAGCGTTCTGGGGATGATGACGATGGGCGGGTTGCTGGGAGTGGGAGCAGAGTGACTTGAGTGGAGGGACACACGCGTCCCCTCTGTGGTGACATCTGCAGTTGCATCTGGCGTGGGTCCACGGGCATGGGCAGCCGTGTGAGGTGGACCATACTGGGAGATGGAGAGCACCCCAGGTGCAGTGAGGGGACCCCAGGTGCAGACCCCAGGTGGCGCTTGGCCCTGGGCTCCCCAAGGGGGCTCAACGGCCAGCACCAGAGGGCACATACCTGAGGACACCGCCTATGGGGGGGTCCCCCCAAAACCATTTTGGACCAGCCTCTCTAGAACCACTTTTCACAGGAGGCTCTATTTAGAAAGGTGATTTTTCTTCTCAGGTTGAAAGGCCCTGTTGCATATTAAAGGGACGTTCCGGGATAGAGCTAGTTAGGCTAAATTTATTTCATAGGAGGTCAAAGGAAAGACACAGAATGCCTTGCATATCCTATTAGATGAGAAGCCGCATGTTAACGACCTAGGAAATGACAGCAGAATATCTTAATCTGGTAAATTTTATTCCACACATTATGTCATATTTGATTTAAAGGGTCAAAAGGTCGATTTGGGGCTAAATATGGAAATCAGCACCCACACCCCCACATGGAATAAATGGGGTAAAGGCAACACCGGAAGAGGCAGTTTTTGAAACCACCGACTTCTGGAAACCCTTTCTGTCCTGGCTCTGGGGGTTCTAGTCCTGTGGCTCTGGTTCCGTGGGGTGTCCCCCTCTCTGCCCTGCTTGGGGCTCGGGTTTGTCCTCCTGGGGCTCCCCCTGAACTTGGGCTCCCGGCCAGCACTCTGGGCCCCACATGCTCAGGAGGAGCTGTCCTTGCTCCTTGTTCCCATTGTCCTTGTTCCCAACTGAGGTTGTCGGTGACAGCGCTGCCAGCTGCTCATGCCTCCGACTCCACTGTGCATGCCCAGGGCTGCACCTTCCCGGCTGTGGAGCAGACTGGCCCCTGGTGGGTCCCCGGCTTACACCAGCCCTCACCTCCCTGCGGTCAGGCTGGCTGTGGCTCCAGCTCCATCAGCGATGCCCTTTCATTCCCAGGCACCTGTGTTGGGGTCTTCGGAGTCCAGAGATCCTGCCCTCACCTCTGCATCCTCGTCCAGTGTGGAACTCGAGCACCAGTCTTTCTCACCTCCCATCACTGGCAACCCAGTGTCAGGGTCCGTCACCCCAGGCTGAAATTATTACAAAGCTGTCATTGCTGATCCCCCAATCTCCTAAAACTTCTTTCTCCTTCACTCATCTCCATCTTTGCCAGATTGATCATGCTAAAATATTGCTTAAATTTCTCTTTCTCTCTTCTTTTTTTCCGGAACTCCTGGTTAACTTAAAAGACCACTAGAAACTCTAGCCTGTAACGCGTAGTTCTTTACAATAGCACAATATACCAGACACCTTAACTCTTCACTATCCCTTTTGCTCAAAATACATGGTCCACTGGATGAGGCAGTGGGTGCCTTCTGCCTCTGACCTGGGGTGCCTGGTGCCGTCTCACTGCAGCTCCCCCTGAGGAACTCCCAGTCCTGAAGGATGGCCCTCTGCTCACGTCCTCTGAGCGGCACCCAACGGTGTCAGGACTTGGCCAGCACATCTGCTCTGGAGCATTGCGGCTGGTCCCCTCTCTGCCCCTCGTTTCTATTTATTCCCATGTGTTGTTAGTTTTCATGTTACGAATGTTTTGCTTCCTCAGTTTAGAGTGTATGTATTTTGAATAGGTGTTAAGTCTTACCTCTTTAACCACAATGGCTGTTAATTCTAAAAAAAGCATTTCTTTGGCTTATTCAAGGCCAGTGGTAATACTGGGCATAACAAAAGAAATTCACGGTCATTTCCATGGAAATAGAATTTTTTTTTTTTAATAGAGAAATGTATAAAATGCCAGGGGTTGTTAGCACTTAAGTGTATGGACAACACAGTGCTACTGAAATATTTGTAAAATATTTTCATGGAAAGTTCTGGAAAATGAATGGACTTGTTTCAGAAAATTCTTGAATTTTAGTATGTACATTCGTTTTATCTCTAGGTGTACAAAGATTCCCCCAATAGTCCAGAAAGAGCACATCCCTTGAATGAGGTAGCATATGTGCGAGTGTTTTGTAAACTGAAAGCACTATAAACAGATGAGGGATTATCGTTCTCAATGAACAAAATTTCCTGACATTAAGTAATAAGCTGAGAGAGAAGGACAGAGTGAAACAATTAGGTAATGTCATTCAGACAGCAAGAGCTCATCTTCGCTGGCTGGAGAGGTAGAGAATACAGTGCTTTCTCTCTTTTTAAAAATTTTCCTCCCTTCTGGCAAAGATGACTCTTGCCAAAAATCATGATTTGTGTGAGAGCTGAGTATTGGTTACCACGTCCCATTGCATGTCTAGGGGTGACCAGAGAGCATTTCCATGGCTGTTGGCAGACCTCTCTTTATTGCTATGTTCTGGGATGTTCGCTGTGTGTTGCATCCACCCGACAAACTACATTGTTGGGGACCACTCTGTTTTTTATTCGGTGTTGAAAAAGTTGAAGTTAGTTGTTTGCTTAATACTCCAGGCTGATGAGGCATTTCATTATCTTACCAGTAATACACTCCGGGAAGTGCAATCGTCAGAGAACAGAAGTCACTGACATATAAACATGTGAATAATTTACACTTTCAACTGGTGTTAAATAAAAGGTTTTAATCTAGACCGAGATCTGACAATAAATATTCATTTCTAATTTCCAGTGAGTAAACTTTATCTCGTTTTAAAAGCCATTCCATTCCATTTGATTTTTTTTTTTCCCCTGGAAGATAATGGCAAATTTGACACGGCCACATTTGGGAATAAAATTTCCCTCTGGTCAACACAACCATGAAGAGTTATTATGAAAATCCAAATTTGAAATAATTGCAAACATCGTAATGAGTCGCCATTTTAGGCTTCTTATGTACGCTCGCCTTCAGAGGCTTACCTTCCTGGAGTCGTTCTCCTAGGGGATGGGGAGGGGAGCAGAGGAGACAGATTGCCTCTCAACGTGGACAAGTTGTTGGACAGTTGCCAATCCGGCTGAAGGCTCACCCCAGACACAGAAGTCAGCCTTTATTTTACCAGCCAGTGTCCACGCAGGCCTTGACATTCCTGTAGCGAATGTGGCCTCTGAAAAAGGAACCTTTGAGAGACACCCAAGTCACCATTGGCTCGTGCTCCGTAGGCCGGTCTGGGTCCTTTTTGAGACACAGACCCCCTCGCTGCCTTTCCTGTTTGCCCGCCTGCAAAAGCTGTGGAATGAGGCTGAACCTCTCTCTGGTTTCTTTTCCTTTTTCTTTGTAATGCCTGTTTTGAGGCACAATTTGTAACCTATAAAATTTACTCATTCTAAGGGTCCAGTCACAGTATATTCAGAGAGCTGTGGGACCACCCCCATTACCTGAGTTTAGAACATTTCCATACCCCCCAGAAAAAAAGCCTCCGCCCATTTGCAGGCACGCCTACCCCATTTCTGTTTACCTTACCTACCAGCTTGCATCCTGCCTGGGTGGTTATTTGCACTCAGTAGGTAACAGCCCACTGAGCGAATGGGAATCCATGTACTTCCATTATGGTTTTCTGAGCCTTCCGGAATGTCAGAGCTGAAATGAGCCACAGAAGCTCATCTACTCCCAACTTGTCATTTTACAGCTGAGGAAACTGACCAGCAGTCCACCTGTGGTCAGTGAGGGTTTATGAGGGTCTGGATTCAAGGTTAGGTGGCCGTGGTTCTAACCCACGAGGAGACATGGGTTCCAGCAGAGACACTTGACGTGAGGAGTCAAGATAAACCCTTAAAGCCAAACCCTTACAGGAGATTTACTGACAGCTGTTATTTTAGGTGCTGTCCATCTGGTTTGCTTCATCACGAGGTCTCCTCCCCAAGGGGACAGAGTGGGGCCTTGGCTGGTGAGGGGTGTTCTTGTCCCACTTGTACTCACCGCTGACTCGACTCATGACGTTGGCATCCGCCGTCGCCCTCTTTTGTCTCCTCTCTTGTCTTCTGCTCTTTATTCTTGGAAATACCTTCATTGTATTTCTCTTTTCCACTCAGAGTTAGCTTCCCATTTGCCTGGGGACAGACCCTCTCAGGCCACCTCTACTTGCTTGATGACAAGCCTAGAGGGCCAGTACCTTTCACGCCCCCTGGAGTGTTCTCGGGGCAGACAGCTGTTTAGGTCAGAGTCAAACGTGGCACATACATCTTCTTTGGGTCTTTTCCATTTAAGCAAATGGCGACTGTTTAGATGGTCCAAAGTGTGTTTTCATTATTTGATTCACAGAACTTTTATAACAAAAACTATGCAGGGGGAGTTTTCCAAATAATTTCTTTTTTCTAATATGCAAACTTCTGTTCATATCCCAATACCAGATTATAAACAGATACAATTTCTCAGAACATCTCCAAAGGGGCCATTTACAAGATCTTGCTCAAAGAGCAATGTGTTATTACAAAGAATTATTTCATTTTCAAAGATATTTCAGACCAGTGGATCAAATCCTTACATATTTCTCCTGATTAAATTCTGCTGATTAAATCAGTTGTGATTTATATGAAGATTATGAACATAAACCATAAAATAAAAAAGATCTTTTGATCTGAAAATTAGTCATTAAAATCATATTCTCTAAATTCCCTATTGATGTTGCATTTCAACGAATAAACATGTTTGATCTTTATCTTTGTGCCAAAAATCTATTTTATCTTTTATCTTCTCCAGCCAAGGAAATGTAAGTGTGTTGATCCTAAATAAATATGTAAAAATCAGTAGTAATCTTACATATTAACCATGATCAGCACAATTAGTGAAAACACTTCCTATTCACAAAACAACCTAGAATATAAAGTACCTAGGAAAAAAATATTAGGAAGAATAATATAGAACCCAAAGAAGAAAATCATGAAATTTTGCTGAGAAAAAATAAAAATAAGGTTTGAACAAATAAAAAGACATTCTGTGTTGTGGATGGAAAGACTCAATATGGTGATTGTTATATGTAAGTTTTCTGTACATTCTAAAGTAAATTGTGGAATATTAAAATTTGTTTATTTTTTAAAAAAATTTATTTAAGAGTGAGAGATAGAGAGAGAGAGAGCGAGCGAGCAGTGGGGAGGGACCGAGGGAGAGGGAGAGGGAGATCAAGACACAAGCAGACTTCATGCTGAGTGCGGAGCCCAGAGCGGGCGTCAATCTAATGATCCTGAGATCAGACCTGAGCCTAAACCCAAGTGCTGGTTGCTCAACCCACTGTGTCACCCAGGAGCCCCTTAAAATTCTTTTGGAGCATGGTTCAGGCCATCAACATTTAAAAGTTCACCGGACTGGTGTTGGAGACAAGGCCCCAGTGTGATTTCGAATCCTCCCCAAGCTGCTTTCTGGAACTCCAATCAACTAGAGAGAGTAGTGAGGGAAGCATGCCTACAGAGGACCACTGCAAAGTGACAAGGACCCTGCTTGTGGCCAGGCTACCCTCAGCAAACGCTGTAGGGGATCAGTTGTGTGGAGAGTGGAAGAGGCTGAGGTCTTGCCTCTGTGACTCCTGGAAATTGAAACTTTCCTTAAACCATGCATCTCTCTCTGAACGCACAGCTATCTATAGTCATGATGGACAGATGGCTCCTCGACTCCGCATTGCTGCGATGGTAAAGATGATGGTCAGGTCACCACTGCATCAGCCAGAAGGCTGGCCCTGGGGTGCATCAGAGATGCCCAGACGGGCAGCCTCGCTCAGAGGCAGGTACCGGGGTCAGGAGTGTGTTGAGCAGGGTGGCTCAGTGGGGGAGAGAGATAGCAAACCTCAATAAATTCCAAATAAATATAAGCAATACAAACCACCCTCACTGACTCCATGCAATAAAACTAGGAATTAATAAGAAAATTAAAAAAAAAAAGCACAAAACACAAAAAGTCACTTCCACCTGGAAAAACAGAACTGTCTGCTTAACAACTCTGGGGTCAAAGGGGAAATAAACACGATTGCAGAATTTCTCAAGCTATTCTAAGGAAAACAGTGTACAGAATGCATGGGATAGAGCCACCCTGAGGTTCAGAGAAACACAAAATGGCGATGAGCCTCTATCGTTGAAGATGGAAACTAGCAGCTTCTTGGTACCACTCAGCACAAATGACCCAGTGGGGGGTCAGTGAAGACACACATCATCCCCTGCGGGAGGTGAGAAGACTCGCAACTCCTGCACCAAGGGACGAGGATACAGAAATCTCCGTGCCTGGGACACTGGTTGAACTGGTGAAAGATGGTTTATGTACATTTGGTTTCTTTTCTGTCTCTTTTGTAGACGGTGGTGGGTTCTCCATCGGTGGTGAGTTTTCTCCATTTCTCTAGTCAATTGTCGAACATTCTGTATTAAAAAAGAATCCCCCACCCACCCCAAACCCCCCAAACCATCCTTTTTGTTAGCTTTTCAAATTTGTTGCTCCAAAGTTACGTTCATTGCAGTAGCTTGAGAATACGCTTGCGTGGTTTAATGATGCTTTCGCCTGACCAGACCTACAAAATCTCGGCTATTTTGACGGTCTTTTCTAAGAACACTTGTTTCGGTTCAAAGCTGCTCTTTGTGTTGGCATGTTTTATGCTTTCTTAATTACTGCTCAGCTTTTCCTTCTTCTTGTATCAGAAATGGGAACAAAGAACCCCTCTAAATGAACTTAGACCACGACACGCTAATCACTGCGACATTCTCGGCACCCAGACTTCTCTGCCCACGCTCCTTCCTCCCTCCAGAGGTCATCCCTTCCCTGACCTTGTGAAAATAGTGTCCTTGCCTACGTCTTTGTCCCTAGACAAAACCATTGAGTTTTCTGTAATTTTGATATTTGAAATGTTGGATTGGAATCATACTGTATGTCGTCTTTTTTCCCTCCCTGATCCCTTCCGCTCAACAACGCATGTAAAGTATGTCCGTGTTGGGGTGTGAAGCTGCTCTTGTTTGCTCTGACCCCGTGCAGTTCCACTGTTATACTTGTAGGTTATTTATCTCTTTTCCTCGTGATGAATGTTTCGGCTGTTTCAGCTTTCAGCTACTGAAATAGCACAAACTATGCATATTTTGCTCGCATCCTGGTGTGAGCACCTAAGAGGAAAATTGCCAGATGATAAGGCATTGCTTAAATTTGAATTTACCAAATTATACCCAACTGAATTCCAAGTACCCCCAACATGGGTGGGCCTTGGCCTTTGACTTCTGTCCCCCTTGTCCTGTAGGGCCACCCACCCTCTCAAATCTCTGAGGGTAAAAGTAAATTGGCTTCTTTGGGCTCAGTTTACCTTACTCAGATCTCTCCCTCCTCAGATTTTTGGGAGTATTTCCTTATGATATTGACAACTTTTTCATGCATTTAAGGAGTGTTAAAATTATTCATTACTTTAAGTTGTTTTCAGTGGAAGGGTTGTTCTGAATAATTTAGTATGTGGTAATAAATATGGGAGCCTCTGATTTTTGTCATTTCCTCCTATTTACTTGAGATTTTTTGAGTTATTTTTCTAACTTCTTGAATGGAATGCTTAGTTAATTTACTTTTAGATTTTCTTATTTTCTGAAAGTCCATTAAAGCTCTGAATTTTCCTCTGAGGACTGCTTTGCCTGTGCCCAATGGTTTTTAATATGGAAAACTCTCATTTTTAAGCATTTTTAATTTCAGTTTTTATTGTCTCTTGCACTCATAAGTTACCCAGAGGTTCTGGTCCATGTTCTTCAGTGGATTTACATTTTGGGACCATCTCTTGGTCGTTAGTTCCCAGTTTCATTGCTTTGTTCTCCATGATTTCTATATACTTTTGTGGAAGCTATTGAATTTTCTTTATACACTACAACTCAGGCATATTTTTGAAATAAATATTCGATGAGTGTTTGAAAGCCACATGGATTCTCCATTTGTATGGGCAAAGCTCTCTTTCTACCTTTCAGTCAAGATTTTAAGTTGATATTTTGATCTTATGTCTTGTTATTCATGTTTTTTTTTTTTTGTAATTTTTAAAGAAGTCACTTAAAATCTCTGTGAACAAGTTGTTTCTTTTGTTTTTCCTGTTTTTTATTTATTTCATATATTCTGCTTTATGTCATTTATTTATTACACATATTGCTCTATATATTCTGGTGTTATGCTGTTCAATGTATGGGAACTTATGCTATTAACCAAACAGACCATACTTTTATAAAAAAAAATATGATTCCTTGTCTTAAATGTCCTCTCCGTCCTGATTTTTTTTCTCTAATGTTAAATTTCAGCTTCCCCAATTATGACAAGACTTTCTCTTATCATTTCTATTTCTCCATCTCCTATGCTTTGTTGATACGAGTTAGAGTTTTAGTACCATATTATATTGTTTGCATTATACCTTTACCTTTTAAAAAATCATGCCATCTATGGCTATATTATAAAAATATTACTTTTAAAAAAATGGAATTATTTGTTTCTGGTTATTTTTTATCACCATTATTTCTTATATCTACTAACTTCTTTATTAATTTATTTTCCAAATTTGCCTGTGTAAGTGTTCAAGTAACTCTTCTTTTTTTTTTAATTAATTTTTATTAACATATAATGTATTATTTGCCCCGGGGTACATGTCTGTGAATCATCAGGCTTACACATTTCACAGCACTTAACAGCACATACCCTCCTCAATGTCCACAACCCAGCCACCC
>CM053617.1:67938278-67958478 GCA_028646535.1 Procyon lotor | reverse complement strand
GTACTGTCTCTTCTTTTTTTTGCGGTGAGTTTTTCCGCCTCGTCATTTTGTCGAGGTAGGAGTAGATGGGTGAGAGAGAAAGATTCTCTGGAGTTCTGCAGTTTTCACTGATTGATTAACTAGGTCTTGGCTGGATTCAAGTAACTCTTCTAAAAGGGTTAGCAAACTTCCTGTGTCACCAAATGTCTGTAATATCCTTATTTTGCCATACAGGTGACTGATATTTAGGCTAGGTATGAAATTCTAGGTGCAGAATTCCTTTTCCTCATCCTGGAAACACTGTTTCATTATCTTCTAGGACCTATTTTTGCAGATCAGAGAGCTGATGCCAAGCCAATGTTTTGTTTCCTGCAGATAATCTGCCTTTTCCTCTCCGGACACTTTGAGGATGGATCTAGGAATGGGTCATTTTTCATTCTTTTTGTGTAGCACTTGGTAAACCCTTTGAATATGACAAAACAAAAGAAAACAAACAAACAAAAAACCTTCAAAACACTTCCTGCATAGGGAGAATTGCTTCATTAATGCTTCGTTTATATTTTCTCCCCACCAATATCTTTGTTTTGTCCAGAAAACTTTGTTGGATGGATATTGGCGCTTAGGAGTCTGTCCCTGTTTTCTTTCAAATCTGTTTTTCAAGCTTTGTGCCTCTGTTTTTCTGGATTGAGTTTTGCGAGACCCTCAGTCTTTCCCCTCCCTAATTTGCTATTCAGCTTTGTCTATTTATTCCTTTTGTGCAGGTATTCATCCTGGAAATAATATTTTAAATTTTCATAAATTGTATTGGTGTCTATTTTAAATTAATCCACAAATATCTTTTCGTATTTCTGAGCTCATTAATTTGACTTATTTTAGGATTTTCTTGGGTTTTCCTTCTTACTCTTCCCTTACCCTGTGACTGGTTCTTTCAGGCTGCTTTCCTTCAATGTATGATGATTCTTGTCTATTCCATTTCATAGATGAGCCTGTAAGCCGGATGGTATTGAGGACTGTGCTGTGTTACCTGGGTTATCTTGGCAGGGAATGCCAATTCTGGTCTTGGAAGCCCTGGTACTGGAAGGGCCATCTGTGTGAGGAAGTGGACAATGGGACAGGCTGCTCATCGGGGAACTTGGGAGAGTAGCTTAAGTAATTTCTGGGCTGATCTTCCAAGACCTGATCATCTTACTCTTCTATCTTGGGGTTCTATGGGGTTCTCATGGGAAACTTTGTTCAAGAAGACTTTTTTTTGTCTGTAATTACTGGTGCTTTCACTCATTGGCATTTGCCAACAATCAATTTCCATGTGTCCCGAATCTTCCAGAATTTCCTTCCTGTTTCTATCTACTGATGGGGTTCTTATCTTCCAGTTCTATAATGGATTAAAAAATATCCTGTCAGTGACTTCAATAGGGTTTGAAGAGCCATGAGACAATAATTGTCTTCAGCCAGTCCTAGTAATCAGAGTCCTGTTTTCTAATTTTTTTTTTAAAGAAGAACATCTACTCTGTTAGTAAATCAGAAATACAAGATTATAAGACAGGCTTGCCGCTATACATTGTGTCATATATTATTTTATCTTTTTAGAGGGAAACAATTGAGTTCTTGTATTCTTATCTATTTCTTTTTCCTAAATAATTCCTACAAACTGGACAATTTACTATTTTATTGTTTCCTGTCCCCTTCTATTTGTGATTTTCCATTAACTCTGTGTGGCCTCATTTTCCTTTGTTATCCTTCATTACAAAGGTAATGAACACCCATGAGCTGAACATCAAAGTTTCAAAAGTTAGATTGGGTGTTTGGCCTCCTTTATAATGTGTGTGTGAATGTGTACGTAAGTGTTTGGAAGCCTTTGAGATAGAGATTTTTTTGGGAAACAATAGCAAAATTGATAAAACATACCCTTCCTGCATAGTAATTTTTAATATAGGTACAAGATAAATGGAATAATTTTCACAGAAAAGCAGAACTGTTCTATTTTTGTGAACCAAGTTAGCAAGAAATTCTAGCCCCTCCCCCCCCTTTTTTTGTAAAGATGATTTTCCCAAACCTCAGCTTAGCAAAAAGTGGTTGGAAGTATATCTTTATCAAGGAATCTTGGTAAGGCAAGACCACCTCTAGATAATGATGTCATAGTATTGACAGTGTGTTTGGGTCAATGCTTCTCTGTCTAGGCTGCTGGAGAAAGTTCCAGAACCCTGCTAATGACCTGTATAAATTATGTCACTGACCATGGCAGGCTCAGAACTGCATGAGATCTTAGCCTATGCCCTTCCTGAATGCCCCAAAACACAATGGAAACGTTCTCCACTTTTCTCAAATTGCCCTTTTCTAATTGACTATTACAATCTCTAAGTATTTAGAATATTAACCTGTGATCATATTAGTTACAATCCTTTTCTAGATATATTTCCCTCTTATTTAAAAAAATATTTCAAATCATCACAACAATTCATACATTCCTTATGATTGTGCCCCCATTATTTTGCTATTTTCCCATTTACTCACTCATTCATTTATTCACTCAAAAATGAATTCTCCTCTTATGGAATGCACAGACTGAAAATATAAAAAGAAGTCTTATTTTTAAAATTTTGCATATTTATTTTTTATTTACTTACTGGGTTATTTTTATTTACCTGGATTTATTTTGTTGTGTTATGTGAGATACATCTATTTTTTTTAACACATGGACATTTCTCCCCAAACTATTAAATATGTCTATTTGTATGCACATCCCTGCCCCATGGTTTGTAATTCTCCCTTTGAAGTAAAAAAGTCATTAATTAGATGGTACTTTTTGACAGGACAGTTTCCCATATTGCTCTTCCCCTCCCACAATCTTGGCTCCTCTTCTCCTTTAGTTTTGATGCAAATTTCAGAATGATTTTGAGAGGGGTCAAAGCAATACTCACTGGCATTATGACTGCATTTACATTCTTCTTTTTAATTAATCGGGAAAATATTTATCTTTCCTATAGTCAGTTTTCCTGTCAGTGGCCATGATATATTTCTATGCAATGTTTTACTGTCTCTCAGGAAATACTTGTGGTTTATGTGTTGTAAATTCTGTACATTTTTTGTTAGGACTCATCTTTGTATTTTATGTTCTCGTTTGCTATTATAGGACTGGTTTCCTCCCAATCTGTTTTCTAATAAATTAGACATTAATTTTTCTACATTTAACTTGTTTCTGGCTACTTTGATTAGTCCTCTAATTACAAGGGTTTCTATGTATGAGGTATATTACTTGAAAAAAGGATTTTGTCACTTACAATTGTATATATATATAGGTATATATATATATATATATATATATATATACACAAACATATATGTATATATGTTTGTATTTCACATGTCATTGCATTGGGAAAACATACCAGAACAACGTTAAACAGTTATAGTCATAATAGACATCTTTGCACTATTTCTAGTTTTAACCGGATAAAGTTCATATTTTTGCATAGCTTCACTTTTATCATCTAAAATGCTGACTATAACATCTACCTGGTTCCCATAGTTAAAAAGCAGAAATAATGCAGTGACTGTAAAACACCATATAGAAATTAGGAGGTAGTGTTATTTATTACTAAGATAGACTAAATTAATATTCTTAATGTGAGGATCAGGAGGCATTCATTTCTCTAAAAACCACTCACTTCTCGTTTTCATGGATAAACTAAAGATTAATACTGACTCTCGAGATGGAGTTCTTTCCTCCTTTGTTAACTGTTTGCAAGGGGAGTCATTCCTGGGTAGGCAGAGAAAACTGTGCAGGAAATAAAGAGCTCATTAAAAAAATCCTCTGGTCTTATTGTCCTCATTCGAGTTCACCTTAGATTCCAAGCCCAACCATCTTTGGGAGGCATATTCAGGTGGGTAGCAATGAAGGGAGTTACTTAGGATCTTACGCGGTGTTCAGTTCCGCACGCCCATTTCCACCTTGGACCTGGAGCTGGGAAACCGTGGCTGAGCAGGACCTAGGTCCCCTGTCCCTCCCTGTTTCATGCTGGAGGAGGCTAGAAGGACATCCTGGTTAATTTCATTTTTGGAGGCACCACGCCCAGGGAGAGGCTGCCCGGCTGGGTGGACCCGCGTACACACGGGAGGAGGGCCGGCTGGCCCCACCGCCTGGGGACCATTCACACCAGGAACCCGTCCGCAGGCCTCTGAACGGTCTTCCCCTGAATTGCCTGCAACTTCCCTTATGATTAGGCTTCTGAGCCACTTGTTAGATTGCCTTGCTCTTCTTAATGCAATTTTTCAGCAACTCAACGTATTTGTTCTTGAGCAATTTGGACACCAGTCCATGTTTGTAAAGAAAATATTCCCGGGGACAGTCTCTGGAGAGGCATCTGGTGCGTGACCATTTCATGATAAGATGGGGACGGTGGCCATCAAGGGCTCATGCATTTCCTTCGCTGCCACCTTAGCAATCTCATTCGGTGCCACTTTCCATGTTGGTAAGCGGATTGCTCCCCTGCTTAAAAATGAGGACCAAACGCCCAGCTTCTTGGTCGAACTGGTGAAGCTCGCAACAATAAAAAGAAACAATGCATAATGTTCATTATACTGCTGTGTGGGGAGTACGTGTAAGGCTTGGGCTCTAAATGGTTTTTAATCCCAGGATGCACTGATTGTGATAATGTGAGAGAGGCAAACCGGCCGTCTGTTATAAAATCATTGCAAATATGAGCAGCATAAAAAATGGTTAAAGGGATCTTGTTACAGAGTCAGTTTATTCCATAAGGACTTGAGGAAAGCAAAGAGGCAATGATTCTGTGTGGGACTTGTTCGTGAAAGATTACTTTTTATGTAGGTAAGTCAAAAGGTTAAAGAAGTAAACAGAATTTAAATACAGCCAGTTTTAGTAATTTTTCTATTGTTTGACTTAACTGCTTCATAACATAATAAAAAAAAAAAAACCCAACCTGCGGTACATAACCAAGGACAAAGAATTCTTAAGATACAAAAGCTGTAAAATCTTGCTGGGGCTCATCTATAAAATACCATTTTGATTTTAGGTCTAGAGAAGTGTTATAGATCTCAAATTACAATAAATCTCTAGAAGTCCAGTAGTGAATTCTGCCAGCTTGTGCCGATAATGGACAACACTACACCATCTTATGAAGCTTTGATTAAGGAATTGGGCGAGAAGGTTAGAGTGATTCCCGACTTTATTTTGGCCCTTTGCAGAGCTCGATGTTACCACAATTATTGGTTTTCTGAAATATGTCCCTATGCATTATTCTGATCAGATTACTTGCATTGCACAATTCTCTGGTGAATAACGGGACAATAGCACAAAATAAATCTCTCTCTGAAATTTAATCTCCGTGTCTGTACACTGTTAAGAAGAACACCTACAGTCCTCCGATAAGAAGTTGTATATCTTCCTTAACTGAGGCGGGGTCTGTTCTTTAATTATCCGTAATGGAAATTCTCAAGCAAGCAAATGCCCACATCACTGATATTTCTATTTGGGACACGGTGTGGAAACAGAGCCGGTGTAGTCAGAAGCCCCGTGTGATGAAATGCTAATTTCTTTTCTGGAAGTGCCCCCATAGATTGGGTTGGGTGATTTACCCGAAGCATTATCCTTTCCCCTCCAAGAAGTTTCCAGTTAAATCTTTTGAGAATCTTCCTCCAGAGGAAGGGGTGGCCGTGTACATAGAATTGTCCCTTGTAATTTTGCACCTTCTCCTTTAAGAAGCTCTCCTCACTTAAGGGGGAGAAACAGATCTGCCTTCAGCTGTACAATTTGGCCCAGGGAGTGGGGGGTGTGCCAAGTGGGAAAGTACGAGATGCTTGTGTCCGGTCTAGAAAAGCGCCTGCCTCTTGTTTCCATGAGCTGGGGTGTCGTTCTATGGAAATGAGCGACAGAGGAGAAGTCGGGAAGGCCCCCCAAGAAAACAGGACTGGTGCTCAGGGCTGAAGCCCTCCGCGAGCAGGATCTCATCGTCTCTAGCTTTACAATAGTCAGGAAAAAATGCCATGGGGACATTCAAATACCCAACCAGGACTTCAGCTGCGACGGCCTCTTGTTTATAAGGAAATATCACATCTTGAAGTCATTTTTTCCTCTCTTTCTAGAAATCCTATTGTCAGAATGTTGCCAGCCCTCCTGATTTGGGTGTGGACCTCTTGGAACAGATCATATCCTGGGGAAGTATCCAGGAAATGTTTATTCTTTATTTCAAAATTAGGGTTCTTTTTTAAAAAGTATAAAAGACACGCTCATTATTAAAGGAAGCAAAGAATACAAAATATGTTAAATTAAAAGTTAACTAGCCCTGCCCCTGCCACTGGCCCATTTCCCCTTGTCCTGGCCTCTCCCCAGGGGCTGACCAGGTCTGCGTTCTTCTGTCCCCTCCCAGGCAGCAGCTGGGCACGTACGCAAGAGGAATCACATTTTATACACCTCAGGCTCCCTTCCCTTCACCTAACATACCTCGGACATGCTTTTCATTGCTATACATAAGTTGAAGCTAGTGAAACTTAATCCTGCTCAGGGTTCCAGAAACTAATTCATTTAACTTGTCCTGCACTAATAGATGTTGATGTTGTTTCCAGCTTTCTATTATCACAAACCAAAGGAAGGCGAGAACAAGGACGCGGGCTCTGATGCTGAAGGGCCGGTTCTGATCCCGGCTTGACCACTCACCTGCTGCATTCCTTACCCCCTCTGAAACAGCTTCCTCATCTGCAAAACTGGAGTAAAAGAAAGCTACACCATGTACTTGGTGAATTAAAATAATGCACAGAGAGGGGCACCTGGGTGGCTCAGTGGGTCAAAGCCTCTGCCTTGGCTCAGGTTATGGTCTCAGGGTCCTGGGATGGAGCCCCGCATCGGGCTCTCTGCTCAGCAGGGACCTTGCTTCCCCTTCTCTCTCTGCCTGCCTCTCTGCCTACTTGTGATCTCTGTTAAATAAATAAATAAAATCTTTAGAAAAAAATAATGCAAAGAGAGAGAGCAAGACCAAGGCTTTGCATATAGAAAGCTTTCTCTGTATTTTATCTGGAATAAATACTCCTCTGTGTGTGTGTGTGTGTGTGTGTGTGTGTGTGTGTGTGTGTGTGTGTAGGATAGAGGGAGACACAGAGAGAGAGCGACCTAGTACTTGCAAAGATTCAATTTCATTTTGGTCTTCCAGTGGTCACTTTTATGACTTTAAAAAAGTTCCTCGCATTTCTATTTCTTGAGTGATCAATTTCAAATAGTATTGATTTGCCCCAGCCTCTCAGAGATGGGGAAATATGGGAATTTAGTTTTTTTTTCCTTCCCCAGCTCTGATTTTTTGTTAGTTCTGTATTAATTTTAATATTGTTGAGTTTTTAAAAAAATATTTACTTCCTCCCTTATCCCCATAATTCTTGCAATTGCTTTCTTGGTTTTGCAGTTAAATACCTTCACTGTCCACCACCTGTTCCTTCACCTTCATTCCTAATTTCCTTGTTTGTTTCCCTAGACTGTTTCTAACTGTTCCAGGAAAGGCTCCTGTGTGTGTATAGTGTCTTCATAACAGTGAACAGCATCTGAGCCCTCTGTCTCGTGCCCCAGCCGAGCAAACCATAGTGAGCAGGGGGCTCCCCCACAACTAACGTCCGTACTCTGTACCTAGTCAGGACTCACTTATTCAGAGGATTTTAGGATGAAGAGATAAATGATGAAGTGAGTGACTGAATGAAACAACCATCCCTACGTTGGAGCCAACTGGGTCTACATTGGGACCCCCCGTCTTACTACTCTTTCACTCCTTCCTAAGAAACCCTTCATTTTCCCCCTTCATGTTTTCCACTGGCTTGTCCAGGTTCTTACGTTCTTGGCTCTTCAAATCCCTGCTCTTCTTTCTTAACCGAGGTTCTCGCTTCTGTAAGAGCCCATTTGTTCACAAGAGTTTTGTTATCTTAAAATTTATCCACTTCCGCTGTTCTTTATTTTTCTCTCTATTTTTGATGTTCTCTCTCTTATCTCACATAGTTCTTCTCTTCCGTATTCCATTTTCTCTTATGTTTACCCAAGAATAGAAAGAAGTGTGTGCCTGGAAGTGTTTTCCAGCTGGTTCTGGAGCGATTCTTTGAAAGCATGTCCTCCATTGGCCTTTTTCCCAGCTCTGTCCCGTGTTTCACATGGGTCACATCTTCGTTGGACCTTTATTGAAGGGTGCTGCTCCTCTTCGAGTGGGGACCATTCTATCGGGCTCTGCTATTCACTCAAGGATGAGACGGGACGCAGCACAGGGAGTGAGCTAGTGAGCCGGCGCCCATCCTGCACGCCTCCTCGCCCGGGAGCTGGCTTTTCTCCACTTGCTCGGCTCCTCACCTCAGCAGGCTCTCAAATGCTCATAGTCAGCTCACGTGTCTTTTTTCTTGTTGCTTTTTGTAGTTTAATTCACGTGGGCTCGTCTCTGGCAAGTAGTTGCAGGGCTGAGTGTCATGATCCCCGCGCTCCCTCTCGGGTCGGCACTCAAGACCCAACAGTGTTTCCCAGAGAACTCATCCTCAGATCTGCCTTCTTTCTACCCTGTTTCTTCCCAGAGTTTTGGAGAGTATCTCATTTTTTTTTTTTTTTTTTTGATACCTGACCACCACTCAGCTGTGCAGAGAGATGTGGGGACTCTGAGTGCCTATTGCAGAAGTGGTCGTGTGTCTCTCTTGCCCATAACCTATTAATCGATGTTGCCATCATGTCCTAGCTTCAGTGAGACTGGGGCTTATTTTCCATCGGTTTTGCTTTTTTGGCGGGTTTCAGTAAAGGAACCTGACTTCACCCTTTTCTATTAGAGCAACTGTGAAAAAGTGAAGTCCAGTTGGCAGTTGGGTTGGACCCAGCAGTGGAACTGTGCCCAGCTGAAATGCACCTCTTGTTAGATCCATATGTCCCGGAGTGGTTCTTGGATGATTTTGCCAAAATTGGAAAGAAGTTACTGCCAGCATGAGCACAGTGTTTATAATGATGGGTTTTGTGTAACTTGCTGGTATTTCAGGATTCAGCAAATGCTGATAATTTGTGAGTAACTGCTGGAGGCAGAGAAAACCAACATTTAGTGGATACCTACTAGGTGATGATTGCTTTACATCTGTTATCATTCAACTTAATCTTCACAACACCCCTACTAGCTGGGTATAGTTATCTCCATTTTGTGCACCAGGAATCACGCTGGAGGGTGCGCTCCTGCTGGGGTCTGGTCTGAAGCAAGTGCTGGGTCCACTGCACCCCGAGGTCTGAGATGGCTCCATTGTTGCTTCTCATCCTTCTTGGTGACATTTGGCCTTCCTGGGGCCTAAGTGAATAAAAGATTTGCATCGCGGTCATCTTTATGAATGTGTTAACACAGAGGTTACCCCGCGATCTTATCTACGGGTTGAGTGTGGGAAGGAAAGGGTTAGGACAACAGTTAAGACAGGTGGTGTGTCCTCACCTGTCTGCGACACTGTGGTTGAAGCTCTTGAACTACAGAGAGCACTGGAGGCATACAGGTGCCTCGTGCCTTTTAGAGCCCCTCGTCCACTTTCATGCCTTCCCATAAGATGAGTCATGAATTCTTTGGGACCTTGGACAACTATCGTCTTAACTGACTCACCTCCATAGCATGTAGACATATGCTAGAGGTCATGGGTGTTTGGTAGATGTTGTTTGAATGAATCAATGAATGAGTGAGTGATAGGTAGAGGCTCTTAATTCATAACACATACCCTTGAAGAACCACTTACACTCTTTTATAACTACCACATTTAACTCTACGGTTAGAGATTCATTCCTTTTGCTAAGATTGGTTCTGAGGATCCATCACAGATGTGGTGCTATGTGTCTCTGTGAAGAACAGATACTCTGTAAAGAGCTAAAAGCTAAAACCTGCTTTGTTATTATTATTTTTTTTTATGTCAGATTTCCCCCCTTGAGAATTGCTTTTACTTGAAGAAGAGTTACAGGAGGTGTAAGAATTGAAGGAGGTAGTAAGTTCTAGTAGGCAGTGACATGGCCCCCAAAGGTGTTTAAATTCTAATCCCTGGACCTTGTGACTATGTTATGTTACATGATGAAGGGGAACTATGGTTGCAGATGGAATGAAGGTTGCTCATCAGCTGACCATAACATGGCCATATCCTGGGCTATATCAGGGGGGCCCAGTGACGTCACATGAGTCCTTAAATGTGGAAAAGAAAGCAGGAGGATCAGTCAGAATGATGTGGTGTGAGAAGGACTCAGCTCACTGTTGTTGGCCTTGAGGATGGAGGAAGGGCCCAGGAGCCAAGGAACACAAGCACCTCCAGAGTCTGAGAAAGACAGGGAAGCGGGGTCTCCCCTCGAGCTCCCAGAAGGCAGGCTGTGGCTGACACCTTGATTGTCACCAGGGACACCGGTAGCAGACGTCTGACCTAGAGGACTGTAAGATAATACTTTGGTGTTGTTTTAGCCCATTAAGTTGGTGTGATTTATTACAACAACAATAGGAAAGTAACACGGAAGTGAACGCAGTTTGCAAGCTGGGGTGGTGGTTGACTTGCCCACCTCCGCCATCTGGAACAAAGATTGGTTGTCACCCCATGCTGGCCTGACTTGTGAGTTATCTGGGCTTGCGGGTGGAGGTCAGGGGAGAATGTCGGTTATGTAGCCTCAGTGGGCGAATCATCCATATTCTCTGAGAAGATGGGGGAGAAAATACAGTTTAACTCATTTGTGACTATTTCATCCCCAGTAAAATCACCCAAAAACTATTTGGAAGAGTTTGGCACAGCAACAGTTGGATAAGGATTCAGAAAATGCCTCCTTCAATCCTCCATTTTACAGGCATTTTAAAGTCTGCTCCGAAGGTGGAACACATTTTATTTAAATTCCTGACACGGCTACAGGAGTATGCTAGTATTTTTGTTTTGGTTTCAAAATTTCTCCTTGGTGAGCAATTTATGGTAGCAACTCAGCGGAAGGAGAGCCCGTGAGCCTGTGTGCACACACATATACACACTCACACTCCTATGTGTGTGCACACACGGGATTCTGACAGTTTCCTGGTGTCACACTCAGCAACAAATGAGTGGGATGCTCGTAATTGTATGTATGTTTGCCCAATAATTCAGGTGACTCACAGTGTCTTGTTGTAAACATTTTTTAAAAATTCAAACAATTTTTAGTTCTTTTTAAAAAGACATTATTTATTTGAAAGAGACACAGAGAGAGGGAGTACAAGCAGGTGGGGAGGGCAGAGGGAGTGGGAGAAGCAGACTCCCCGCTGAGCAGGGACCCCGATGACATGGTGCTTGGTCCCAAGATCATGACCTGAGCCGAACGAAGGCAGATCCACCCAGGTGTCCCGATTTTTAGTTCTTATTACGTACTGGATGAAGTGCTCAAGTTATATGTGTCATCTCATTTAACCCACTAACTGGTGTAAAATAGATAATATTGTGCCCGTTTTACATATGAGTGAGACATAGGTTAGAGTCTAAGTAAGATGGTGCAGCTTATATGCTGCAGAGCTGGTTCCCTAACTCTGGTCTCTGTGACCCCATGGCGGTTATGTGCTCACATGGCCAGGTCGTTGGGTCTGCCCCTCCTCATCTCAGGCTCTTATTAACAGCACAACTCTGGGCAAGTTGCTTACCCCTGCTGTGTCCTAGGTTCTTTGTGGGAAAGGGGTATAACAGCACCTACCCAAGAGGGTTTTCTGTGGACCAAATGAGTCAATACAAGTTAAGCACTTTGAACAATGTGTGGCACCTAGGACATCCTCATAAAATGTTAGCTATTGTCACCTCAGGACCAATTCTCAATGTAAACTGTCCCATCAGCTAGTGGCTTTGGTTAAGTGTGCTGATGAAATGTTTGTGAAAATGGACAAAGCCTAGTTCGCATTAGTCAAAGTTCAAATAAAACAAAATAAGAAAGGAAATTACGCTAATGGATAAATGTACATCACAATAATCCCTTCCTTTTTTGTACTTAACATGGTTCTCTCAATAAGTCAGTGGGACAGTAATTATTGTGCTTTTTGGTTAAAATTAGGAAATCTGAGAGATAAAGTGACCTGACCAAAGTTATACAACTTTTCAAGCAGGAGAGGCAGATCTGCTTCCATATGTAATGATAATTCTCCTTCATCATCCATCCATGTCCCTATCTATCTATCCTCCACCTTTTTCCATCTACCCATCCATCCTTCATCTGTCCTCCATCCATCCATCCATCCATCCATCTTTCCTCCGCCTACATCCATCTACTCATCCATCCATCCTTCATTGATCTATCCATTCATCCACATCCATCTAACCATCCATCCATCCAGCCAGCCAGCCAGACATCCTCTACCTACATCCATCTACCATCCATCTATCCTTCATCCATCCATCCATCCATCCACTCATTAGTCATCATTTATTACTTAAGTGTACAAAAGAAAGCAGAGACCAAATACTTTAAAAATAAATGTGGAAATGAACACGTTTATTCAATCTTGGCTCAGTGAATTCTATCTTATAAGATTATAATAGCTTGATTAGGTTTTCTTCCCCTGGGTTATTTTTATCTTTAATTTGTCTGTGACCTTGGCCACTCCCACATGTTTTTTCTTGACCTTATTCAGAAAAATATATTCTAATGTAAAACATTAGAATATGTCTAACATAAAAATATGTTAATCGTGATATATAGTATAATGAATTTAGGAAAAAAATATGTAAACAGCATGTCTAACTGATGGTTTTGACAATGGTCACTAGGGACGAGGTCAACACATGGGGTCCCCTTTAGATGCTACATGCAGGTCCCAGATGTCTCTCTGACTGCACGGATGCTGAGCGGATGCTTTGGACACCATACCACCGGCCTGAAGCACACACAGGGATACCCCATATAGATCTGGGGACTGGAGAGGAGAGCCAACAGGCTGTTGAACTGCCAGTCATGATAAGAGGAGGCCACTGGTGGGACAGGCCCTGACTACAGACAAGGCCTCTGTAATGAGGAGGCCTCCTGGCCTTTGCTTGAAAAAGGCCTCACTCTATTTGTGTTTCAAGAGCTTTCTGGATGAAATCTCCAAACCGTGAGATTGTATGCATGATTACAGCTGGCTTTGCAAATTAGCATATCTTGCAGACGTATTAGCTCATTTGAACAACCTCCATTCATCCCAGGAAGGCAGCTTAAGCTGACATCAGTATTCCATGTACAGGACAAGGGAAGGTGGTGCTTGGAAGGCCAGAGGGAGGCCCTTGCTGCTGGCGGCGGGGTGGGATTCTTTTTCTTGTTTAGATGACCTGGCTGTGAACTCCTCTAAAGAGCCCACTGACATATTTTGAACATTATGAGGACACCCTTGAAAGACTCGATAAAAGGTATTCCTGAGTGTTTCCCCACCCGACAGGAGTGGTGTCATCACCTCCAGGATTTGGGCACATCGTTTATTCAGAGGAACAGACGCTGGAGGTTGTGCCTGAAACCCCAAGTTATTTATACACCATTTTGTTACGAATTAATTCTCGGTGTCCGACATTACTAAGGTGCATTGGTTAACTATTTCTGAGAATGTGAAAATGAGATTGATGTTCCTGGTACTCACTTACATTCAGACTGAAACTGGAATGGCCTAGAAGACAAGAATGCATCTTAAAGCAGGGGTTCTCAAAGTGGGGTCTCCAGGCCAGCAGCGGCAGCCACGCCTGAGAGTTTACCAGAAGCGTGGATTCTCAAACCTGGCTCCAGCCCACTGACTCCCAACTCCAGAGGGATGGCACTGCCGCTGTGGCTGTGCTCGCCCGCCCCCGTGTAGAGCCTACTGCCCCCCACTCATGACCATTCCGTTCTCTTCACTGAGAGCCTTATTTTCAAGAATGTGTTTTAGGGAAATTAATTAGATTTACCGCCACCTATTTTTTATCTTTAATCATAAAAGGTAGTTAAGTGATCTTATTTTAATTATATTCATTTTACAGATATCTTGTATTCGTGATGCGTGATCTTTCGTGTTTTAGTAATGGTAGTAATAATAACTTCATTCAAGGAAAAAAATAAACATTTTTTTTTTTAATAAAGGTTTTAGAAAGAAAACTATAGGTTAGTTCAACTGGTACTGGTACAGTTGGTACTATGTGTGTCTTTCTCTTTTTAGTGTTTTCTATCATGAGCACAGACTACCTTTGTCGTCAGAGAGCAGTATGTGTTTAAACAGAAGGACACTGATAGACTGTAAGATGGTGTGCTGGGGGTGGGCGGATGAAGAGGGGATGGAACGCTGATGGGAAGCTGAAGCTCCAGTTGTTTTCTCCATTCTTGCAATTAGTGTTGGACTCAAATACTAATGGCATTTTAACATAAAAAATGCAACGTGTGACTAGAAAGTATCACGTTTATCTTCAAATGTTGCTGGGAGCGAGCATTCTAAAAACCATGTTGATAGAGAGGATTTTTAAAAATGTCACTTATTTCCTTTTAAGGGAATAAGTAAGATCCTTATTTGTGGGGCACTGTTCTAGGTTTGGATGAATGCTTGGAGTCACAGGACCACGACAGTCATGATAGATCCATCGCATTACCTCCCTCCCCCCCAATCCTTTGTGCTGTCTTCATAGCAAATTGCTTTCTCTACCCAAGCCCTGGCAACCACTGCTGTGTTCCCTGTCCTTCCAGTCCTGCCTTTTCTGGGCTACCGTGTAAGTGGAATCTCACACGATGAAGCCTCTGGGTCTGGCTTC
Organism: Procyon lotor; assembly: GCA_028646535.1. Lineage (NCBI taxonomy): Eukaryota > Metazoa > Chordata > Mammalia > Carnivora > Procyonidae > Procyon > Procyon lotor. The sequence continues at coordinate 67,943,805 of CM053617.1, read as the reverse complement.
TCCCACTGGCTTTTGAGACGTGTCTGCGTCATTGCGCGTCTCAGTAGCCTTTTCTTTTTATTATCTTGGTGGATGGACCACAGTGTGCTTTCCCCTTGGGCAGTTTTCAGTTTGCAGCGATTATAAATAAAATTGGCTTAAGTATTCAGGGCATAGATGTTTTGTGTAAAGATAAGTTTTCATTTTTCTTAGATAAAAACCTAGCTTTGGGCTGGGTCACATGGTAAGTTCTGTTTAACTTTATAAGAAACTGCCAGCCTGTCCTCCAGAGCTACTACCGTTCTGCCTTCTCACCAGCAGCGCATGAGAGCTCCGGGCCGTCGTCTTCCGCATCGGCACCGGGTGTCACGGTATTTGTATTTGGCCATCCTAATGGGGCTCCGGCAGTTTCACTTCGTGTTCCCCTGATGGCTAACACTGTTGATTTCTTTGTGTGCTTATTGCCATTTGTATGTCTTCTTTAGTGAAGTGCCTGTGCAAATTTTTGCCCAATTTTTATTGAGTTGTATGTTTTCTTACTGTTGAATTTTTTCCCCAAATATGTTTATTTTATTTTTTCAGTGTTGCAAGATTTATTGTTCATGCACCACACCCAGTGCTCCATGCAATACGTGCCCTCCTCAATACCCACCACCAGGCTCGCCCACCCCCCCACCGCCTCCCCTCCAAAACCCTCAGTTTGTTGCTCAGAGTCCACAGTCTCTCATGCTTACTATTGAATTTTGAGGATTCTTGATGTGTTCTGGATATAAGTACTTTATAAGATATGTAATTTGCAAATGTTTTCTCCGAGTTGGTGGTCTATCCTCTTAGTCTCTTATGATGCAGAAGACTTAACTGAGATCCTCGTGTGTCCTTTTTGGAGATAAACGAAGACCACCCAAATGAGAACACACAGGGTATGTGCTCAGAGCTTGCCATCGCCAGAGGCTCAGCCTCCATCCCTTGCCTCGAGCAGAGACTCCCAGGCAGGCAGAGGAGCAAGAAAGGTTTATAGTGAAAAACGGACGGCTTCAGGTGGGTCTGCTTGGAGGCTGCGGGGGCCTGGGGGAGTTGGAGGCAGCCCCCGCTAGAGGCAGAGCATCCTCTGTGATTCGCTTGGGGACATATTGGTCTTTCTCTGGTTGGTCCTGAGTTGGAAGCAGGAGCCAAAAGCAGGGAAGCTGGCATGCCCTGACCATGCCCCACCCCTCTGGGCCGTGGGTGGCAGAGGCCACGTGGTTTGGCTTCTTGAGCTGGTCTCTGCAGAGCTTGTGGCTCAGAGCTCTGTGTCTTCTACAGCCTGGCCCTTGTCCGTAAATACAGGCTCTCCCACGGTTCAAAGCACCCAGCATACGTCCTGCTGCTGTCCTTTCAGTAAGCATGCCGTGCCCTGAACAGGGGGAGTGGGCAAGACAGCCGGGAGTGGGGCCAGGCTTCTCAGGAGAATTTCTGGGACTGGTTTGGGTGGCAAGGCCCAGGGAGGGTCACGGTGGGGGGAGTCACCCCCGTCAGCACTCTGGTGGCCAGAGCGCCTATCTCTGGGCCTGGGAGAGCTGTGAGAGCCGCACCAATGATGGTCCTGCAGGCCCTGGGGCACTGGTCCCCCCGGGGCTGGCATTGCTTGCAGAGGACCCGGGAGCTCGGCAGATGGCGGCAGGAGCAGTTGGCCTTTCCTTCCCTGGACACAAGCCCTGCCTGTGCCCCGCCAGGTGAGCTCAGACCCTGACTCTGTCCCCTGTGGGGGTGACGTGGTCCTGTCCACTGTGTTGTGATGGGACAGTGACCGTCCCGCTCCTCGTGTGTGCTGGGCCCTTGCTGTGGTCCCCTCGGGCATCCTGTGTGCAGCCAGATGTCCTGTCACCTTTGTCCACTGGGGTGGCCGCCTGTGACTGCAGGTGCTCTGTGTTTGCTTGAGGGAGGCAGGCTCAGGAGCTGGCAATCGATATTGTAGAAGTGACTGCTTTTCTACGTTCGAACTGGCATCCTTCAGCTGCAGGGACTCCGGTGTCAGAGCGGATGGGAGGGGACAGAGGCCACCTGGCCGTTCGCAGGAAGGGGGTGGTGAGGGAGGTGTTCAGACGGGCTCTGAGATGCAGCCCAAGTATGGCCACCCCGTCTTTCCTCCGTGTGTCACTTCTTCAGGGAGCATTGGGGGTGTTTGGGCTGAATAACAAACAGACTATCCCTGTGACTTTTAGGGAAGTACTTCTTTAGCTTAAAAATTTGATACCTTCCAAAATGTCAATCATTTAGGAGGATTCTCCTAAGCTGCTTACACTGTAGTATGAATGAGCACCAAGACTTTTCCCAAAAGAAATTTTAATGGGCGAGGTTGCTGAGGAAAGGGGTGAGCATGGGGCGAGGGGCAGGTGGGATGAGGCCCCTGCCCCCTGTGTTCCCCGACACAGCGGAACAGTTCCGCTGTCAGGGACCTGGTGTGTGGCCAGAAGGGGAAGCTTAGGGTGTTTGGGATCTGTAAGTGATCTTTGTAAAAGGGACCTTCGCTTGTTTGCTCTAAGAAAGACCCCGTTTGTGGGGAGAAGGGGGAAGGGCATGAGGAACAGACCCACATGACCTCTGATGCCAGCTCTGGTGATCGCATACAAGGGACATTGAACCCCATCCTTTCTAATTTTTGAAGTCGGCGGTACCTTCCCAGGCAATAGTTCATGGTCCACTGCGTTTCCTCTTTATGTGTATCACCGTCCGAGATGCTTCCGAGAGTCCATATTTTGTTGTTCTCAAAGATGTTGATCACCAGGCAAACGACTCAATATTAAGGTTTACAGACAGACGTAGTTTGTCTGAGTCTCATCCACCTGCCACTTGATGCTAAAGTTGCCACAAGGAGCTCCTGGTGCTGAATTCTGTGGACGCTGCTCCTGGTTTTGTAGAAACAGGGGGGCCTTTGCACCCAGGGCAGACTCCATGGTCCCTAAGTCACGGAACGCCCCGCTGTGCGAAGCTCTATCACCAGCTTCGCAGGAGGCCCAGGAGCCGAAGCCACACGCTCCACGAGCTACGAGGGAAAGGATGCTTATTTGAGAGGTGGGCACGGAACCCTGGAACTTTCTAGTTCTTAAAAAAAAGCCTTCATGTTCTTAGAGGACACACTGAAGTGGGGTTTTTTTTTTTTTTTTTTGCTTGTTTTTTAATTTTAGGTGATTTTTATTTTTCTCTTAAAACCTTTTATTTTCTGAATTTTATACATCATTCATATATATGTATATGTATGTATTTCCTTCCAGTATAGTTTACATACAGTGTTGTTAGTTTCAGGTGTGCAATAGAGCGACTCCACACTTGCACACACTGTTCAGTGCTCATCACTGCACGTGACGCACTGACAGTTTTAGGGACAGAGTGACTACGTCTCCAGTGGTTTTAACAGATGTGGCAAACCATTAAAAGTTGATGCATGTGGGTATGAGTACGTGGCTGTTCACCACACTATTCTTCCAACTTTTCTTTCTATTATTATATTATAATTATTTATATATCATAATTATAATATATATAGTTTGTATATAAGTTAAACATAATATATATTATTTACAAACTATATATTATAATAATGATATATAAATAATTATATTATTATATATCTATATCTGTAATATATATTATAATATAATAACATTTTATTATATTCAAATATTATTTCAGTGTATTCAATATATTCAAATATTACTATGTGAATATATATTACTATATATTGATATATATAATATCAAATATATATTAATATATCAAATAATTTATATATAATATAATATAATATTATATAATATATATCAATATATATTGATATATATTACCATATATCAAATTGTAATATTTGAATATATAAGATACTCAAAATTTGCAAAATAAAAAATTGGGGGAAAGAGGCAAGATGAAAAAATGCACAAAAAGCACCAAGTGCAGAAGTCCTACTTTGGACTTGGGGGCTGCAGACAAGGATACATGTCACTGAATGAGCCACCAGCCCCCCTGGCTCCCGGATCCCAAGGCACTAGCCAGGGGTGGGCGGCAGCAGGCCTGCACCTCAGCCTCCTCTCCCTGGGGGGTCGGGGATGAGGGCGCGGTGGGCAGGGGAGACGCTGAGTCCGGGACAGGAGGCCGACAGGCTTGGGGTCCCAGTGGGACGCAGCAGTTCCTTTGTTACTGTTTCTCAGATGGAGAACCAGCCAGCCCCCTTCCTCACAACCCATTGCTGGCCCCAACCCCACACCCACAGGGCCCAGTGTTTGTGGGGAACAGTGTCCATGTAACTTCTCAAAGATAGTTTGGATGGAGGGAGAAACAATGACGGCTCCAGTCCCGACGCCTGCTGGCCTCCGGGCCGGGCACGTGGAACAGTGACGCGACGCCTGCTGGCCTCCGGGCCGGGCACATGGACTGCGCATCTTCCGAGCCCACTCCTCCAGGTGGGGTTTCCTTCTCTGGAACTCCTGCCTTGTTCTGAGCAGCTGCAGGGACCCCCGTGAGCTATTATTTAACAGAGAGCTGGTACCTCACAGATGCACCTTGCCGTCGACATCTCTGTGCCCTTCTCTGTGTCTGCGCCTCCTGCTCTAGGAAGTTCGGTCTGTCTGTTCCAATTGAGTCAAGCTTGTTCTGGGGAACAAGTCAAGATCTAAGCCAGAAGAGTCTCATTTTGTTCACGGGCAGACCTCGCTGGTCGCTAAACTCCCCTATGAGATGTGCCTAACTCAGCCTTCTGTGGCTCCCTCTCTCCTTGGGCAGAATCGGATGGCGGCGGAAAGGGAGAGCAGAGTGCAGATTAAGGACACGTCACCCTAAGCTGTTTGCAAACAGGAGCTGCGTTATTCATGGTGGTGGCGGGGCCGTGAATATTCTCAGGCTTGCCAGGACTGCGTATTTACTGTGCACTTTTAAAGAGAATCTTTTACAGAGCTTTCTTGTGGGGGGGGGGAGACGAGTCGAGGGGAGGGACCCCGGCCCTCAGAGACAGACCCGCTGAAGTCATCGTCTATCTGCTTCCGACTTGCTGTTTCTGACTGGTGTCTAATGATGATTAAAATGGGTTCCTTCTGAGAAAAACTCCGCGCTCTTCTGGAATCTCTGGTTCTGGGGGGTAAACAACCTGATTTCATCGGCCAGCTGTTTTGGGTGAGGTGGAGATGCTCCTTGGAATGCCATGTGGGGCGAGAGGTCTGCCGTGGGATTTCCCATGGGCCGCCCTTTCTCTGCCCGTGGGCCAGGGCCTGGGCACTCGGTGGGCATGCCGCCCCCATGGATAAACACCCCCTAAGCAGTGCTCCATGGCCACATCCTGAGACTCCGAGCTGCTGGTGGGTCCTCATAGTCCATCCAGCCTGCCAGGGCCGCCCTCAGCCAGGCACCACGGCAGGCCTGGCCCCGGGGAGTCGCTGGGGGCTGGCGGCCAGCTCCTCCTCCCTCTTGGCCCCTCTACACCTCAGCTCTGTTCCCCCTCCACCCAGCGTGCACCCCTGGCCTGCCACGGGACACCCGGCCTGGCCCTGGCTGGCCCCTTACCTGCAGCTCGGGCTTTCCCTTG